>VDFB02252571.1:0-289912 GCA_007258455.2 Sequoia sempervirens
TTCTATTTTCTTGTTCCGCTCTACTCCACTTTGTTTCCTGTACAAACACTAAATCTGGTTTGCTAGTATCCATTTGACGTCTAAAAAGACGCCACTTGCTAGGGGCATTTAAGCCCCTAGCATTCCAACTTAAGACCCTCATGGCTCCTCGGGAAGGAATAGTTCCTTCCCGTTTCGTAAAATCGTTTGGTTCAGTTTAGTTTGCCCTTTGGCAAGCCCCGTCATAACCAGTTTTTCTTTATTAGATTTACAGCCTTTTTGTTTAGCAGACCTCATTCTAGGGGTTTTTTGATCTGATTGTATTTGTTCTATTCCCCTTTCATCCACTATACCTATCTGAGTGTCCACATAATTCTCATCCAAGTCTGATTCAGATTCTTGACTCCCCCAACCCTGATCTTCTTTGAGCTCCTCTACTTCCTTACCGACTAAAGCTATGTTTCTGCCACACTCCTCAACTACTGTTTCCAATTGCCTCTCCCCATCCCCTTTTGCTGTCCTATTTGAATCCTGAAATTCTGCCGTCTGTGACAGACCATCCAACTTTTTCTTATCAATCAAAGAAGCGACTGCCTCCTCTAATGGGGCACACTGACCAATTTGAGAACCTTCCCGGAACTCCACATTAGGCAAATTCAAATAGAGACAATCAGTCTCCCCATATTCCTTGCTTACTCTACCTGGGGGCCATATAGAGTCTGTTAATTCTTTTTCCATATCAGTTAATGGAAGACCCATTGGGACTACATTATTTTTGGCTGCTCGTATGTCTCCTACAGTTTCATACATATTAATTCCATTGGCTACAACCCAAAACGAACAAGACTCCTTGCCATGATCTGCTGACTTACACCTGGGGAAAATTGTCAGCTTATCCTCCCTTATAACTTCCTGCCTCAAACTCCTCCCTCCAAAACTAGTTCTACTACAGTAGGGAGCACCATTTTCTGCGAGACTGCAACACAAAGTCTAAAATATGTGCCACGCAAGCTATCCTCCTGAACTTTATCTAAGTATTTGAATTTTCCAAACTGTCTTCCAATTACCTTGAGCGTATTTTCTGCCCAATATTCAGAGGGTAGGTTATATAATCATAGCCAAGTGTAACTTTCCTCTATTACCAGTTTTCCAGAGTCAAAGTTAGGACTCCAATCAAAAAAATGCATTTCTGAGCCTTCCATGAAATAGGGCCCTGAGTTTCTGACCTTATTTTTATCCTCCTATGTTGGAAATGTAACCAGATAACAATTGTCTTGTAGAGCCCTGACTACAGTCTTATGTCCCAGTTTTTCTAAACACCAGTTTTTGATATCCTTATGTTTTTTTGAATGACCCCCACCCCATTTCATGAATAATCCTCTATCCTTAAGCAAAACCCTAGTTTCCTTAACTGAATCGATCTTCAAAGAAACAGTAAGATTAGGTTCTTTCAAGGGCATACCCGTCTCTGTGCCACCGCACCTTGAATCATCCTTTACCTCTGCCGCCGTTTTTTTGCCTCTGACATGATTCCATTCTTCTCTTTGACTATCCTTGCTCAACACCACTCGACGCCACTGCCTTGCATGAGTTCTATGTGAGCTTGGCGCTTTCCCAGACCACTCCTCCTTCCTACCATGTGAATACCTGTATAACGGTAGATTTTCACCCGCCCACATTCCCCCCCACCTGTTCCTGTTATAAGCTAATTGCCCTGGATAACTCCATGAAGGCTCTTGTCTCCCCTACTTTCTTGAATGAGCATTTTCATTCGCTACCCACCCAGAACTGGAGATGGCTCTTGCCCAATGGTTCTACCTTTTCCAGTCCTCCCTCTGTCGGGTATTATGCATTGAATAACATTTATCCACCCATTGACCGTTCTCCATCACCCACTGTGGTCTATAAACGCCATTCTTACCCCGAGCCCCCTGCTCGCCATACGCATTCCACCCTTTATTAATCTTCTCCCTGAAAGTCTCCATGGGTTCCACAAATTCCATTTCATCTCCCCACCGCTGCTGTCTCCGAGCTCCTCTACCCTCTTGCCTATCCCACATGCCATCTCCACTAAAACTCTGCGCTTCAAGCCTCTACAAATTGCCTCCCTGACCCGTGCGCCTTCCTCCCCGTTCCGCCAGCTTTATATTTATAATTCTCTATTTTATGTTATTTCTAGCATCTTAGTTTAATTTTCTATATAATTGTCATCATGGCATTTTCCTTTAGCAAGTTTTGGAATTTAGCAAAATCCTTAGTAGACATGTCCAATTGTGCCTTTGGCTGTGATCCTAATGACCTTGAACTTCCACATGCTCCTTCAACTCCTCATGATTTTCCTCCTCATGATGTTGACGTCATTGGAGAAGATGATGCTAGCATGCACAAGTTCTTAAACGAATGTCTTGATAACCTTGAAGCCAATGCAAACTTTTACCCATCCATGAACTCACAAGATCTTCCTATTGTTGCACCTCCTAATCACTTTGGATACCTACATCCTGAAACTCAAGTAGGACCTGAGATCCCTCCATCAAGTGGACCTAATTCCTCTCAACAAACACATCCTCAACCTTTTTATGATCACAAAGTCACAAACACTCCTATCAACCTTGAAGAAACATATGGAAAATCCTTTACTATCCTAAGTAAACAAGGGTGTGAGACAAAAAATAAGCATATCATTCATCAACTTCTAGAACAACATCCAATAGAAGAAAACATAATAGGTATAGGATATCAAGATCCTCTTCATGTTGATAAGCCTCCTTTTGAATATTGGAGACTTCATTATGATGGTACAATGATCTTTGATTCTCCTACTGAATTGAACATCCTACTTCCATGTGAACAACCTTTACATGATTTTGACAAGGATGCTAGGATCCCCATGGGTCCTCTTCCTCCTTCCATTCATGAAAAAGGATAGTCTAGCAAATGAAAAATACCTTAAAAACTTAAAAAACTCAAGTTTCCTACTCACCCTCCACTTGAATGTGAAAGGAGACTTCAACTAATTTTAAACAAAGGTCTCATACTTTTACCACCTATGAATAGGTTGGTCATCCATCCTAAAGATTCTAACATATCATATATTGCAAATATCATCGTATTCTTGGACATCGAACCGAAGAATGTCAGACATTGAAGGACATACTGGATAAGTATCACTTCACTAATACCTTCCCTATCATCCCTTAAGAATCACATCCTCTCCTCATGCCATAGTTGTAGAATTTATATTCTGACTATTGAATGATTTTTCCCATCACCCACCTTAGCTCATTCTTACCCTACACTCAGTGGGGGCAAGAAGTTGTTAGCCTTGTCCTTGTAATGCATTTGTCTTTGTCTCTTAATCATGTTATTCATCTTCCACTTATATTGCTTAAGATTGTGAAGTCAATAACTTGTCTAATGGTTGACTTACATTTGTATTACTTGCCCCTTTCCATTTTTTTTTATGTGTGTATTGTGTTCCCCCACAATGTGTGTTTGATGTTCTCTCTCTTTGTGCACTTCCTCTATTTGTATCTCTATTCTTCTATATGTCGTACATTTCCTTTTTTGCTTTTACTTTTGTGATTTTCCTTTTGGGGATGACGCAAAACATTGAGATGCCCTATGTCTCTTCCATCAAGACCCAAATGATCCTTTCACTTTTTTTTTCCTTTTTGTCTTTTGTTGTCCTTTTGGGGATGACACAAAGCGTGGAGACGCCCTGTATCTCTTCCATGTTGACCCAAAAGGTCCTTTCACTTTTTTTCCTTTTAGGGATGACACAAAGTGTAAGAGACATATATCTCTTCCATGTTGACAAGGTCCTTTACTTTTCCCTTTGTTTTGTGTTTTCCTTTTGGGATGATGCAAAGCAGTAGGCCTAATGTCTCTTCATGTTGACCCAAAATGGATTTTTCTTTTTCTTTTACAGCTCTCTTTGTGTCATTCTCAATTCCTATGGTTTGGGGAATGATAGCGGTTCAAACTCTTTCATTAAAACATTGCAACAACAAACATACCCCAACCCCAAATCCATAGATCCCTTATGTGTTTGGTGTGTTCTTTTTTGGGGGAAAACTCCCTTTCTTTTGTTTTCTCTTCCATTCACATGATGCAACCTAACTTAGAAACATATGACTTGGCATAGGGCTTTCCAAGTTGGCTCTCATATCTTGTTTTCTTTTTGACTTTTTTTCCTTTGCTACTTTAAAGTAATTGCTCAAAAAATGGTGTGTAACAATTCCTTTAAAGTGGGGGGCATGCATCACCATCAATTCATTTGCATTCTTGATTCTTAGTGTAGCCTTGTCTTTTCATACAATGTGTTTGTCACTTTGTGGATGACATTGGGTGTGATGTCCTTCATAAGTGTGATCTATCTAAGCATATTACATTCCTCTTAGTGGCCTAATGTGATGAACTGCATCCCCTAAGTTGTGAATATTTTATTCTTTGATTGGTCCTCTCTTGGAGACATTAGACAAAATGTTCCCTAAGTGACAGACCTCGCATGAACTTAACAAGACTTCTTTGAACACAATTTACATTTTACATCGTTACCACCTTGCATAACACAACTTGCACGCCTATGGTACCTTTCTCTTTGTTCACAAGTTGTAAGCATACAAAACTTTGCTTGTCTCATGAAGCATGAACCAACATTTTCCTTTGTGGCACCTTGTTAAAGTTATTAGGAGGTATAACTTTGATATGGTTGAGCGAGAAGCCCATTTAGTGGCACAACTTTCCCCATAGCCACCTTTATGTTTGTGAGTGCATACCAACTAGCGTATGTATTTCACCCTTTTGGGCCTTCTCACTCGATGAACCACCATGAGTTTTGTCACCCCTTAGTGAGTATACATTCTCTCTTTTTCTCATAAACAACCTAGATCTAATCCACAACTAGTTGGAAAGATGATTGAAGCTCAATCTGATTCTTTAATTTCTTCACATCTGTGTTCCTTTGTTCTTATGTTTAGTTTGTCATGGGATCTTCATCCTGGGGGCTTGATCATCCCTCTTGATCGTTTTTATTCCATCTTGCTAACATAAGTGCATTTGGACCTCTCTCTCGATGTGTGTGGCTACTATAGTGTGAGTTTGAAGCAAGTTCATCCTCTCACTAAAGTAGGGGCTAAATGTGTCATAGAAAAAAAGGCCCCTTGAAATTTTCATGATCTTTTAGGCCTTTCTTCACGATGCTTGATCCATTTTTATTTGATTTATTGATGTAATGTGACTTAAACACTCATATTAGGTCCTAAAAATTCAAATTATGGCATCTTGGGAAGGTGTTGTGAAGTGTTGTAAAAAATTTCTACACTTTTCTAGACTCTATTCATTACAATTAACCTAAAAATCACATTTTCATCACTTATCAAGTCCTATTTTGAAGTGTTGTAAAGTCTTGAAACAAGCTTTTATGCTTTTCTAGGCTTGTTCTCACTATTTACACCTTTCTTATGCTTTATTTGACCCATTTATGCCCTTATAAGGCTTAATTAAGTATATTTTTGAATGTAAACCCAACAAACAATATTAAATACAAGATAATTCCTTATGCCCACTTTCAAGCTTAAGGTGGGACCCATTCACCATGGGTGCCGAATGAGTCCCTCTTGGCTCCAAATTCCAAATATTTCAAATTTTCTTTCAGGTTTTTATTCAAAATTGTTTGATGTCAGCCTGTGATGAGGTATCATTGGGTTACTAAGGCACAAGAGTGTATAAATAAGTGTTTTTCTCCTCATTTTACATCTCCTAATCTCATAATTCATCCAAGCATTCAATCATCCATTTGAGCACTTGACAAGGGTGCAAACCTGAGACACATAAAATGATGCAAATAGCCAGAGAAAATTTATTATTGTTCAGAAAATAAATCTTACATACAGAGGATCTCCAATCCTCGAGCTCAACAATCCATGCAAGCTACAAAAAATTACAGAATTCCCTTTTTGCAGTCTGTGAACTTTTTGCCCAAAAAGCTATCAAAAATCAGATAATCCCACCCATAAATAGATCATTTTCCATTTTGGATCCAAACAACATTCGAATTATGAGTTTTGGTGATTTGGCACCAAAAATTACAATTTGAAATTTAAAAAATGAGTTCTAATTCAAAAATTGACAATATTCCAAAAATTGACCAACTTCCAGAAGCTATAACTTATGATCTAGGACTCTGTTTTTTGAACCGTTTGAACCGTTGGAGAGGTCTCAGAGTGAAGAACACACTAAGAATCCACTCCACTGATTCTGATGATTTCTAGGCTCATATGAGACCATTTAGTGCCTCAAACTGGACTCAAAATGCTTTTTTAGGGCAAAAAGTAGAAATTGAAATTTGAATAACTTTCAAACTGGGAATGATCTTGACTTGATTCTTTTGAAAAAGTTCTTATTTTTTTGTCTTGAAGCTTCCCATAAATTTGTGTCTCATAACGCTTTCAAATTCAAAATTGCTAAAAATAACAGTTGAGCAAAAAAAGTAGAAAAGCATAATTGAAAGTGGGGAATTACATTATGACGAAAAGGGTATCCAAAAATGCAAAAATATCTACAAAAAAGATAAAAAAAGGAAATATAAATTGAAAGCATATTTTTGGGTGATGTAGGATTGCCCTTACACCATTGGATGCTCCTACATCAACACTTTGCATAATTCAATCAAGCATTAATCAAGTATCTTGGAGCAATCATTGACATATCTTGAGATTTCTTCAACAAGGTTGAGGTAATTTTAGGATGCTTGCATGTTGTTTATTCATCTTTCCTTGTTCATTTTATTTCATTTCTTCATTAAGGGTTTGATTACCAAAGTGGGATTCGACCAAGGAAAATTCCTATATCCTAACCCTTAACCATTTTTCCCCTTTTGCATGTGTGTTTGCAAACTTGTGTATGCAGTGTTGAAAGGTGGTCAAGAAGTCAACAAAGTGTTTCAAGTCAAATCAACCCTATTTCAAGCTTGGAGACAACCTACAATCTGCTTTTTGCAGATTTAACTTCGTCAACCCGATAAGCAAACAACCTTAGATCTGGTGCTACATAATTGGTTTATGATTTCACAAAATTTTGGGAGATGACTAATTCACCATCAGTGGTGAATGAGTCCCACCTTAAGGCTAGAAATTCATATTTTGTTAGATTCTAGATCCCAACACTCAGAAACTAGTTTCCAAAAGTTTTCATCAGAAGTACGACTAATTCGCCATCAGTGGCGAATGAGTCCCAAATTGGCGATTTTCAATGATTGTCATCATTCAAAACACTTCAGATTCTTCATCAGATTCCTAGGTGCACTCTGATTCAACCTTCTCCATTTCTGTTTTGCACTTGTTCATACTTTAGTTTATGTTTGCGTATCACATTGCGTTTTCAAACATTGCATATATCTTAGATTTTGCATTCATAATCAGTCAAAATTAGTTCATATAACTGCATTTATATCATCTCATATAGTCTAAATAACATCATACATTTCATAATTTGAATGAACCACATAGATTTTGTGTGGGGTTTATTTCTCTCCTTTTAGGTGAAACATCCTAAGAGTGCAAGAGTAGCCTATAAATCCCATACCCAAAAATCTACGGTTCATTCACATACATATAGCCCCTTTTTAAGGAAACAGTGGGTTAGGATAAAGTCATAAAACACCACCTAGCCAAAGAAATAACAATACAGACGGTAAAGCGGGTGGTTAGAGAAACTAATGAAAACCCCACCTGAGTTCGAGACGTATAACAAAACACTGCCTGAACACAAATTTAAATAAAAATACTAAGGCACATAAGACGAGATAGTTGAAAAAGGGAAGGGTCATGTGTATAAGTAACATCAAACAAATTTAATATTTTATTTTAATCCTCTTCTTGATAAACTCTCCTCCTTCTCAAAAATGACATCTTTGTCCTACTTCTTTAAAAATAAAAACAAGAATATGATATAACCTAAAAGTTACCTCAAAATTAAAAAACCTTATCTAAATTAATAAAATCTAACAAACCAAAAGTAACATATTCATATGAAATGAAAATAATATGCATTTTATTAAAATAATATATAAAACATAATTCTATAATAAAAAAAAACTCTTACTAAACCTATAGAATGCTTTCCTCTAATCGTGAAAATTTACTAGTGGCAAATGGAGCTCCAATTATTATAACTAAACGTGCAAATTGCATAGCACAAATCTGATAAAAAATCCTCTATCACGCCAAAATGCTGGCACAATCAATCTCTACATAAATTTCACCAATTCAAAATACAAACATAAAAAATAAATAATAATGATTACAATATGACTAATTGTATTCATTACTCTCAAGTGAAAATAAATAATAATGATTACAATAAGTCTTATTCTTTTGTCTTCCACAATTGTTTAAAAAACATTCACGTGGAGAAGTGTAAAGGCATCAACAATTTTCATAAAAAAATCAATCTCAAAGACTTCTAATTTTAGGTTTATGTTGGTCTGGAAAGTTATTTATTTGTCGTTTCAAATTTTCATAAATTCTTCTAAACTTCTTTAGAAGATGGCAATCTTTTGGACGTATTTTTTGATATTTTCTTTGATAGGAATGTCTGATTTGATGGAAAGATCTATTATTACAAATATTGCTTTGTATTGGTTATTTTTAAATGGTCAAAGGTAAATTTTGGTGAATGAAAGTAGGATAATTATTTATTATTTTTGGTACGGATGAAATACAAAATTATTATGAACTATTTGACCATAGAAAAGTGTAATACTTAAGTAGAATGAATCTGTATTATTGCTATTTTTGAAATTATTTGAACAATAGTATATGATAGAGCTATAAAATTAGCATATTATAAATTGTAAATGACATTTAATTAGATAAATTATTAGTTGGTATGAGTTGGGGCGGTGGGCCTAGTTCGATTGGCTAAAGCATCCTGTTGCAGGGAAGAGGTCACAAGATCTAGTCTCCCCACCGTCCATGTGGTACCAGAGGGTGTGTTGCGCCAATGTCACTAGGTCACATGAAAAAAGTTTACCAGGTGCACTGCAGTTTATAAGGACAGATACGCAACTGATTCCTGCAGTCTAAAACAAAAATTAGTTGGAAAAAACACAATGATGGACTGGTTTTGGAGCGTTTCTACAACAAAATGTGCCAACTGAACCCGAGTACGGGCTTGCTGTTGGGGTGCTAAGTCTCAACCAAGACAACAAGAAGGTGAAGCTGAACAGGGTCTGGAAACTATTCAAGAAGGGTGTGGAGCAGAAGAACAATATCAGCTATTTTATGCAATTCATTGAGGCCAATCCCAACCTGATCAAAGAGAGTGTCGTGGCTAGATTAGTGGATATTGCAGATGGCATTGGCTATCTGTATCATTGATGTCGTATGACTGATGTAATGAGGGAGCCACCCATTTTGATAGTGCTTACCAAAAAAACATTATTTTTATTAGTTTCCATATACATGATATATTATGATAAAAGATGAAACCTTGAAGAAATATTTAAAAACATCCATAAGTAGTACACAAACCATAAAATATGACTTTAGAATTAAAAAATACCGCAAATCTTGGAAGACTATTCAGAAGTCACACTCCAATTTTAAAAGTATTATAAAACTTACAAGAATCTTGATGGAAGTCAATTGGGAGGATCTCCTTCAAACACACTACCTGCCCATCCCTATATAGTCACCAGAAGTTTTGGAAGCAAAGAAAAGACAGAGATGAAAGTGGCTTACTACCAATGCACAGCCATTTAAGTCAAAATTGGATGTACAAAAGGAATTCCTTATCACATGGGTGTGTGGAATTAACACTTGTGAGTCGTTGGATAAGTGTCTCAGATATTTGGTAATCTTTGACTTACAATGCAAATTGAGAATCCCATTTTGCAATTCCTTTTGTTTTTTTATGAAAAATCTTCTCACAGTTTTTTAAAATTTATAGTTAACTTATTTGGATTTTTGTCTATTGAAAACGCCCATCTCCTATTTAAACTCAAAAGTAAATTTTGTTTATAGAATTCTTTTGAAAGTGTTTGCATATGCCTAGCAAAGTTCATTTTGCTTTCAAGCGAATGTGTGATCTGACACCAAAAGGGAGAATTAGTTAAAGAAGAAAAAGTCATGATTATCATATAATTGCTAAATTTTATATTCTTTGTCATCATATAATTGGCAAATTTTATATTCAATTATTTTATGTCATATTTAATTGTTGAGTTTTATATTCAAACATCATTTTATAGATTTTATTATATTACTCATTAAACTTAGTTATTCTTTGATTAGGGCTTTTTTTTTGGTGGATGTGGTCATCAAATTTTTGTTGTTGGACAAGGTTTTTTTTTTTGAAATCTTTTTATCCTTCAAATTAGATATTTAGAAGTAACAAATTATATTTAAAGATTCATCTGTGGTTTCTAACAGTCATTTTAGAGAGGGTCATGTTATGACAAGATTCTTAAGCAACATGCAACCAAAACTTGTTATGAGAAAAAAAAGTCGTGTGACTTCTTATCAACCTTCTATTAAAGAGATTAGCATGACTATCTCCAAAGAATTGCTCGAGAGAAAAAAATGATGGAATGTAGGGTTTCAAGGAGACCCAAGTTGCTCCTAGACCATCGAATGTTATGTAGGGCTTGCCTAGTTCAAGCGAAGAAAGAAGAATGATGAAATTGAGAGGCATGCTTAGTCTTTTTCTTCTTTCTGCCTCAAGGGAGACTTTAAAACTGGGAGACTAGCTAGGAAATAAACTTTTGTAAGGATCTATTAGAAGGGGTTGTTCAATACGCCTTGGAATGTTTTTTATTTTCAACCATCTTAATATGGCTGACCTTTTGTGGCTCACAGACTATATATCCTTTGTTTCTTGTGTTCAGTCATTTTATAGTCTTTTTATTGCTTGTCCTACATTAATACTCATTGATATTGATTGGATTTGGTTGACATATCTTTTTTGTTTTGAACAAACAAAATTAAAATCCTTTTAAAAAAACCCCTACCTTTCACCCTGAATTAAGAAAAACACAAAAACTAACTTAATAATTTAATTTTGATGGTCACCATTAGCCTGGTCTATTCATTTACTCAGCTTTCATTTAAACCCTACACCTTCAAGAACCCTAAAATATTGCCTGATCTTCAATATACTATACTAAGAGTTTGAGATAGAAAATTGCTGGAAGCTGGTAACATAGTCCAATCAAAAAGCTGATTTAGAAGGTCCACTTGGATCTGTATGGAATTTGAGAGAAACTTTAGCTTGGAAATTTGGGTACTATATTCTTCACAACACAGAAATCATTTAGAGTCCTTCATGTCTGGCTTGTTGTGCTCTGAAGCAGATTGGCCTTGAGGTGATCAAAAGTCTTGTAGGGTCGGCATCTAGTTTGGCTGCAAAAGAATGAGGATATAATAAATTGTAATTTCTAAGTTTACAAACATAATCTATCCATCTGGAGTTCAAATATTTTTTAAATTGTGAGGGATTTCTTCATCTGATTTAGGGCTTAAAGATTATAAATTCCCTTCTTTTCTCATTTCTTCTTTGCTTCCAGGCTTAGCTCTCAAATGGGTTTTGATATTGGGGATAGACATTGTGAATTCAGTCTATAGGCATCATGTAAACTGCAGTTTTTATATTCAGGCCGAGGCAAAGCAATAAATAGAGGAAAAAGAAAAAAATGAGGAGCTGTGAAAGAAGAGGGGAAGTAAGACAATATTTGCTAAAATGGAGGCTATTGTTCTCTATGAATTCGCTGTCACTTTGAAATATGCTTTGTGTGAATTGTTACATCAATCAGTCAGACAGGGAGAACTGAAAGTTGTAATGGGTGTTCATTTCACACATAACCATGCCTGTCAAAGTTCACTACAAAAGTGATCTTTAGATTTATATTTCTAAATGTCTTCTTGTTTGGTTTTCAAGGAAGTTAAGATTTATAAGCTAGGCTTTCTTGTTATTTTCATGATCCGTCCTTAAATAATCTCCCAAATTAATCTATACACAATAAGCTAAACCCAGTAAATTTTGAATCTTTATAATGTTCTAGAGTTTCTTTGGAAAATTAACCTTCAAGACCATGAATTTGAATTCATTAACTCAGAATATTTCCCCTGCTACACATGTTTTGGGCTCTCATTACAGGTTATGGTCAGAAGGAGCAGACTACTGGGTTACTGAAACAACTATTGCCAATCCAGAAGAAAATCCTTCAACAGTAAAATTTGCAAGTATGAGCAGATGCAACAGAGATTTCATACAACATGAAAACTTCAGAGACAGTTCTATTTTGAACAAATGTGATATTCCTCTGTTTATAGGTTTTGCAAAAAATAGAACATATGACTTTACAGAAGATTAGTGGAACAACAAGAAGAGAAAAAAACTCATGTTTGAAGATCAAATAACCACAGAAAAATCTTTTGTAGATTCATGTGCTTTGTTGAGCATCTAGTTCGTTTATTATTCTAATTAAATTTACAAATGAAGATAGAGCACCAAGTAATGTCAAGGACTCAAGAGCTCCTTTGGAATTAGGATTGATTGAAAGGCTCAGTCAAGATATAAAATCATCTCTCTCTCAAGAAGAGGAAAAGCAATATGAGATGATTGAAATCTGTCTCTTCACATTGATTGAAAATATTTTGAGATGAGACTGTATATAATTGTAGGGCCCACAATGATTTATTGGCAAAGTTACTTGGTTTATAAAGAATATGTAAAGGATTTTTTTCTAAAAGTTCTTACACGAATAAATATTTATTTCTAAATAAAAATAGTATGAAAGAATTTAATTGAATAAAAAAATAATTACTTTTATTGATGGCATTGAGTAAGAAAATTCATTGATTAGAGTTTTTGGTTGAGGAGGTCTAGGATGATGAAAATGGAGATGATGAAGAAGACAATGGCTAGGAGGTTGTAGATGGGGATACTTGCAGATGACTGAAATGGTTATTTGGATTAGGAGGAGGAAGAAAGGCTTATAGATTTGTGGATAGAATTCCATCAAAAAGCTTGCAAATATTTTGCAACTTGACATGATTTTGCTAAGAAGGTGAGCTTTGTTGAGAAGAGATCTTAGGAATCAATGCCTCCAAAGTTGTTCGATCATCTCCTACTATTGTGAGAGGTTTTAGAGTTCTTGTAGGTGGTGTATCATGACAATGGTTGAGATGTGGTTTTCTTCCCCTTCATGCAACTTGCAAACATTGTTGACAATGAGTCATATTTAGGATTGTAGGTTAGTTGGATGTGCAGAAGTTGAATGGACTTAAGGATAGAGCCTTATGCATTCTCCTAATTTTGGATAACAAGTAGAAAAAAGGAGAATGTCTAGGAAGGTAGTATACTTCGATTATTCTAAAAGTGGAGCTATTTTTAGCATTTAGGGTTCTTTAGAGTAACATGACTTCTTGTCACATGACTATATCTATGTCTATTGGTCTCCTCTATTTTTATTGGGTGGTATGTCCTATTTTTTTTTTATCCCATCTATATGAGGTGTGATTGTTACAATTGGTTTACAGCCTTTGTACTATTGATCCTTCACATTGCCTCTTCGCTAATGGCTCATCTTGAAAGATACATCTAATCATGTCTATGTAAAAGAGTTGGGGCCTTATCAATTCCTACTTTTACCCTTAATAAATAAATAAATAAAACTATATTTCTCCAATCCTTTTTCCAATAATAGAAATGGTAAGGAGTGGGAAGGCAAGGAGTAGGAAAAGAAATGGGAAGAAAATATTTGAACTTCAGATTAGTGGGACTTTGGTGTCAACAAAGGAAGGGGATGGCAAGGAGGATAATGTTACCAAGTTTTGTGAAATTGTTAATAAGTGGGATGACAACCTTGATGAAGGAATGGAAGAATCAATCTTGGACCTTGGGCTCAAAGTTTACTAGTTTTCTTTGTGTGTTCAACCTCCAAGACTATTATGGGGAAGATAGACTGTTTTTGCATGTTACATACTCATGCCGCTAGAAGGAATGGTGGGGTCTCTAAGTTTGTTGATTCATGTCACAGAATATGGAAAGGTTTCCTTCTTCTTTCCATTCCTAGGAGGTCTTCTAATAAAAAATGTCAAACTTTTGAAGTTCTAGTGATGGTGGGAGAGGCTATTTCCTTGGACACAATTTTTGAGCTTGTTCCATGTGGGGCTAGGGATGGGCTCCCTCCTCTTGATAAAGGTTCTATGGATGTCCTATTTTTGATAGATGGAGCGATTTCATATGGGATGCCTACATTTAAAGAGATGAAACTTGGTTGGGAAATCCTAGGCTGATGTGGTTAGCGGTAGATCCCATTTGGTCCCTTCTCATTCATGCTTTCTTAATTTGGTAGTTCTCAACAATTAGATTGTTACATCCCATTTTGGAACCCTCTATACTATGTTATTTTGTTTTGTATATTGATTATGAACCTAAAAACATGAATTTTGATCAATTAGAGTATGTGAACATTCAATATTATATCAGTTTGATATAGTTTGATTAATGTCAATATAAAATTGGTTTCATATAAATGATAAGGAATGCTAAATTTATTTTTTAATGGCTTACATTGATGCTTTTGTGTATTATTGGACAAACTAAATTTTCGACTTGATAAAGTAGATGCAAGAGATTGTTCTACCCCTCCAAAATTGACAGGTAAAGTATCCCTAGAGAGAAAGTAGAAGATCTGTGAAGAGAACCAAGATCACCCTAAAAATTAAGAATTCACACAAACACCCCATGTATTGCATTATTGCTTCATTGTGAAATTTCATTTGAAGCTGTTTGAATTCTTCATTCATATGAGTTGCCTTTAGTATTGCAAGATTGTGCAAAGTTCTATGAATTATTCTTTTCCCTAATGGCCGTATGAAATGTTCAACTTTATGTTATAACGTTTTCATAGAGATAGAATATTGTCATTGTGTGAAGTGTTGCGATTGATAATCATTTTTCAAATCTTGTTGTATTGCCTCCTCTAATTATTTTGACTGATATTTTGTATGTTTCAACGTCATAATATTGGTTAAAATTAATAAATGGTAAGAAGGTTATTTTTATCTTATTCGTGTTTGAATTCTAAAATTTGGTTTTCCTTGTAAGATTAAATGTTCAATAATAAATCTTTATTCTTGTGCTAATCTGAATATATTTAAAATAAATAAATGATCATTTATATATCTAAATACACATATAGAGAAGATTTAATCATTGTCAATGACAAGTTAAGAAAGCTTGAATGAGTTGTTTGAAACTCAAAGGGAATGATTGTATGCATTAATGAACATCTATGTCAAAGCACTTCACTTCTAAGTGGAAAAAACTAATAACAAAACCAGACTTTATTTCCTCTTTAGAGGGCTCAAATCAAGGAAGGTGGAGTTATGGAAGTTCAATGCAGGGAAGACGGGCATTAAGAAAGCAAGAGAAAATAGAACGTGGGCGAGAAAAAGCAGAGAAGTGGAAGAAAAACAGGCAGAGCTCGCTTTTAGGTAAAAAAATAGTATTTTGTTTCAATAATCAGTTATGCAATATCATTCATACCCCTTTTGAAATTTTTAGTGAGCATACCTTTGTTTGGAACAATAAGAAAGAAATTATATTTTCATATAAGTGAAATTTAGAAAGAATGGGTAAACTGTTTAATTTCGACTATTACAGTGAATTATTAAGGGTTTCAAAGAGATATTAGAAGATTACAATTTTGGCCTTGGTGGCATAGCTATTATAATGTCCATCTCTATTAACGATGAGGTTATTTTGTTAGTAATGATAGAATAATCATATGTTATTTTTTTTCAAATGTAGTACCACAATTATAAATTCTCAGACTTTGTGCACAACCATACATACAAGTATTTAAATAATTATCTATATATATACAAATATGTCTCTCTCTCTCTATATATATATATGAATGTTGATTTGTATAAATGCAAAATAATAGGTACATGATGATTTAATCTTGATAACATGAGACTTTCAAAGAATTAAATATTCTATTAAATTGGAAATGTGTGTTGTTTTTCCTTGTTATGGTATGTGAAACAATTATTGTTGATAACCAGTTTGAGAAAGATGTGTGTGAACATACGACATGCATATTTTGTTATAAAATGTATTTATTTATTTATAAATATTTGGCCAAAGTAATGAAAAATCACTATTTGCATTGTCGATTCACTATGACTAAAATTAAATATTAATTAAATATATCATACTTAGCTAGAGGCTATCTAGAACTATATGATGAGTTATTTGTATTAGTACACAACACAAGTTCTCAAATGGCATGGTGATCTATGAAGTCTATTGGATCTTCTACTATCATGAAGGGTAGGGCCACTTCCTACAAGGCGAGTAGTGGGTTGTTGGTTTGTGGTTGGATGAAAATAACTCAGATGATCCTTTCCCTCTTGCAATTGAGATGCTCAAAACTTGGTCTATTAAAGACAACACTATTGATTTCAATTGAATTTGTGCCATCATTGATAACATTGTACTTCACATCCATATAGTGACATTGAATATATTATATTCTTGATACTATGTAATGAATAGTGGAATTACTCAAGAATAATTGTAATAGAAAGTACTCAATTATTATCTTGTCTTCAATTGTAGAAAAAAAGAATGTTCACTAAAATTTGATGATAGTGAATATGATTACTATTATAGAAATAAATTTAATTATCTTTAATTTGGTAATTTTTCTACTGTTTAATTACATTCTATATTTAAAATATGTTTTTACCGTGTTTTTCCCTCTTAACGAACTAGTGGGGTTGTTACAATGATCAATGTCCCAACTCTATTGTGGAGACACATTCCTATAGGTTTCACAATGTCCTCATTGGAAAGTTTTTTGATGTTGGGCCCAATATCATTGTGGTAAGACTTTGGGCTATAAGGAAATAGAGAACTATTGACCATTTAGATATCTTGGCCCTACCAAGTATGAATTATTCCCTATGTTCCATGGTGTTTCAGGGATGGGGACGGGGAGACAGTAGGGGACATGTTTTTGGGATGTTTCCTAGGGGGGCATTTTTAGGGGATGGTAGGGGACAATGACATACAATATATATATATATATATATATATGGATTTTTCAAAATTTATTAATATATTATAGAGAGAGGTGAAGAGAGAGATATGTCAATAAATTAATAATTGATATGTTCAACATTATCAATATGTAAATAAATCACGAGAGCAGTAGTATAACAACATAATAAATGTCATTAAAGCATTATAAAATTTATAACAACATTCTCAAACATCAATAAAACCATGGTCTATTAATATCCAAATGTCTCAAACATGTATCTAGAAGTCTCAAAGTTCAAACATGAAAATCTAAATACTAAATAGAATAGTCTATGAAATTAAGCCTCATTTGGGCTATGAATATCCGAAGACTTGGAACTATCTGACTCACTATCATCCTCTGGAAAAAGTGGATAATCGAATGGTAGCCTGACCAATCTTGGTTGCACCTCCTCCTCATCAATTTTCCTAACATCCTCAGGATCAACATCCCATCGTACTGTTGGAGTCTACCAATATTCAGTAGTCTGTTGGTCTTGAAGTCTCCAGGCACTATGAACTACAACTATTTTCTTAGCTCATTTTGAAGTGAGCTTGTTTCTCTTAATGGAGTGGATGAAGCCATAGGTGGAATAATTAATCTCTATATTAGAGGAACTAACAATCTATGAGAGAAAAAAAATGGAAAGTTATTTCAAATCTAGTGCATCCTTCCCATGAAATTTCCACCATCTAATGGGGTTGTTCTATGCAATGGTGGCCCTATCCGTCCTAGCCTCTAGCTTGCTAAATATAGGACCTTGAAGATAAAAAAAAATTAGCCACTGCTCTCTAAGAATGGTTTCCTACTCATTGGTATACATTTTACGAAGGGTTGTTGTAAGCCCCTCTATCACCTCATCATCCTCAAAAGGAAGCATTTGGCCAGGTCTAGGTACATATCACTTCAGATTAAAGGCATATGAAGAGGGGTATTCATTGTGTTCCACCTCTTTGTCATGATAGGCCTAATATGGTCCTCATAAAATTTCAACTCAGGATCCTTTTGATGAATAGCTTGGTTCATTTGATCAAATATGCTATCAAAAGTCTCATATATCTCTCCCAAGCTAGGAGAGCATGCATCTGCATACTAGATTGCCCCCACAGTTGTGATATGAAAGATAAAATATACCTACAATCAAAAAATTAAATATTAGAACTTTTAAAATACAAAGTAAAACAAAGTGTAAAAAATTCAAAACAATTTAAATTTTCATATTTCTTAATACTTGATAGTGGCCCACCAAGTTTCATCAAATACTCTATCTCTCACTGCCTTGCCTTCATTTGTCTTTGATAGAGCCCACCTTTTCCAATCTCCACAAACAACCATGGCTTGTAGAGCATATCTAGTCTCAATTGGTTTGAATAATTCTTTCTTTGAATAAGTCTAGAATAGTGCAAGTGAAGTGTGATGGTTACATACAAACATTTATATGTCTCTAGCCTCTGCAACTACTAGCTTCACCCAATCTATTTTTCCAATGTCTTTCAAAGAATTATTCAAAGCATGTATGCAACATGGAGTCTAGGAAATATGTTTGTAAGCACTCTCAATCATCAAACCAACTAGCTTACAAACACAAGTTGAATCTATCACAACTTGCACAACATTAGAAGACCCAACCTCGTCTATGGCCTCCCTCAAAATTCCAAATTGAAAATCAGCATCCTTAAGCTTCCTAGAACAATCAATAGCTTGAAGAAAGTATGAACCAATAGGAAATGTAACAATAACATTAATGAGTGGCCTATGTTGAATATTAGTCCACCCATCCATGCCAATGGAATAACTAGTCCTAATCCATGTTTGCCTCATCTCCTCCATGATCATGGTAGCTTTTGAATATTTTTTGTCAAGGAGGGAGGTACACAATCTATGTTCTCCAGGGGGGCATAACAGGGTCCAACTATCAATAATTCTTTCACCATAGTTTTGAAATAAGGTGACCTTGCCAAATGAAATGGAAGAGCATGTGAATAAAAGAATTTGGCTACTGCATCATTAGCTTGCTCATGTTTTTGCACATTCATTAACCCCATGATTGAATTTTTCTAAGTTTCTTTCCTCTTCCCTCTAATACAACTCTCTCCAATTGATACATTGGAAGAGGCTTGTGTAGAGGAGGGGGACCGACTGCTCCAGACCCCAGGTCACAAGAGGGTCTAGAATGATCAACTACCCTAATCTACCTCACACTAAGGATTGCTTTAGGTAAGTTTAATTTTTTAGGAGGGTGAAAAGGAAGGGCAATTGATCTTCCACTATCCTTCTATCAACCTGAGAGGTTTATAAAACCAAGTGAGAAAATTCTCGAGCCTAAACTGTGACCTAGGAAACTCTCTACCAGATAACCCCAACATAGAAGATGGAAAATAACGTGACACATTAGCATCCTAGTCAGGCACTAGCATCTATATGAACAAAAAGTACACATAAGGAAACTAAGACTAGCAGGGAATTAACTATCTATCTGATAAAAATAGTAATGATAGAAAGCAGGAAATAGCTAAATTATAGAAAGTAACAAGAAGAATACTTTAACTTAGGAAATGAAAGTTGATGAGAATAAAGGTGGTAGAAATGCAACTCATGGATGGTCTAGCCTCTTGCAAGCTCCAAATGAACACAATAACCTACACACAACAAAACAGGGAAAATTTTTGAGGTTGTTTCAAGGCTTGTAGTAGTTAAACCCTTATTTCGATGTTCCCACCTCCATGGACAACTAGAATAGCCACGAGATAGAAAATGTGATAAATAAAGTATGGAAAGAAAGTGCTACCAAGCAAGAGTAACAACTTTATGCTACAAAATCAAATGGGAATGCTAAATGAAATGGATATCACCTCCCAAACAAGGTGCCCTCAAGCATGTGAAGGGAGATGCGAGCTCGCAAGATTGAAGGTGCAACTGTTGCCGCAACAATGAGAGTGAAAACCAATAGATTGTTGTCTTGGAGCTTCAATAATGGTGGAAGTGCTATGAAATGGAGTGTGAGAATGCTAAGAAATTTCAAGTGTGATTGAAGAATTTCAAGGAGCTCAAATGAATGAAGATGTTTCTAGCATGGATAGAAGCCCAAAAGAGCCATTTGAGGTCAGTCAAGGGCACAAGGGAATTACTCTTCATTTCCAATGGAGAAGTGTAATGCCTCTGTAGATTCCAAAGGTAGGAATCTTGTCAAGATGGTAGCACGTTGTGCTAGCATCCTCAACAAAAATTCCTCCATTAACACTACATACAACTACCAAGTGGGTGGAAAGTGAGTGGATGAAGTGGAAAAGCATCGTTGGGTTTAGTTTTTCTAAAGTGAGGGGTGTAAACAAGGAATTTGCAAGGGGTGAAAATTCACTCCATTACATTTTTCCCCCACTTTAGTGAGCATATGTGCTACCAGATGCAAGGTAAAGTAGATAAACATAGTTAAAAAATGTATACCTGAACCATCGAGAAAGTAGACTGCAATCTAACCCACCCGAAAGCACAAGAGAAGTTGGCTCCACAAGTCCTCAGACACAAGGAGAGTTTAACAAAATGCGCCACAGATCTGTAGACCTATATATGGTGAACAAAGAGGCTTTGTAGGTCTGCAAAATTACAAAGTTGAATAAAGAGATGACATAGGATGTAAGCGCTTCATAGGTCCCCGAGCTTGCAAAGGATATGCCCCCCAAGTGCTCGATCCTAAAGGAAGTTGGATGTAAGAGGATCCACATAATTTGATTGAAAGAAGCTTCACATGCGCACCTACAAAGCAACATGTTAATCCACAAAAAAAAAACATGTTAGATATCAAAAAGAAGCCACACATGTAGACAAGTAGATAGGCAGTCACACAGAAAATAAAAAATTGAAGGAAGAGATTTCAAAGGGGTCCCTTGAGAACCCTTCAAAAGAAAGGGGGTCCACTCAAGGGACGCTCTGTTTGAAAGTGGTAACAATTTTGAAAAAAGACAATATTTTTTACTAACAATTCTAGCATCAAGGAATCCTTTTGAAAGCTTCATTTCATCAAGGAATTCGAAAGAAAGAATGTTCCCTTGCAAGGGAAAGCTTGGATTCTATCTTACCAATCCAAGATGAAAGAAAAACTCATCTAGGAATCCATGTTGAAGAATGAAATTTTTGAAAATATTTTGAAAAAGGTAGAGATTTTCAAGAAAAGATTTGTTGGCCACCGAATGCATTTTTTGAAAATCAAAGCAGTATGAGAGCACCCCCTTAGGATGGTGTATTCTAAGCACAAAGGCACATGACATCCTAAGAAGAGAAAAGCAAGAATGAAAGTGATGTTGTGGCCCACAAGACATAATGAGATGCAACCATGGTAATGTTGTTGAACATGTGAGGGACAAAACATAGGCACCACAACATCACGAATCAAGCAAGGCAAAGATAAAGGACAAGCAATGACATAATGAACAAGAGACAAGGTGATCTAATATTTTGGGGTCAGAGTTGCTCATAAATATAGATAGATAAGTAAAATAATATATATAAATGAACTCTCATCAACCCCCTACTATATCAGACCATGTGAAGAAAGGCACATGAAAACAAAATAAAAATAAAAACTTGGGTCAACATGGAAGGGAGGCCTAAATTCCCCCAACACTTTGCATCATCCCCAATTATTGAAAATCAAGGGTATGAAAAAGAGAAGAATGATGTGAAAAATAGAAGAAGTTTTATGACACAAAAAAAATCTTGTATCCAAGCACCTGCAAGGGTGAAGAGGGTCCTCTAGGAACACATAAAACAAACATGGGGGAACACATCACACACACAATATAATCTACAAATAAAGAAGAGGCACCCCCTAGTCCTCATCAACCAAGAGGTTTTCATTCTCCCAATTTAGATCACTATAAGGGGAGGGCAGACGAGCCTACAAGGGTATAATATCAAGGGGGTACCCTCTGAATTTCTTGCAACAAGAGCCAAGGAAGAGGGCCCCTCGAGGTCCTCTCCACTTAATTCCTATGAGGTGAACATCACCGATATTGCAAATATTTTTGATAGATCCAAGACCTCGTCTACAGAGTTGAACATGCACTTTACAGGGGTTCCATATGTCAACTCAACGGTCTATGGAGGAAGCATCCAAGATCCACTACTAGCCTCATCAAGGGAATTGGGAGCAATGACAAACTCTGGGGACATTGGGGCTGCCTTCATCACCAGGATGATGCAATCCAATGCAGAACTAACCTCTGAGGAAGGTGAACCCTTCTTCCAACCCCCATTGCAAGCAGGGTCATCCTCCATCTTTCGCTTCATCAGAGGATGCAAGATCCCCACAGATGAAGTAGAAGGTGAGGAGGAAGAGGAGAAAACTGTGATGGACACCACCGAGGTATTTGACATGTCCATGAGTTTCAAAAAATATGGGATGTCCAAAAGGGACATCAGAAGGGGAGGCTCAACCGAAGGAGCAATGAATACCTACAACCTCTTAGGGTGAGGATCGTTCATGCTCACAAGGGGAGCTAGAAGCACGATTGAGGTGGAGGGAACTAAAGTAGAAGGGGAAAAAGAGGACACGACAAAAGACACCAAAGCAGGAGTTGTTGGCTCCCCTCCCTCCTTCCATGATGCAACCTACTCAGCAGCCAGAGCCATCCTCTGACGCTTGCGCTCACACACAAGGTAGTTTCTACAGCTCTGGGAGATAGAGGTTCCAACCTAAGAAGGGATGGGAGAATCTTTTTCAGCTATCGAAGTATCCATCACAATCATTTCTGGAAGAGGGAGGGACTCCTAGAAGGGAACATAAGGAAGAGATGGAGAGGTGTATGCAACAACGATAGGGGGATAAAACTTTAGCACCTTAGCAATGAGCCTCTTCTTGTTCGCTACCTTAGGAGTAGGGATAGTAGGAGGCCGCGAAGGCTGAGACACAAAAGATGCTCCACATGGTGACCCTTCCCCTTACCATACAAGATGGGCTAAAGCATCATGGGTAAGATAGAAAGTTCAAACGCCTGATGCTTAACCTTCCACCAAGCGGGCACCATCAGACTCCCTAAGAGATTCATAGGAGTGGAAGTCGAAGGTGTTGCAACTAGATGGGAGGAAGAGGCAAGTGGAATAGTGGAGAAGGAAGAAGAATGGACCAAATCGCGAACAATTTTCCCCTTCCTTTTTTGGGAGGAAGAGGTAGCTTGCTGTTGCACTATAGGGTGAGTCATTTTCGATTGTACCTTTCCCCTAGTCTTATACTTAACGTAATTTCAATAAAGTAGGTTCATTTTAGGGGGAAGTGGACCAACCAGGGTGGACCAAAAATGATCCAAGGAATAACCCCCATGGGATATTGATGCATGATATCCAGTGTCATGCATGACATGCATGACACCTTTGTGAGAGAACATTAAACACTTATGAATCACGGAAGCGACCTCGTTCATGGAAGCTAGCCAAGGGATGCCTAACTTCACCCTAAATAGGTAAAATTCTAGAATGACATCAAAGGTGGTATCCACGGCCCTAGGTCCCACTAGGATACAAAGAATTATAGAACCATACGAAACAAGAGAGAGGCCATCATGAGTATGTATAGTAGTTTTTGTCTTCTCTTATTTCTTCTATAAAGAATTCAACAAAAGAGTCCCATCCATATTAACATTCATGCGGCTCGTAGGGTCCATAAGGACTCCTATTACAATGTTTCCATTGACGTGAGCAGCAATACATATAGAGGAGAGGCTTTGTTATTCATGGGTAAATCCTACGATGTGAAAGTCACATTTGTAAAACCAATCACATGTTGAGGGGGAGGACTACGAGTAAACGCGACCATATTTACGTATGCAGAAGGGACCTTGCCGATAGGATAAAGAATGGAAGGGCTAACAATCAAATTAGAAAAATGCGACAGAAATGGATCCATGTAGATATACAATTCACTCTTTTCCTTAGCCACAAACTTGTTTTCATTATGCTTTTTACCATCAAGGTAGATGGTACCATTGTTGATATGATCCTGTATATCATGACATAGGTGCATACAACGTTTAGTATCATGCCCGTGGACACAATGGTATTGGAAAAACGTGTTTCCATCATACCAGTTAGGATAAGGCTCTCTAAGAGGTTGAGGATCTTCTAATGTTATCCTTTAAAATTTTTTATAGAATAGAAGAATAAGACTTAGATAACTTAGTAAACTGTCGATTGGGCTTGAGGCCTTGGTCATTAGTCACAATGACTACATTTGCAATAGATTTTCCTTTTCCTAAAATTGATACTATAGATCTTCTTTCAGGATGGGGGTGTGAGGAAGATCCCCCGAATTGAAAAACCATATGTTGATACTCCTATAATGTAGTACACATATGTGTGAAAGAAGGATATTTCATTAAGGAAAACTTTTCCTACCAAGATCACTGCAAGTTGCCTATAAACACCTTCTACACATCTAAGTTGGGTAGCAGGTAGGAGATTTGAGAAAAGAGTGTTTGGGGTCGAGCAATGAAATCAATGATCTTCTCATGTTCTCCTTGCTTGCATCAGACAAGATCCGACAACGTCAACTTTGGTCAGATGTTGGCTTGGAAATTTTAGAGAAACTAGTTTACAAGTTGATTGAATGAGAATATAGAATTGTCAAGCAAGGAACAATACCACTCAAGTGTTGTATCCTTGAGAGATCGAGGAAAGAGTTTAGCCATCATAGCATCATGGTGAAAAAAATCTATACACATCACGTTAAAAGTTAACATGTGTGTTTGGGGGATCTCCTTTACCACCATACTTCTCGAACTTAAGAATTTCCATACCTTGAGGGAAGGGAGTATTCAAAATTGTTACCAACAAAGGGCTATGTCGAAAGAAGGGTTGAAAGATAGGTTGGGAAGAGGCTTGGGACAAGCTCACCAGTTGGTTTTGCATTTGACCCATATTTTGCAATAGAGCATTCAAAATAGGGTTAGATGAAGATATAGGACCAGTGGAGCCACTACCAAGACCACCGTTGGAGCCACTACTAAGGCCACCACTAGAGCCACCGCCGGAACCACTGCCATGGCCACCGTCAGAGCCACCACCAGAGCCACTGCGGGAACCACAACTGTGACCATCGCCATAGCCACTAGACACACTAGGAGCACCAACACCCACTACAATGTAAATCCCACTACCAAGAATAGAGTCTCCCTTAGGAGGAATAACATTGAATCCTAAGGGTATTTTCTTGCTTTGACCATAGGAGGCGGATTGGGGATGGAGATAGAGATGGAAGGGCTTGTTTCATTCATGTATACTGATATCATGAGAAATGAGACACTAATTTGTCTTTCATATGTGTTGTGCTCATGACCTTGTGTTTTTCTTGATCTAGGATTGTAAGAGGGGACACATGCTTGCACTAAATTGGTAAGGCCACGAAGAAACTCTATCTGTCTGATCCTTTCCTAGCATATACCTGATCTCATTAGCAACCCTAGTGGGCCTAGCCATGCTCTGATCTTTATCTAAGTGATTTGCAAGATTTGCTAGCCCTCTATCTAGAGCCATGCGATGCTCTGTAGGAATAGGGATGGCTTCATTATTGTCTAGAGGCAGAGACAAAGGGAAAGTAGGAGGTGTAGGGGCATGAGTGGTTTCATCAAAGTAACTCATCTCCACTGCCGATACCATCTCTTGGGAGGCAAGATCCGAAGTGATCCTCGTAAAGTCCATTCCTAAGTGTCGATGTCACACACTCCCTCTAACTACATACTCGAAGGTTGTAGATTTAGTTGTGAAGCTCATAAAGCTTCACAACATGCCATCTCACAACCTACACAAATACGAGGAAGAGAACCTCAACACCAAGAAATATATATCATAAGTTTCACTTTAGGTTCACCAAAATGTAGAGGGGAACTGATCGCTCAAGACCCCAGGTCATGGGAGGGTCTAGAATGATCAACTACCTAGATCTACCTTATGCTAAGGATTGTTTTAGGTAAGTAATGTTTTAGGAGGGTGAAAAGGAGGAGTAATTGATCTGCCACTAGATCCTTCTATCAACCGAGAGGTTTATAGAACCAAGTGAGAAAATTCCCAAGCCTAAACTGTGACCTAGGAAACTCTCTGCTAGAGGACCCTAGCATGCAAAATACGAATGACAGTGTGGTGCACTTACATCCCGATCGAGTATTGGCATCCATACAGATAGAAAGTATGTAGGACAGCTAATACTAGCAAGGAATTAACTATCACTTGATAAAAACAGTAATGATAGAAATCATGAAATAGCTAAACTACATAAAGTAACAAGAAGAATACTTTAACTTATGAAATGAAAGTTGATGAGAATAAAGGTGGTAGAAATGCAACTCATGAATGGCCCAACCTCCTGCAAGCTTCACATGAACACGATCACCTAAACATAGCATAATAGGGAAAAATGTTGGGGCTATTTCGGGGCTTGTCATAGTCAAACCCTCATTTCGGTGTTTCCACCTCCATGGATAGCCAAAATAGCCACGAGATAGAAAAAGCGATAAAGAAAGTATGGAAAGAAAGTGCTACCAAGCAAGAGTAACAAAATTATGCTATGAAATCAAATGAAAATTCTAAATGAAATGGATATCACCTCCCAGACAAGGTGCCCTCAGGCACGTGAAGGGAGATGTGAGCTCGCAAGCTTGAAGGTGAAACCGTTGCCACAAAAATGAGAGTGAAAACCAACAGAGTGTCATCTTAGAGCTTCAATAATGGTGGAAGTGTTTTGAAATGGAGTGTGTAGAATGCTAAGAAATGTCAAGTGAGATTGAAGAAGTTCAAGAAGATCGAATGAATGAAGAAGAATATGTTTATAGCATGGATAGAATCCTAAAAGGGTTGTTAAAGGTTGGTCAAGGGCACATGGGAATTACTCTTCATCACCAATGGAGAAGTGTAATGCCTCTATAGATTCTAGAGGTGGGAATCTTGTCAAAATGGCAACATGTCGTGTAGACGTTCGCGCGTTGCACAGATGTCCACGTGCCGCGCTAGCATCCCCAACAAAAAATCCCCCACCAACACTACAAAAAACCGCCAAGTGGGTGGAAAGCGAGTGGATGAAGTGGAAAAGCATTGCTAAGTTTAATTTTTCTAAAGTGAGGGGTGTAAACGGGGAATTTGCGAGGGGTGAAAATTCACTCCATTACAGCTTGCAAATCAATTATAGGGCATTTTTTAATTTTGAATGGTAATGATTTGGTCATCACTTACTCCAAACAACTTTGCAAATTCAAGTTGTTTCTCCAATGTTATTACCTCACAAACTCTAACACCCTTTCCATTGTCACCCACTAGATGGCCTCTAATCCTAGTATAGCTCCCATGGTAATGAGTTTCACAAACATGACAAAACCATTTCTTGTTGCCCCTTGAATTTTTCCTCTTGTTGGTAGTCACATATGTGGAAAAATGACACAATGGTTTCTTGCGGTTGAAAGGGCCTTTTACAAACCTTTGAAGATAGGGTATAGAGCATGCATAATGGTGCGAAGAAGCATGGGTTGGATTTTCAGAGTTATAAGAAGAGTCTATTGGCATTCTTGAAGCTTCATTTTCACTATCACTACCCTCATGACTATCACTATTGTTGTTGCTGCTCATTTTCTATGTTTTTTTTTTTGTTGAAAGTCTGAAAGTTTGTAAAATAGAAACTAAAATACCAAATCAATGAAAATGAAAATTAGAAAATTCAAAGAATAAAAATGTAAACCATCACTATCTATATAAAGCAACAGTAGCACTAATGCCTAAATTTCTAAACTCAAACCTATAATTGCAACTCTAGCCCTCATGCCAAGACTCAAACCTGGTTAATTCCAATGCTTCGAAGTCTGAAGATGTGCTACTGCTGCCAATGTGGATAGATGGTATAAAAAATATTTAATAAAATGTTTTGTTACTTGAAAATTTGAAACTTTTGTTTGACCATAGGTGCTTGAGAGAACCATGAGTCCCAACTTACTTTTGTCGTGTCGTTAGATTGAGGTGAAAATGAATAATATTCATATTTTGTTTCGTTTGGCATTTAGGGAAAAATTTTAGGGTTGGGAGAATTAGTGGGCCCCGCATGACCTTAGAAAGGAGAAAGAAATATTTAAAAAATTAAATTTTAAATGTCTTTTTACCTTCAAGAAACTCCTTGTCTGGAGGGGATGGCTAGCCATCCCCAAATGGTCAGGGACATTTATTGTCGTTTCCTACCATCTGGGCTATTTTGAGGACAACAAGGGGATATCCCCTTTACGTTCCCCCATCATGGGGACGGTTGAGGACATGGATAGTGGGTTTTGGGGTAGGGGACACATCCCCATGTAACACAAATTATTCCTCATTTTCTTTTTTATGCTAGAGTGAAAGGAAATAGAGGTGGGGAATATGCTTCCTACACTAATCTATGAGAGGTGGTGTGTGCAAAAAATAAACTAATCATACTATTGTAAGGAACTAAACACAATAGAAATATACCATAACACAATGATTTACATGGAGAAAATTGTGGGCGAAAACCCTCACACTCCAAAGAAACTCAATATGTTATTCAACAATCAATAGTTACGGTACACTTGTAGAGTCTAATCCTTCAAAAGAGTATTACAAACAAGAGATTTTTGAGTAATTCTAGTAGCATAACTATACCTACAAAAATCACTATCAAAACATCTATCTCAAGCTTCTAGTAAATAGGAGAAGCAATACATTGTTGGTTTGAACAGGGGTGTTTCCTATTTGGTTTTCCCCTTTGGAGTGTGAACAAGGTACTCTATCTCACTAGTTCTTAGTTAGGACCTTTTCACACATGTTCACATGCTAAGTTTACAAGTTTGTTAGATCAATGATCATCAATTCATTAATTTGACACCTTAGAATAAATTGAAATCATTGTATGACATAGTAGATGAAGCAAAAGACTATCAAATTAATCATGAATTAATGAGCCTTGATCCAAAAGACTTTGACAATATCTAGGATTATATCTCTAAGGTTAATAATCTAAGGGAGAAATGTAATGTATGTGGAATTGATAAAAAGGAAATTCAGCTAGTCTATAATGCATTGAAACAAACTTGGTCTTGATTAAGCAACTTTTTCTTTTAGATTTCATATTTGTAGGGTAACTATAGGGTCTACATATACTACACCTTCATTTACAGTTTTTCTAAGATGTTAACACATGAGAAACATAAACTTATTTCTATGGATTTCAAAAATTTATCTCAAAATTGAGCTTTGTTAGTTAGTCAAGTAGAAGAATCAAAACAATTTGATAAGAAATATAAAAAAATCAAAGGCCAATCCACATTTAGATCAAGCACAAAAAAAGTTCTCTTCCAACAAGAAATCAGCTAAGAAAGAGAAGCCTACTTGTACATATTACAAGAATACTCTAGACATTAATAACATCTTTTTTATAAAGGGACGGTGTTTAATTGGAACATCTTAAGAAGAACCGCATTGATCTACCTTATAGAATGTCTAAGTCAAATTATTTTTCTTCTCATTCAAAATAATCTAATAAGAAAAAAGGCCATGTAGGTTTTGCTTATACATTAGACAAAAATAAAGGACAAACTCTTTGTTCTTCTATAGGTCTTGGATCAAAGAGATGACTTCTAGATTTAGGAGCATCTCATCATATGGCATCTTCATAGTCTATATTCTCTTATTTTGAGCCTTGTACTATGTCACATATTATGATGAGAAATAATACATATATGAATGTAATTGGGAAGTGATCTAGATATTGATATTGTAGATGGAACCTTGAATGATGTTTTGTGTGTACCTCATTTATCAAATACTATTCTTTCCATCTATTAGATTATCCATGGTGGAGTAGGCAAGAATTTGGAATTCACTCTTGATTCAGTTATCATTAAAAACTTGTAGAGTAGAGAGATTCTTTCTATTAGGATGGTTGACCATACATCTCAATTATACACCTTTACAAATTTTTCTCCTTATGATGGATTTGATTCTTTGTCTATTGATCACACTTCTAGTGTGAACCATGACTTTGGAGAGAATTTTAGCTACTTGAACTTGGGTATTCTCACATGTGATCTAGTTCTTGAGCCTTGCATTTCATCTCCTCCATCTATTGTTGTTTGTGTTGCTACATTCATGGCTTCTTGTGATTCACTGTAGTATGATATACACCATCTTACAAATATGGTTGCTTATGATGATTATGTGACAAATATTGTAAGTTTGTTTGTAGAGTCCCACATTTCATATTTGGGAGACACCATTGATTGCATTCATCTTCTCTTTAATGGACATGATTCTTCTTCAATTTTTGTGAGGGAACATCTAGACCCTCTTGTTCATTCTCCACATTATCATTCATCACAATTTGACATGAGTATGGAGACTTTTGAGCAACATTTAGGGACATTTTTTTCTTCAGAGGAGATATATTTGTCTTTGGATCTTGTTCTACATACATCTCTACTAGATTCTAGATTTCCATCTTCATCAATGTGGCCTAGAACACCTAACTTGGTAGTGGTAGCTTTTGGCATTGATATGGAAAAATGTGAGTAGTTTTCAGAGACTTCGTACATCTAGATTTTTACTCCCTCATATTCCTTTTAGGAATGGGAAGACATCATTCATACACCTTTGGTTTTGTTTCTTCCTAAAGAGAGGAATTTTTTTGATTCAATTGTTGATCATCTTCTACATCCAATTTTAAGCATCTATATTCTATATTGAGGGGATCTCTATGGTCTATTTTATTCTCTAATGGGGGAATTTTTCCTCACATGGGATTTTGTCCATCTCATCTTCTAAAGATAATTTTTCTTGTCTTTTCTCTCATTTGGGGAGGTTTTTTGTCCCACTAGGTTTTCTTCTTTTCTCTATTTGTGAAAGATTGCATTTGTACATGGGTACCTAGCATGACCTAGTATCCAAAACCCATCCTTGCATCTTTGCATCATTTGCATTTTTTCATCATTATTCCTAAGTTGCACTTAGGAGGGTGTTGGTTTGAACATGGTTGTTTCCTATTTGGTTTCTCTCTTTTTAGTGTGAACAAAGTACATTATCTAGCTAGTTCTAAGTTAGGACCTTTTCAAACATGTTCACATATTACTTAGTGAGTTACGAATATTTCTAGAAGTCTTGGTTGTCATGTGGTAAATTATCTTATCTTATCCTCTAGTTTTCACATGACATAATATTAAGACACTTGTCATCATCCTAGTTTTTTCTCTCTCAACCGTGTCTATATAAGCAAGGCCCCATTATGTATATTTTTTATTGTATTGCACTATATAGGATCACATTTGATCCAATATATTTTGCATCCATTATTACAAATATATGATTTGTCTTTTCTCTCTTGTAGAAGGTTATTTTGGTTTTGTAGGTGATCTTGAGAGCTTGAGTCCTTGAGTGACTATAACAAAATCAATATGTTATTCAACAATCAATAGTCACAATACACTTCTAGAGTCTAATCATTTACAGGAGTATTGCAAACAAGAGATTTGGAGTAATTCTAGTAGCATAATTATACCAAAAAAATCACTATCGAAACCTAAATCTCAAGCTTCTAGTAAATAGGAGAAGCAATACATTAAACCATCAAATGGTAATTAGGAATCCTTGAGCTAAAACCACCCAAAATGTGGCACCCATATCCCTAGTTAAAAATCCAACACCTTAATACAAAGATGGGTCCATAAGCAAAAACTAACATATTATTTCCACTTTCCATAAGTTCATCATAATTCACTCACTAACTTGGATGCTTTATTTTAGCTTCATTATCTACATTCAAAAATCCCTCATAACACATCATAGTGTGTTTCATAGTTGGTCAACAAGTGTAACTTCCTTTTATGGCTCTTGTATGTGCCATAGATGTTTTTTACATTTCCAATCTGAAAGGTCCAACTTCTTAAGGCCATAACTTTCAATCCAAGGGACCAATTAGGCCCTTTTCAAAAAATTGTATAGCTTGAATAGATCTATGTTTCAAGCATCAGGAAACTAATGTTGAAAAAATCATTATATTTATTTAGGCCAAAAACACATCTATAGCCCATAAATTGAGTGCTATTATTTTATATCAAAAAAATAATATTTTTTTACTCTTAACATTAGGAGTAAGTTTGAGACACCTTTCCTAACAAACAAAACTATATCAAATCTCTTTTTGACAAACCTTGGTTCATTGTTCATTTGGGGTTCATTCCTATGGAGGAGATTAGGAGGGTCCCTTTTTGGGTCAAGATGCTTAGTCTTCCTTTAGAATATTGAGATGATATGTTGTGAAAATTATTTCCAACTATTTTGGATAACTCATCACTATTGATCACCATGTGATTTGAAAAAAGAAGCATCTTCTATTTTCTAGGTTATGTGTGAATATTGTTGCGGGCAAGGAGCTTCCATCTTTGGTCTCCTTATCTTCTAAATTTGGTGTTTGGATGTAGAGGATCAAGTTTGAGGTGGGTGCAAATGTTTGTCAATTGTGTCCTATGGTGAGCTACTTGATCACCAGTTTCCTAGGCAAGAGGAGAAAAAAAAATGTTGTAACAAAGGAAAGAAAAAGGGTGCAAGGAGCTCCCTCAAGGTAAGAGTTTGATACAGGTTCCACCAAAATTGGGTCTACGAGAAAGAGGTGTATGGAAGGTTGAAGGGGAGGGCGTTGTTTGTCATGAAGGTGGAGTAAGCCCTTCTTTGTATGTTGCTAAACATTCTTCCAACACTCTTTGCAAAGAAAAAATAAAGTTGGAAGGTTCATGTCCTTTTGGTCACTCAAACATGAGAATTTTCAGCAACCATTTGAAGTCTAAAGATTAAAAATGGGGATTGTACCCCAATTTTGTAATTTGATAAATATAATTGTCACAAGTACTCAAACATCTTTCAAATTCTTTGGATATAAAAGACCTAACTAGTCTCTCGATTAGGTATATATTGTTTATGTTTCAAAAGATGTGTGTTTGTGAGTTTTGTTTGTCTTTTGTAACCCTAGTGCTACTTGTTTTTGTTGTTTGTTTTTTGTGAGACTTATTTGGTCTATATGTTCTAACTTATGCACAAGAGTTTGTGCACTTTTAAAAAATCACCTTTACCGATAATAAAAGGTACTAATCTCTGTGATTATCGTGAGAAAACTATTAATCACCACATTTTCCTCTTAAAAATTTATAACAAATTTCTAAAATTAATTTCACAATTTAACTTCTTGAATAATTATTTAAAAAAAAATTATTCTTGATTAAAATTGTGACATTAAAATAAATAAATATATATATATATATATAACTGAATTCATAAGCTCGTGTATTAATTTTCATATGATTTGAACTCCATACAATATCCTCTTCTTGGAAGTATTTGCAAATCTCATTTTATAAACATAGATTCCTCTTCTTTTGTGAAGCTTCTATTGCACTACGTAGAATAGACCCAAGCATATTCTATTTCAAGCAAAGAGGTGTATTATTCAAGTTCAAGAAAATTTGGGAGTCATAAGACAAGATCTCTTAAACTAAGTTGTAAAATCTGAACAATTCTATCCTGCAAAGTAAATAAAGTTAAACAACAGATTGAAGCAAAACTCAGGTTTTTCCCGTTGTAAATATGCACCAGTTAATTACTTCTAGAGCAAAAGATCCCCACTATGAAAAAAATTGTCTTTCTCCTTGTCCTCCCTAAACTTCCTAAAACAGTATTATTTTACTGATCTTAGAATATTCAAATATCTCCCATAAAATATCATAAAACTACCAATTCCTAGAATTTTTGGGTTGTTCTGGATTTTGTAATTTTATTCCACAAGTGTAATTGAACTGCACAATGAAACATGACCATTATCAAAAGTAAAACTAACAATTTAAAACCATATATAAAATGGCATCACAACCATTCCTTCCTATTTAAATCCGAGTATTTGCTGACATTACAATTGAAATCTAAGCTAAACAAAACTAATTTTAAAAAAAACAGAACTTGGGTTTGAAAGCTTGAAAGAATGGTGGGAATTTGTTTTTCTTCTTTTGAACTGAATCTGGAGTTATATTTTAAAATATATAAAGTCTGTTTGAACAAGATCAAACAACATGAGACTAGTTGAACCACAATATGAAACTTAATTATCAACAAAACTAAGAATTTGAAACAACGTCCAAAGGTACTATGACTAATTTACAAGGGAAGTATGTGATGTACTTGGGCAAGAACTAGTCTTCCACTGACGCTACTACAACTCTTTCTCACTTGCACAATAAAATATACAAACTGAAACTGATGTTTGACTGTTGCAAATTCCGAGTTCAATGCTCTTTATGACATTGTAGAAAAACTGTGTGTGTAATAGGAATTGGTTGGTTAATTGCCTGGAGGATTAAGCCCGGCATTATGTTTGTAGTTTGGTTGTTGAATGAATTAGAGACATGGTTCTTGAATCTTAACTAGCACATGCATTCTTAATTCTACAACAATTGGAATATCAGCAAGTAATTCATTAGAATTATTCTTTCAAAAAGAAAGGGCTAAAATATATCTTACAATCACTCCAACAATGATCTCTCTACATATGAAACAGGTTTGTTACTTCACAACCTATTTGAATGCTATCAAAACAATGGAAAAATTCACTACAGAATACAAATAACAATTTTGCTATTTGCAGATAGTATTGCATAGATTTATTTAACTTTGTGTCATTCAAAATAAATATCTATAAACAATCTTACCCATGAATGTGTCGAAGAAATTTGAATGAGGTCTAAAAAAGCTTCCAAGCAAACATATACTTCCACTAACTAGGTTTCCTATTACTCCACTGGGGAACATCTGGTTTTTCCCAGTTGATATTTTGTCCCTGAAATTATGATGATTAAATGGTACAAATGGAATAATTCTTCATATGCTAGCTTAATACATCCAGAAGTTAATAAAGTGACAGCATTGTACAACAAATGAAATTTAAGGAAAAATATGAAAAATGGCAGATACACTTACCTTATACTCATCTCCCAGAGCTGCAATACTAAAGAGGATCCTAAATATCTTTTCCTTCAATTGCAGCATAGATGGCTTCAAAATTGTAACCAATGGCTGAATCCCATGTAACGTTACAATCAAGCATTTGTATTTCAGATTAACATCTAGCAATTGCTTCACTGTACTGACTGAATCCTCTAGTCACTTAAGGCTTTCCCAAATTACAGTCTCTGTAGCGATAATTATACTAGAACTTTGTCTAATTAAAGTCTTTATAGGAATTATCATTATTTTGCTCTTATCTTGTATCAGTGGAAGCATTTATATGCATTTTTTTTATTAATCTTGGCCATCCTAAGACATTTGTAATTATTGTTTTAGTTTCAATTAAAGCATATGTTGGTATTCTTTTTTTTCAATCTGGGTCCAACTAAAGCATATATAGACATTCTTCTATTCAAATCTTGGTCTAAACAAAGCATTTTTAGGCATTCATCTTCTTCAATATTGTTTAGTTAAGTATCTGTAGACATCCTTCTACTTCAGTCTGGTATAAGCAGCCTTACTTATTCCTTTACATCAATCTTGGTGATGCAGAGCATCTACAAAACTCAACAAACTTTCAAGGGTACTTCTGACCCTAAACACAACTGAGAAGATCAATTAGCAAATCACCAAAAAACTCTCTTTTCTTTTCTACAAAATCCATTCATTTTCACTTGGAATTACAAGGCCACCGAACACCAAATCACCAAATCAGTATTCCAACTTCTTACCAAACCTTAAAAAACCTTATATTGACTGAATCCAAGTAAAACTTTGTTAGAAAACTTTGAAATCAATCAATTCCTTCAATATTCACCAAATTACTCTTCATTGCAACTTGTTCCACAAGACAAACAAACCATGCATTCTTGCTTCAGACCTTTTACCAGACTTCCAAGACACTTCAATCATCATGTTTTAGATTAAAATAAACCAGCAGCACACTTCCATAACACCGAATCATCAGATTCTCTATTTCTTGCAGTCAAAGTCCAAAACCCTAGTAGTATTGCATCATGACTAAAACGGGTAAATCATCAAACCCACGTTGATTCTCCACTGACCCCATACCTTTTCAAGAACCCATTTTAACCTTCTTTAACATATCAAAGCACAGAGTATGGTTGTTTTGTAAGATTCTGCAGTATAATTGACTGTCCACTGTTTTAGGCTTCCAAATAGGTCTAAAATACAAAGCATGTCACCTTTAAACAACTTATCAATCCCTAATACCCCCAAAAATTCTTAGTTCAGGTTATGAAACTACAAAATCAACAATCATTTGGCCACTCAAAGCTTTCCATAAGTCACAAAACGCAAACCCTTATTCTAGGCTTACCAATGCTCCAAATAAGGAGGGTTTTATGAAAGTACGCCATCCAAACCTTATACCATCATGCCACCACTTCTAATGTGTTTGAATCTCTAGAAACCAACTTCCATCCACCTTGTATGCATTTTCAACAAATACTAACTTGTAGCCAACCATTTTCATGAAAAAACTTTATATTTTTTGAGAGAGCAACAACCAAATACTGGATTCTTGTCTTCCCCTGCACCTGCCATCACACACACAACTTAAAACATCCTACCCTAATCTACTCCACCGATCTACACGACCTAATTCAGTGGAATAGTCATTAAATCCTATCTAGACTCTCAAAACCCCAATTTTGAGGGTTTTAGACCAAGTTACAGAAAATACACTCAAACAATTGGTATACTCAATAGATTCCCTCTTAAATGGATTTAAATGAAATCTAATTCACTGTTCTACTTGAAGCCACAAATTTTAGGGCCTAATGCTACTGTACAGGCCGTACAAACTAATAAATAACATAGAGAAACACTGTATTTTATGAACAAGGTACTTTTATTAATAGAAACTCTTCAAGATACAATCTTCCATGTTGTCTCGGCCTTACAATCCTCTTTTAAAGAGGTTTACATCAGTTATAATACCTTCCCTTCCATCTTCAATTGACTAACAACCTTCTACAATGAGATGACTTCATTTTCTTGAAATTTTGCATTTGTGCAAGTTTGCAGTTTTTACAACAATAAATACATTTTTGCAAACTTTCATTCTTGACCACCTAAAGACCTATTAGGGACTTGATAACAATAGAATGAGCCTACACATGGCCATTTTACAATGCTTTCATGGTGAACATACAAATTTCATGAAATTACCAATTGAATGCACACTGTGCACAAGGTGCTCCTGCACGAAACAATCAGCCTAAAAAGCTTTCCAAGTCCCTTTAGAAAAATGTTGCATTGACCTTGATTCTTCATACCTTCTTCAATCTTGTCTTGGACTGCTGCTTCTTGAAATCATGCTCTTTGTCTTCACTTTGACACTGTCTCAATCTTCAAACTCACTCACCAACTTGTCCTTGCTTTTGATCTTGACACCTGCAACAATCTTCTACTAACCTTATCTTTAACTGTCCACTCTTTTCCTCTTCTTGTATACTCAAACTCACTCCTTGGCCTTGTCTTCCACTTTGTTTCATTTCACCTTCTACCTTCAAAATCTGCCTTCTCTTGGCTTTTCCATCAAACTCACCAATCAAAGGACACAAGACTGTCATTTCTCAGCACTAAACTTTCCTCTAACTCTTTCTCAACAAAAGGACACAGGACTGTCCTTTCACATTGCCTTTCTAAGCAATCTTTCTTCTTTTCCAACAATTCATCATTGACCTTCTCTAGCCAATCATCTTTTCATCTACTCCTATTAGTGGACTACTCTCAACTTAGCTTTCAACTCTTAGAATGGCTGCAAACTCTTCAAGTGCTTCTTAGATAGGTATCCATCTCCCTCACTACTTCACAAACTTACAATCTCTCATTCTGTCCATCTTACCCAACAATCTTTGTTGGAGGACAGTGAACACAAACTTTTCCTTGTTTGTAGCCAACACTCTCTGGCAACTCCTTCTCTCTTTCCTACAACTTTAAGATGGATCAAGCACCTACAACCAACAACTCAACAAACAAACTAGCAACTCAACAAACCATTAGAATCAGCTAGCTTTGATACCAATTGATGCAGAGCATCTACAAAAATCAACAAAATTTCAAGGGTACTTCTGACCCTAAACACAACTGAGAAGATCAATTAGCAAATCACCAAAAAACTCTTTTCTTTTCTACAAAATCCATTCATTTCACTTGGAATTACAAGGCTACCAAACACCAAATCACCAAATCAGTATTCCAACTTCTTACTAAACCTTAAACAATCTCATATTGACTGAATCCAAGTAAAACTTTGTTAGAAAACTTTGAAATCAATCAATTCCTTCAATATTCACCAAATTACTCTTCATTGCAACTTGTTCCACAAGACAAACAAACAATGCATTCTTGCTTTAGACCTTACCAGACTTCCAAGACACTTCAATCATCATGTTTTAGATTAAAATAAACCAGCATCACACTTCCATAACACCGAATCATTAGATTCTCTATTTCTTGCAGTCAAAGTCCAAAACCCTAGTAGTATTGCATCATGACTAAAATGGGTAAATCATCAAACCCGCATTGATTCTCCACTGACCCCATACCTTTTCAAGAACCTAGTTTAACCTTCTTTAAAATATCAAAGCACAGAGTATGGTTGTTTTGTAAAGTTCTGCAGTATAATTGACTGTCCACTATTTTAGGCTTCCAAATAGGTCTAAAATACAAAGCATGTCACCTTTAAACAACTTATCAATCCCTAATACCCCCAAACAGTCTTAGTTCAGGTTATGAAACTACAAAATCAACAATCATTTGGCCACTAAAAGCTTTCCATAAGTCACAAAAGTTCAAAACGCAAACCCTTATTCTAGGCTTACCAATGCTCCAAATAAGGAGGGTTTTATGAAAGTATGCCATCCAAACCTTATACCATCATGCCACCACTTCTAACATGTTTGAATCTCTAGAAACCAACTTCCATCCACCTTGTATGCATTTTCAACAAATACTAACTTGTAGCCAACCATTTTCATGAAAAACTCTGTATTTTCTGAGAGAGCAGCAAACAAATACTGGATTCTTGTCTTCCCTTGCACCTGCCATCACACACACAACTTAAAAAATCCTACCCTAACCTACTCCACCGATCTACACTGCCTAATTCAGTAGAGTAGTCATTAAATCCTATCTAGACTCTCAAAACCCCAATTTTGAGGGTTTTAGACTGAGTTATAGAAAATATACTCAAACAATTGGTATACTCAATAGATTCCCTCCTAAATGGATTTAAATGAAAGCTAATTCACTTTTCTACTTGAAGCCACAAATTTTAGGGCCTAATGCTACCGTACAGGCCGTACAAACTAATGAATAACAGAGAGAAACACTGTATTTTATGAACAGGGTACTTTTATTAATAGAAACTCTTCAAGAATACAATCTTCCATGCTGTCTCGGCCTTACAATCCTCTTTTAAAGAGGTTTACATCAGTTATAATACCTTCCCTTCTATCTTCAACTGACTAACAACCTTCTACAACGAGATGGCTCTTCATCTTCTTGAAACTTTGCATTTGTGCAAGTTTTGCATTTTTTACAACAATAAAGACATTTTTGCAAACCTTCATTCTTGACCACCTAAGACCTATTAGGGACTTGATTACATTAGAATGGGCCTACACATGGCTATTTTACAATGCTTTCATGGTGAACATACAAATTTCATGAAATTGCCTATTGAAAGTGCACTGTGCACAAGGTGCTCCTGCACCACTTGGCCTACCTAAAGAATTTGTAGACCTTCCTTCACTTCAATCTTGGACTATTTAAAACATTTGTGGCTATACTGTCACTCCAATATTGGCCTAATAAAAGCATATCTAGGTGTTCTTTGGTGAAATCTTGGCTGCATTAAAGGATTTGTAGGCATTCATTTGCTCAATTATTGGTGTTTCTTATGCATTTGTGGGTGTCTTTTACTTTAAGATGATGTTGGGGTCTGAAGTCGCTCCTTTCTATGCTATGAAAAGGCCTTCCTTGCTTCAAGGGAATGAAGGTGTTAACTCTAGGCTTCCTTCTTCCCACACACAATAAAAACCTCCCATTGATTCGTTCAGTTCCCAAATAAACAAGGGCATTCTGCAATAGGTGTAATTTAGACTTTCATTGGGATGTGGCTTTGCAAGTTGGGTGACAGCTCTTGAACATGTGTAAGGTTCTTCCTCCTGCCTCGTAACATTCAAAGGAGCCTTTGACAATCTGTAACAGCCTTGTTTTGACGACCCCACACCTCAATATTTATGCCTTCTCTTGCCTCATAATATCTATAGAGCCTTTGACAATCTACAGACCCATTTCCACCTCTAATGCGAGGGTGCCAAAATATCTTCAACCAATATTTGCTGTAAAAAATGTGCAGCTTCATGGATGCAAGTAAGAAACATAAAACAAATCTTGAAAAAGTTAAATCTTGATTGGCTGTTTGACCATACATTAATCACTGTTTAAAGCTGCCCCCCTCAGTGGGTGCTCTAGATTTGTTGGAGTATGTAGTGGTTGTAGCCCACAAGAAAGTGATGGTGAGATGGACTGGATTAAAAATAAAAAAGATGAAAATACTGCTCAGTCAGAAAAGGGGGTTGAATAGCATAAAGTTTAAGAGCATTAGAAAACAAAAGGATTTGGAGCAGCCCCACCAGATCAAATGAAATGCTTCTCCACATAATCTTATTAATGGGGGCTATTTTTTTTGCTAATGCAATGATTATCTACATAAATCTTACTGATGGTGGCTCCTCCATTAATAAGATTATGTGGAGAAGCATTGTATTTGCTCCGGTGGGGCTGCTCCAAATCCTTGTGTTTTCTGGGCCTCTCACAAAACTTATTCTATTCATCCCCTTTTCCTGATTGAGCAGTCTCTTCTTTGGATCCACAGTCCCTCTCAATGTTTTTGCTATTGAAGGTTTTGGATGTCTCGGATAAAGAAATAAATCATCATTATATTGGACTACCATTGTAACACCCTGCCTAATAAAAATAGATAATAAAACTTAAAGTAAACAACAAAGCTTTGCCCATAATAAGACTATGAAAAATCAAAATAGGGTTACCCCTGTCATTGTTAATGCTTATGCAGAGCTCAGAAGCTGAGTTGTTGTTGGTCTTTTAAATATGGCTTTACACTTGCCATTGCATTTGATATAAGTTTTAAAACTTTTTCGACAATGCCATTGTGCAATTTGGCAATCAAAGCATTCATTGAAACCACTTTTCCTTGAGGGATTTTGTCAAACAATTTCAGTGCCTTGCTAAAAAATGTGCAGCTTCACTGATGCAAGTAAGAAACATAAAAGAAATCTTGAAAAAATTCAAATCTTGATTGGCTGTTCGACCTTACATTAATCACTGTATATTGATGTAAAGGAATGTGTAAGGCTGCTTATGCCAGACTGAAGTAGAAGGATGTCCACAGATACTTAACTAAGAAATATTAAAGAAGATGAATGCCTACAAATGTTTTGTTCAGACCATTCTATGTTGTAAGTTTGCATGGAATATTTGGGCAACATTCTTTAGAAAAATAGGAGGAGGATGAGCTAAGGTAATTAGGTAGGGAGGAGAGCCTTAGAACAGAACTTTGAAGGCAATGTGAATGATAACTTCAGCCATTATAATTTGGAATCTATAATAGGAAAGACACCCTAGAACTTTATGCAGAAAGGAAAATCTAATTAGAAGATTATGGGGTAAGAGGCTTCAATATCAATACTGATCAATAAATGGAAGTCCATACCAAATAAACTATTCCTCACAAAGATTATAAAATAAAATGAGTGACAAATAAATGATGAAAGATAATAGATTCTTATTTTGTTGAATTTATCACAGTTGGAATAAGCTTAGAGCTGAAGAAAGGAGATTTTCCTATAGACAAAAAAGCAGATGTTTAAATATGAATTTTGAAATTCATCCTATATTTCGTTTTTTTGTTTATTTAGCCAAAACCAACTAGGAGTTGGCATCTCAGCTGCAAAAAATTTCTAGTTGTAGGCAACCTTATCCCTAGTCAAATTTAGCCCAAAAGAAAAAATGGTTAAGTATATATAGATATATAAGTATATGCCTATATATAAAACCACAAACACCTATATAAATACATATGCATGTGTGTGTCGATTTAGCACCCCTTGGGTCTTAGCCTCATGGCCAAGCTTAGGAGTAGGCTGGGACTTACTCATCCATCTATACCAGGAATAAAGCATTTATCTGATGTCAGAGAACTTTTTTGTTTGCGTATAAGTTGTTAAATTGTAGATAAATACCATGTAGTATAGCAAGAAAGTCCTGGATTCACCCTAAAAATGTAGAAATGGATTTGAAAACTGTCCAAATAAATGAGAAATGAGAAAACATTTCATGCCATCAATAGCAAGCAACAATTCTCTCTACCCATTTGCATGTGAACAAAAACAAATACTGATTAGCAAATACCCTTACGCAGGAAACACATACTCATGCACACTTCCTTTAACATTTGGCAGATACCATTTCTATCATCTTAAATCATAAATGAAACTGCTTCATTCAATCCAATCAAGATGGTTCTGATGAGTGATAAGAGAAAACTTTTGAAACATGTTACAAGTATTAGTGGCACAGAAAACTATCCTCACATCTGCAGCATATCTATTAATTTTTAAGTTTTCATTGAACCTAAATCACATCTACGGTGATCCCATTTCTTTCCTATTAATTTTTTTCTTGTAATGACTACGGTTTTTGCAAAAAATTGAAGTTTTATAGCCTGTTAAATCTGGCATACCAAAGATGCATCACTTAATTGTTTTCCATTTACTTTTCAACCTTGGTCTTGCTTTATTGGATTTGATATGTCACATTGGCAAGACCCATTGGGTTCTGCATTTCATTTTTTCCTTGGCTTCGTTTTGTGTGTATATTAACCCATGAAAGTATCCATCTTGTTAGTGAGCAATCATTGGGTATCTCAGTCAGTTAATCATTTTTTAACTATGATTTTTTTAATGGCTTTCCCCCCACAAAGGCTGAATACTTTGCTCCATCAACGACCAGAACACAACACCTCTAAGTGTCTAGTCTTACAAACACATACCACCTATGACATAAATAAGTCAAAGACCCATTCTATCAGTCCTAAAATTGATAAGAGCCTTTTGGTTTGAAGACGAAAATCTAGTCATCAAGAATATATCCATACCAAAAGATGGCCATTACTTACCTGGCGAACCCTTTCGTTATGGGTATATATGTTGTAAAAGCAAAGAAAAGTAACAAGAAATTATAGGCATGTAGCCATAAAACTATTGAGACTACACCATTTTGGTGATTCTGAAGGCGTCTTTCTTGATGGTATTTTTGTAGGCCTTGCACGACGATCTTGCATACTTGGCATACTCTGTTTTCCATGGCATTGGAGGATTCTCCATCATATCAACTACGGTTTCTTCGATGTTCAGGCGCTCCAAGTTCTACTTGTGTGTATACAAATGGAAATAGAGTTTTGTAGGGCTTTATGTTGGAATCTGTGCATGAAAGAATGAAAGCAGCAAGGCAGACTCCATTAGCTATGCCATCATAGAAGCTTGAAGAACTTGTACCAATTGAATATGTTAGAGATGGCTAACTAGATGAATGCAATATGTGAGAGGATCCAGTACCTGGGCATGTTTCAATAGTTTTGATAGTAGTTGTTTATATAATGCTCAATATTTTTATCAATATTGGACCCATAGTTGTGACTTTAAAGTTGTTAGTGTTGATGATGACTACCCATAATTAAACAAAATGAATTCCTTTGATCTAAAAAGTAACCAATCATGTGATTCTATATTAGCGCTCAATAAAACATGTTGTGAATGCACAAGTATTGGTCTCACTTTTTTTTTTGGCCTTTTTGGACACCTTGACAAAAAGCATGTTGATGTAGCATCATATTTGATGATGTGGCCTTGAAACCTTAGTTATAAGCAGGGGACTTGCCAAGTAAGCTGCTGTAAAAAATTGGGAGTGATTTGAAATTTCCACGTAGAATAATTAGAAGCACGAAGTTAGGGTGCTCAACTACTAGGTCCTCTACCTTAATGGGTTAGACGAAGAGGTGTAGGCCCTAACAATGGTAAAGCTGTAGAGGGGCTTGAAATTGGAACATGGCTTTGCAAGCTAGGTGACAGCTTTTGAATAGGTGTAAGGTCCTTCCTCTTACCTTGTAACATTCGGAGGTTCCTCTGACAATCTGTAACAACCTTAATATTTACGACTTCTCTTGCCTCGTAATATCTGCAGAATCACTGACAATTTGTAGATCCATTTCCACCTCCAATCTGAGAGCGCCAAAACATCTTCCACATTTGCAAATTCACTAATGCAAGTAAGAAAATAAAACCAATCTTGAAAAAAGTTAAATCTTGATTGGTTGTTCGACCATAGATTAATCATTGTTTAAAGCTGCCCCTCAGCTATAGTTCTATGGCGGTAACTAATAATATTAACTTAAAAAAACCCATGACTATGATGTAATAAACCTTTCTGCTGGCAATGTATTTTGTAGTATACAAGGATTTTTATTATATAAACTATGAAGGAAAATTTCTTAAATTGTGGAAGACAAGTAGGAGGTATTTCCATAGTGTGTCAAATTGTGATATTGCTATTAGGATTCAATTGTGTAGTTTTATGAGTCAAACTCATTGAACCATGTTTCATGAGTAGTGGTTCATAGGAACCCATCTCTCATGATGATGAATGGTCCACTTGGTACTCATTGCATCTAGGTGATGCTCCTAGAAGTGAAGCATTGGGCCTTCTCGGGAGATCACCCATCCTATTACTAATCTAGCTCAAGCACACTTAACTAAGGAGTTTTCCCCAAGGTTAAGAACACTTAGCTTGCAACCCCATTTGCAAAGCCTTCAACAAGTGTTGTGCCTTGTGAACCATTCATTATTGAGCCCCTTTAGCTCATCAATTGATAAGTAGAAGGTATTTCCACAACATGTCAAATTATGACATTGCTGTCACAATTCACTCATGTAGTTTTGTTGCAAGTCAAACTCATTGACCCATGTTTCATGAGTAGTGATTCACAGGAATCCATCTCTCATGATAATGAATGGTCCACTTGGAACTCATTGCATCTAGGTGATGCTCAAAGAGGTGAAGCACTGGGCCTTCCTGAGTGGTCACTTATCGGAGTACTACTCCAACTCAAGCATGCTTAACTAGGGAGTTTTCCCCAAGGTTAAGACCACTTAGCTTGCAACCCCATTTGCAAAACCTTCAACAAGTGTTGTGCCTTATGAACCATTCATTATTGACACATTGTGGAAATACCTCCTACTTATCAATTGATGAGCTAAAGGGGCTCAATAATGAATGGTTCATAAGGCACAACACTTGTTGAAGGTTTTGCAAATGGGGTTGCAATCTAAGTACTCTTAACCTTGGGGAAAACTCCCTAGTTAAGTGTGCTTGAGGTGGAGTAGTACTGGGATGGGTGACCTCCCAGGATGACTCAGTGCTTCACCTCTATGAGGATCACCTAGATGCAATGAGTGCTAAGTGGACCATTCATTATCATGGGAGATGGGTTCTTGTGAACTACTACTCATGAAACATGGGTCAATGAGTTTGACTCATAAAACTACATTGTTGAATCTTGATTGAAATATCACAATTTGACACATTGTGGAAATACCTCCTACTTATCAATTGATGAGCTAAAGGGGCTCAATAATGAATGGTTCATAACGAAAAAGACAACACTTGCTGAAGGTTTTGCAAATGGGGTTGTAAGCTAAGTGGTTTTAACCTTGGGGAAAACTCCCTGGTTAAGTGTGCTTGAGATGGAGTAGTACTAGGATGGGTGACCTCTCGGGAAGGCCCAAAGCTTCACCTTTGTGAGCATCACTTAGATGCAATGAGTTCCAAGTGGACCATTTATTATCATGAGAGATGGGTTATTGTGAACCACTACTCACGAAGCATGGGTCAATGAGTTTGACTCATAAAACTACACAGTTGAGTCTTGATAGCACTATCACAATTTGACACATTGTGGAAATGCCTCCTACTTATTAATTGATGAGCTAAAGGGGCTCAATAATGAATGGTTCATAGGGCACAACACTTGTTGAAGGTTTTGTAAATGGGGTTGCAAGCTAAGTGGTCTTAACCTTGGGGAAAACTCCTTGGTTAAGCTAGTGTAGTACTAGGATTGGGTGACCTCCTAGGAAGGCCTAGTGCTTCACCTTTGTGAGCATCACCTAGATGCAATGAGTGCCAAGTGGACCATTCATTATCATGAGAGATGTGTTCCTATGAACCACTACTCATGAAACATGGATCAATGAGTTTGACTCGTAAAACTACATGGTTGAATCTTGATAGCAATATCACAATTGTGAAAAGGTATTCATTAGAACAAGGTAGTGATTTACAAACCTTAATTTTTCTCACTAGGTTTGTGTTATTCGCCATTTTCAACCATAATTTTGTGCCTAGATTATTTATCCATCTACTAACTCGTATGTTGATTTTATACTATTGTTTTAATTGATTTTGGCACTTGATACAACTAGGGTTTACAAATGAAGATTCACTATTAATAATATATTGTTGTAGATATTAATTGTATTATCAAATGAGTGATTAGATAATTTTAACATGTACAAATGGAGTATTAAATAATTAAGTGATTTTGAATGTATTTATAATTATATTGAAGTTCTTCTAACAAATCTCTTTGTACTTATCTAAATTCTTCAATTTATTATTTGTGAGTATTATTCATAAACACTTATTTAATGTAGTCATGTTAGTTGCACATAATTGAATATTATATCTGTTTCATTTAAAAGCTTTGATCAATAAGGTTGGAAAGGTGTTATAGTATATGTTACATATAAAAATATTTTATGTTTTATAATGTTGTGGTCCATATCAATGTAGGGTGTCATATATTGAGAGTGAACAATATTTTTCTAAGGGAAATTTTATGTGACATTTCAAATGTATTTGACATGGGTGACACAATGGTGAGGGGGGAGGGGGTGTGGGATTGGGGGTCATGGTTTAGTGAGCACATGGTCAATTGAGATTATTAGAGGAACACATATAATGATTTAGGTTTGCTATAAAATTAGCTAATATTGTAAAAGTATTTAAAGTTTGGGACACAAGGGTGCAAGCCACTCTTATGCATGAGGTTTTGAGATAGCAATTAGGTTACCTTGGATAATTTGTATTCACTTATTGTTGGGGGCATATGTGGATGTCTAACTTAAAGATGCTTGTGCATTGACTATAATCACTTTAGGGCATTAAATAATTGTGGAAAAGGTGTCTAAGAAGCTTCCAGTGGGTTTCATATTGCTTGTTGCTAGCTTGGCTATAAATAATAGGCTTGGGATCATTTATCCATCATTCACTTGATCATCTTGTACTTTTTGATTGTGAGTCCACGGAGCTTGAATCTTGGCTAGAGTTACTTGTTAATGAGATCTTGAGGATAGCGGAGTGGAACATGTGGCTCTCAGATGGCATCCACCTCCTTGCAGGCACCCAAAAATCCGCTCAAACATTAGTTGATAGGTGGAGAAGGGAAGGTTTTGTTTCAGGAAGAAACTCACAAAACCTTCTACAAAGGCTAAATGGTTGTTGTAAGTTAAATAAAAGGTTTAAGAGGCATACATTAAGTTGTAGAGATAATAACCATGTTGCTATCCAAAATAGATAGTTGTTGCAGGTAGTAGTAGCGATGGCCATAGGTGATTCTCAACAATTTCAGACTCATAAAATAGTGCCCTAAAATTACAAATAGAAGTTCACACTTTCATAACAACAACCTCCACACATTTAACATTCACAAATATTCTCTTAGTTTCAGTAGTCAACAATCTTGAGGAGAATAATTAGTATTCTTTTCATTAAATTCAAAACATAATAATAGATACAATAAATTTATACATTTAAAATTGCTACAATAAATTTTGTAGGCCTTTGGTCTTCCTCTTTCTTCCTTTTTGTCTACTACGGGTTCTCCTATTGTACTTTTTTGTTCCCTTTTGTCTGTTTGTTCCTCTCTACTTATTGTTGTTCTTCTCCTCAAAAGAACCAACAATCTCACCTAAACTGCCACAACATCCAAAACCTGTCATAAATTCCCCAACTACTCCTTTCTTGGTTCAAAATTCTTGTTCACATTTTCCATTTGTCATTCTTCTTGTTTTTTTTCATTAAATGAGCTTACAATTACGAGCATATGTTTTTTGCTCCTAAAACAAAACAAAAATCAAATTTAAAATTTAAAACTCAATGGCTTAGTATGGTGGCAGTGGGGACAAATAAAAAAGTCAAATAAAATATTACAATGCCCTTGCATCAAATTATCGGACTGGAAAATTTTGTGAGCCCCTGCTTACTATGTAAAAATCTATGTTGCTTCAAGTTAAAAGTCACGTCTTGTTGGTGCAGGTTGACAGCTCTATCATCTTATGTTAATTGGAATGATTCCAACTCTACTGCTAGCTCTATTGGGTTTATCCACATTGAATCTTATACCTGTTTACCATTCCATTTCACCAAATACTCACTATACTCCTTGCCCCTTGTCTTCTTAATCACTCTAGAATCCAAAAACCTTCAATTTATTCTTTTTCTCACTTGGGTAATTTCTCTGTCCACTTTTTAGTCAATATTTTCTCCTTTCCTTGCTATTGTGATGTCTCCCCCTCATAATAAGTATGCAAATATAAAACATTAAAAATGGGCGAGATTTCCAAACCTTTAGGTAGCTCCAATTCACAGGAATTTGGTGAGAACTTCTATGGCTAGGAAATATTTCCTTTTGTATATGTGCCAATACCATATCTCCAACTTCAAAATTCTTTTCTTTTGTCTTCAAATCTACTTTTTCTTTATATCATTGGTTGTTCCAATTGAATTTTTCTCTTATTAAATTATGCCTCATTGATCCTTGAGGTATTAAAAGTTGTTGTCCTTTGAACAACAGTCCATCTGGTATAAAATGATACATCCAAGGTGTCTTATCCACACTATTAGGTTCCATGTACATGTTTTCCATGCATCCTTAAAGTCCATATCATTCTTATATAAATCTTTCATAGCATCAAACCCAATTACTTCAGCTCTAATTTCAATCAATAGTGTTAGTCTTCCACTCAATGTATTTACTACTTTCTATGAACTCTCACTTCTATGCTTGAGGAAAAAAGTATATCCTTGTAGGAATTCTACCCAATTCACGTGTCATTGATTAAGCTTGGTTTGGATATTAATAAATTGCAAAGCATGGTGATCCATGTAAAGAATAAACTCCTTAGGAAGAAAATAATGATGTCATTTCTTTAAAGCTTGCACAATGGCATAAAAATCTTGATCATAAACTAAATACCTCTTCTTGGAATCATTAATCTTTTCACTAAAATATGCAATAGGTCCACCCTCTTGACTAAGAACCACTCCTATGGCTATCCCACTTACATCACAATCCACTTGAATTACTTTTGCAAAATTAGGCAATGCTAATACTAGTTCTTCAGTGACCTTCAAAATCTCAAAAGAAAAATATATTACTTCTATCTAGATAAAAAATTACTTGTCTCCTCTTATAGTTTCGATTATGGGTGCACATATCCCACTAGAATTTTGACTAAATCTATGATAGAAACTAGGTAAACCATGGAAACTTCAAACTTCATGTACACTCCTAGGTGTTGGCCATTTAATGCTAGCACAAATGTTTTTTGAATCCATTTGCAGCCCTTGTGGTGAGATAACATATCCCAAATAAACCAATTTCTCTTTCATAAAACTGCACTTTTTCAAATTCACCAATAGCCTTTCTTCTTTGAGTCTTTGTAATACTTGTCTAATATATAATAAATGTTCTTCTTTGTTGCTATTAAAAATCAAAATCTCATCAAGATAAATAATCACAAACTTTACCAAAAACATGGTTTAAATACTTCATTCATTAACCTCATAAATGTGTTGGATGCATTCATTAATCTGAAGGGCATTACCAACCACTCATACAAACCCTTTTTGGTCTTAAAATAAATCTTCCATTCATCACCATCTCTTATCCTAATTTGATGATATCCACTCTTTAAATCAATTTTCATAAAATACCTATCCTTTCCCAAACAGTCCATGAGATCATCCATTCTTGGTAAAGGAAAATGATACCTTATTGTTATTTTGTTGATGGCTCTTGAGTTCGTGCACATTATCCATTCACCACCCTTCTTTGGTGCTAACACAGTTGGTACCGCATATGGGCTAAGGTTTTCTCTAATTAGTCATCTTTCCAATAAATGTTTCACTTGCTTATTCACTTCTTCATTTTGTGCAGGTGTCAACCTATAAGAAACCTTGTTGGGTAATCATGCCCTTGGAATCAAATCAATATGATGGCTAATGCTCCTCATAGGTGGTATTCCTTCTCTTAATTCCTTGACACAATTACTTCATATTCTTCCAGTAGCCCCTTCACTTCTAAAGGCTTGCCATTGTTGTCATTTTTTGCATCTACTTGTATCTTCTTGGGAACTATTGCAAAACATAGTTTCCCCCTTTAATCTCCTTCAAAATTGTTTTCCTACCACTAGTAGTGTTCTTGGACCACTTTCCACCTCTTATTCCTTGGTCACCAATGGCATAAGAGTGTGTCTTCTTCCATTTTTCTCCAAACTGTAAGCATTTTCTCTTCTATTATGGATTTCATCCGATCAAACGGCCATGGCCTCCCCGATGCAAGAACATTTGAGTGCACAAACAATCTTGCATCACACAAAAAGTTACATTTTCATTTATTTAATTTTGTAGTTACTTTTTTATGGGCATGATTTTGAGGCACTTTTCACATATTTCCAACATATTAAAAATTGAATCTAATACCTATTGGATATGTGACACCAAAGGCTTAAGTTTCTTGTGTTTTATGGCTCATAAAATAAATATTGCTTCACCAAATTAGAGGAGGAAAATTTCCAATGCACAAGCATGTGAGTGGGCCATTTAATGCTACATTATGCTCTATTTTAAAATACCAACATCCTTATTTTTGGCCATGTTTTATCCTAGATGCTTGGTGGTTGTAGGAAGTGGAATAGATGCATAAGGAGTGGTTGCCAAGAATTACAATTTTTAGAGTACCAAGTTGTAAAAGGGGATGAAGTCTAAGAATTAATTTTACATGAGTAATGAGGAAGAAATAAAATGCATAGGTATGGAAATGAATAAGGATGCTTAATGAGTGAAAAGGTTATGAGTTGATGGTGAAGTCTACAACATAGCTCCAATGCCTAGAAATGAGTTTTTTTTAGATTTTGGATTGAAAATTAGCATGGTATTGTTGGTATAAAAAAATATAGTGCGCATGCATTCCTATAGATTAATATGGGATCTTTCATTGTATAATTTTTTAGAAGAAAATAATTTCATTTGAAGGTTCAATTTATTTTTCAAAAATTGGTTTGTCACACGTTTCTATGCACATTTTCAAAAGTTTAATGGAATTAAATAAATATCATTTTGGGCTCACTCCATTGCCTATAAATGTTCAATTTATTTGAAAATTTGGAGGGTTTTTTTAGTGGTTGTGAATATCAACACTCTAATTTTGGAGCTCCTGGTCTTCTTGCATCAAATGGTATTAGAGATAGTGTTCTTGAGTGTGCATACAAAGCACCAAACATGAGGAAGTTTGGCACTAGGATCTATGGGTGTAGTGTGTGATTCTATTGTTTTTCTCCAACAACTCACTTAAAGTTGGGTAGAAGGTGCATAGAGAGAGGTGTGTCTTCAAGAAACTCATGTTGGGTAGAGGATAGTTGTTGAATGTGAGTGATTTTGTTGTAGATAGTTGGGTGTGAAGATGAATTTGAAATAGAGAATGAAGATTGTTTTGAAGAGACCAGTTGTGTGGATAGCTATGAAGTAGTACCTAAGAAATAAGATATATGAGATGATAATAGACATCCATTTGAGATTGGATAGAATAGAGGCCATGCAAAATAGAGTTGTTACCAATGTGAGTGATTGTAATAAAGAATGTCATGTAGGTGGCATGGTGAAGGAGAGGAATATATTTAAAGAAATATATAATCAAGTTTCATAGGTTGAGGATGAGGAAGAGGAGATTACATCAATGGTTGAGAATCCTTTAGAGGACAAGAAGTTATTGGATAGGGAATCTGAGAGTGGAGCAAAGTTGGAGAATATAAAACCCACAGTTGTTGTGAAAGAAGAAGAGAAAATAGTTGAGGAAGATTTCTATTTTTGTATGTATGTCTATTTGTTTGTGATCAAAGTAAGTAAAGTAGATGGAGGAGTGAAAGTGGGGCTCTTTGGAAGTCCCATATTTGATGAGGAAATTGGTGAAGAAGAAGAATATCTCATATTGAGAGAAGAGATACAACATATAGAAAAGTTATTAAATTGAGAAGTGACCAAGGAAATGAGAATGAAAAATGATGAAACCTATATCTTATTTGCTAAGATGTATTTGAATGCAACTATAAAAGAAAATGTAGCAAAGTGTCAAGCATATGGAACTAAAGAAGAAGAGATCATCATGCAAGAGGAAAATGAAATGAAAGAGGGAAAAGGAGAGAAAGAGTTCACAATTGAAATATGCCATTTTGAAGGCACAAAAGAGGAGGTTGCAACATGATAGGTTGTCGTTAGGTCCCATTACTTTAGAATAAAATATTCAATTTGTTGACTAGGTAGTGTTCAAGGAAATCTGCAATAGAAGAGTTTTGGAGTATCTCCCTTAGGTTCCTTATTAATTCTAACTTCAAATTGTTTAACTATCAAACTAAAAAGTAATCTATTCCTAAGAAAATAGAAAATGCTTGAACTGGAAACATGAGTATACTAATTTAGAAAACATAATAACTAAGTTAAAAAGCATAAAATCAATTTAAATTGAGAAGCTAATAAATTATAAAAATAGAAAAGCTTATAACAATCCATCAAATTTTTTCTTAATAGTCAAAATTCCAACAGTAAGTAACATAAACTACATAAGTTGAAAAGATAACAAATACTTCAAAACTAAGATTTCATAACAGTGAATTCAATAACTCTCTACAAAACATCAGTATGACAAAAGAAAACACTTATCTACTCTCGTCGAGTGGCCAACTTGTGGGACACACATTCATTCTCAGCTCACATCTACAACTATTTTAGGAGCACTTCTACTAATCATAGTTATCATCCATAATTCATAACTCAAAATTTTAGATAACAATCCCTTTATTTATAAACCTTGGAAAACATTTTGTCGTCATAACATTACTTTCACTATATATCTTACTTCCAATGACTGTATCTTTTATAGAAAAATTGTAACTACATGCTATATTTTAGTTGGTATAGATAACCATTGAAAAATATCTAAAACAGATCTACATATAACTCATATATCTTTAATCCTATTACACAAAATTTAAGAGGCTCAAGTTGAGCCATAAAGTCTTTATTCAAAAGATAATAGAAATAACATCTTTTAAAAACAACAACATTTTTTGTCCATCATCCTGAAGTTCCAGAGCATATTTCCAGCATATATCTCTAACTGTTCTGGAGCACGTGCTAGCTGGATACTTCAATCTGTAACTTGATTGACCGATTATTATCTACAAAACACTTAAAACAACCCATTAAATTTGTATTGGCAAATTACTTTAAGAAATCAAAAGAAATAAAGTTTGTACAAGTTCTTACAAAAATTAAGCAATTATTTCTTCTAAAATTTAATTAATTGGCAGAGGATAGAGATTTGCATGTATGAACTGGGTCTTTGTGGTATTATTATGATGAGGTTATTTTTACCTCATCATTTCCTCCCCTTCCTAGTTCTTGACAGGTCCTCCTGTCCCTTGATTATAATTTTGCCCTCTACTCCCTTCTTCATACTTTGCACTGATATCATATAAGTCTTTTGCTGTGTCATCAAATTTTTATAGGGGAATTATGGAAACTTGCATGAAAAGAAACTCCCCATTTCCATTCATTGAAAACTATGACATCCTGATTTGTATTAATATGGAAAGCAGGGGCTGGATACAACAATAAAGGAGGTATGTACCTCATTCCCATCCATTTTGTTCTAAGATGTCCTAAAATTTTGGTCAAGGCATCTACTCTTCTGAAGGACCATCTAAGACCAAGAGGAGAGATCACTTCTCTTTTCTTTAAATATATAGGCAATGGAGTGTATCTCTCTTCACATGCATGTCAAGCCTTGCCAACCAATTTTTTCCCTTGTTCCATAAAATGATTATAGAAAACCCGAAGGCTGTCATCATACCTTTCTTTCATTTTCTCATCCAACAAAAGAGCTAGAAATGTCTTCTTAAAAATTGTTGGTCTACTATTTGGAGATCTTATCTGAAGTCCTATACTTTTCTCTACTTGAACATATTCTTTATTTCATTCTTACCAATGGATTTGATTCCACATAGTAGACAATAGAGATCTTAATTGTACTTCTCCCACAAAATGATTAACAAAGAAATCAGTATGTTGCTCTAATAAAAGATCATGGGTAAAGAATTCACAGAGCATATCTTGCTCTTCAAGTTTTGAGTTTGCAAACATTTTAAGAAATTATTTATCATTTGGTTCATAGGGTTGATCATTGTAAATCCTAAGCAATTTCCATCTAAAACATTGCTCATTCAAAAACATGGAATATAACCTAGATGGCCTTCTACAGGATAAAAGAAATTTAGCTATTTGACATGCATCCTGTTTCCCCTTATAAGCTTTATGAAATAATTCCCTTAATAACACCATTTCCATTTTCAATCTATTATTCTCAATTTGTACATTTATGAGGAAATAGCACCGTTCCATCCATTTCATTAATAATGGAGGAATATGAATTTGGAACCATTCAGTGACTGTTGGCTTGGTTTGAATTTCTCTGGATTCCATCGTTGGTTTACCTGTGCTTTCCGGTAAGTCCTGGTCTAATTCTACAATATTACTAAGAGAAGTATTTAATTCTTCTTTTTTTCTTTTCCTTTCCTCTTCAAAAGCTGAAAACATGAGCATAAAATTTCCTTTTAAATTCTGAATTTCTTTTTTTAATTCATCCCTATGTATCCTATTTTCCTCATCACAATTCTGAATTTGTAATTGCAGCTCACTAATAGATGTATCTTTTCCCTGCATTTCCAACTTTAAATCCTGAATTTCTTGATCCCTTTCATCTATTACAGTCTTATACACCATTATTTCCTCTTGTTGTAATTCCATTTTTTCTTTATTTTCATGCAGCTGATTTCTTAACTCTTCTATCTCTACTTTCAATTTTTCAAACTCCATATTAATATTTTCAGCTTCAACAATTTCAATAACTTTATTAAGAACTGGAGACAATTTCTCTAACATACTGTCATCAATCTCCCTAAAAAGTGGAGATTGTTCCTTTTCTATTTCCTGTTTGTCTTGTTCTACAGCTTCCTCTTCAGATACCAAATGAAAATGCACTTCTTCAACAAATATTTCTTTTTCTAAGGATTGGTGAATTGACTCCTTAGTTTCCAAATTTTTCTTTTGCTTTTTAGCTTTTGACCTTTTTCTCTTTACTCTGTTCTGGGGTTGCAGATCCAGAGGACAATCTTTTACTCCTCCTCAAAGGAGGAGTATCTTGATAATTTAAAATAGTTGGATCATTTAGAAGAATAGTTCTTCTTTTCCTCTTCTTAATAGGGTGAGTATCCACATTTGGATTCATTATCTCTACATCCTCTATCTGGGCCGGAGTTTCAAACTCATCTTTTCTAAATTTTGGCACTTCCTCACCAACTATGGTGGGATTTTGGGGTTCAGGAGCTCTAGGGTTCTCGAGGGAAGTTTCTCCGTAAGGTGAAGCAACTTGTTTTGAGGATTCTCCTAATTCTATGTTCCTTCCTGATGTAGGCTTATCAAACTTCCCCAAAAAATTTTCCCATTTGCTTTGAGGTTTCTTACAAAAATGATATTTACAAATCAATTGAATTAACCCATGGTGTTTTAATGGTCCTGAACCAGTTTTGTATCTCTCTATTGAAGAATTAATAGAATCATTCAAGAAATGAGGCAAATTAACCCTTAGAGCAGGGTTTTCCTTCCCATGCCGCAAATGTGTTAATATGTGAAATGTTGGTCCTACCACAGTGGCAAGTTGACCTTCACAAGTAAAATATCTAATAATCCATGCAACAGCAGTACCCCAAGGTTCTAAGATAGAGGCTCTTTGAAACCCTTTATTATGTCCCCTAGTATTGACAACTATCATGGGTTGAGGATCTCCCTATCTAATGAATAATTCTGATAATTTCTGATATGGAATTTGTGTAGTTTTAGATATTTTAATACCAGAATCTTCCAACCCTAAAATAGAAGAGATAATTTTTGAGCTCACCTTGAAATGCTTCCCATACAAAATCACTTGACCATTAGAGTAGCTTTCTGCAAATGCATTCACCAACTTTTCATTATACCCTTCAAATTTCCTGATAAAATCCAACCAACCTACTTCCTCAAACAACTGAGAGATATTACTTAACCCCAACAACTTTTCTGTAGAAGCCGGCTCAGATTTCTTCTTTGTGTCGCCCATTTTCTTGTCTCTCTTGCTTACCACCCTGTTGAAAAATTCAATAATGCCAAGGACTTGTGCACTGGTATTTTTGAAGATATGATCAGACTATAATCATTTACTCTACTCTTTGCTCGGAGCTTACTGTGTAATAATTTCAATTTGCATGAAGGGCCGTAAAAAGAGTAGCATACTTAACAATTAATCACCAAGTGGCTCAATCTACTAAATTGAGAAAATAAACTCTTTCCAATCAATTATATTTTATTCAAAAATAACTACTTATTTAAAGCAAAAATTTGTACTTACTTCCATTCCATGATCGCTTGAACATCTTGTACCTCATGATTTGATAGGATGATGCAAGGGTATTGGCTAAGGTGACGGTATAATTATTATGACATGAATGAAGAGACTCATGGGTGACGAAGTTATTAATAAAGACAGCTATTACGGTGGCTTTTATTTACAATGATAGAAGAAGGCACATGTACCAATGTACGATAACCAAAGTATCGAAAAAGATTTGAAATTTTTTCTAGAAAGGAGTTGGCAGAATGAAAATGAATAAGTTCCGGAGCATGCGTAAAGCATGCATTCAGACTAAGAAAGCGGTCGAAGTTTCGAAGCACGCATAAGGCATGCATTAGGAACTAGAAAAGTGGATAAGTTCCAGAGCATCGCTAAAAGATGCAACTGAAACGGTGATCAAATGAAAGTTCTAAAGCATCGTTGAAGGATGCATTCAAAGCAACAAGAAGTTTTGGAGCATTGTCAAAAGATGCAGCCAGAGTGATGATAATGAAAGTTTCGGAGTATGGTTGAAAGATGCAGCCGGAGCAACAACAAATGAAATTTCTAGAGCATCGTTGAAGGATGCAGCTGAAGCAACGACCAAATGAAAGTTTTGGAGCATCATTGAAGGATGCAGCCAAAGCAGTGACTAGATGAATGTTCCAGAGCATCGTTGAAGGATGCACCTGAGCAACGACCAGATGAAAGTTTTAGAGCATCGTTGAAGGATGCAGCTGGAGTAGCAACCAAATGAAAGTTCCAAAGCATCATTGAAGGATGCAGCCAGGGCAGCGACTATATGAAAGTTCTGGAGCATCGTTGAAGGATGCAGCCAGAGCAGTGACCAGATGAAAGTTCTGAAGCATCATTGAAGGATGCAGCTAGAGCAGCAACAAATGAAAGTTTCGAAGCATCATTGAAGGATGCAGTCGGAGCAATGACCAGATGAAAGTTCCAGAGCATTGGTGTTCAAATCATCAAGTTTTGAAGCACTAGCTAGCTGAATGATCAAGTTACAAAGCATCATGCAATGATGCTCCAGAAGTTGTTATTCCTTTATAAAAGGTCATGCCAAATGAAAATACGTGTTAAGTCTAAAAATTTATGAAAGATGCTAAAAAATTTATTTATTTATTTATTTTTATTTTTTCAGATAACATATAATCATTTAAATCAAAATAGACTCTTCCTTAGTAGAGTCAATACATTGGATTTCTCCTTGCATTTCTACCAGCTTTGTAAATTCTTCTTTATTAACTGGTTTGTGATAAATACATAGGCGATGACCATTTACTAAGAGAGTTCATGTATCACCATCGATAGGTTTTAACTGAACTCTGCCATTCGAGAAAACCTCAGAAATTTCATATGGCCCCAGCCAATGAGTTCTGAGTTTTCCTTTATGGTCTTTGTATCTTGAATCAAATAGCAGGGCCTAGTCACCATTATGAAATTCTCTTTCTTTAATATATTTGTCATGCCAAATTTTTTGTTGATGTTGAATTAATTATGTTTGATGAACAACATCTAGATGAAGCTCATCCAACTCATTTAACTGTAAAACTCATTCTATTTGATCTCGTTTCAAATCTAGACTCAATTCCATAGCTGTTTGTAAGGTTTGAAGTTCAAATTCAATGGGAAGAAGATGTTTCTTTCCAAAAACAAGCTCATAGGGACTGAATCCAATTGTAGATTTCCATGTTGTATTATATGCCCAAACAGCCTTAGGCAACTTCCTGGCCAAATCTTTTCTTCCTGAAGAGATAGTCTTTGTCAGTATGTTTTCTAACTCCCTATTAGTCACCTCTACTTGACCATTTGCTTGAGAGTGATAGGGGGATGACTTCTTATGGATCACCTGAAAAATGGTTTGTAAATGCTAAGAGGACTTTGGACATAAATTGGGGTCCCTGATCTATAACAATAGTTCGAGGGGCTCCAAATCGAAGAAAAATTTTGTTATAGAGAAAATTAGCAACTTGCTCTTCTCTAGCAACTCGTAAAGCTTGAACTTCAACCCATTTTGTCAGATAATCAGTACAGACTAATATATATTCTTTCCTTGTGAGGAAGGATGTATGGGGCCAATAAAATCTAACCCCCATTTTTCAAATGGTTCCAAAGTTACCTGTGGTTGCAATTGCATTTTTGTCGAAGCAATTGGTTTTCCTACTTTTTGACATTCATCACAATGATGAACATAATTTTTAACATCTTTATGCATTGAAGGCCAATAATATCCAATACCTAGTATTTTATGAGAAGTTCTTTTTGCAGAATATTGACCCCCTGAAGGATCATCGTGATAGGCCCTCAGAATGCTATAAGTTTCATCAGCCTTGACACATCTTCTCAAAACCATATTAGGTCCAAAACGAAATAAAATCCCATTAATCCATTTAAATGGTGCACATTCTTGAATAAATCGCTTCCTTTGTTTTAATGTAAATTTAGGAGGTACTTCAAAAGTAGCCAAATAGTTGGCAATATCAACAAACCAAGGAACCTTTATAGAGATAGCAAACAAATTTTCATTAGGGAACTCATCTTGTACAGGTGCTCGATCACCCTCTTCTTGTTTAATTCGAGATAGAAAATATGCCACCTCATTAAATTTTCCTGGTTTGTCAAGTATGGTCAGATTGAACTCCTAAAGAAGTAGTAACCATCTCATTATTCGACCATTAACTACAGGTTTATTCATTAAATATTTTATAGCTGAATGATCTATGTAAACTATAACTTTATATCCTGTAATATAATGATGGAACTTTTTAATGGCATGAACGACTGCTAAGAATTATTTTTCTATTGTCATGTAATTCCTCTCAGCAGACGTTAAGTTTTTACTAATAAAATATATGGCACATTTACCCCCATCCTCATCTTCTTTCCCTAATACTGCACCAATTGCATCATCTGAAGCATCAACATAAATGTGAAAGGGAAGACCCCAATTTGGTCCACGTAGTACAAGAGTAGAGACAAGCCTTTCTTTTATCATTTCAAATGATTGTTGACACTCAGACGTCCAACTAAACTCCACATCTTTTTGGAGTAAAGAAAACATAGGGGCCGCTATCTTATTGAAGCTTTCTATGAACCTTCTATAATATCCAACATGTCCAAGAAAACTTCAAACATTTGTTTGTGTTTGAGGTACAGTTAATTGTTGTATGACTTCAATTTTTTTAGGGTCAACTTTTATTCCTTCTGAGGAAATGTGATGGCCTAAGACTATTCCTTGTTCTACCATTATTAAGCACTTTTCATGGCTAAGGGACAGTCGATTTTCCTCACAAACCTACAAAACCCTATCCAGGTTTTGAAGGGCTTCATCATAGGTTGACCCATATACTATGAAATCATCCATATAAACCTCTACACAATCATTAACAAGTGCTACAAATATAGCCAAAACGACCCTCTAAAAAGTAGCTGGGGCATTACAAAGTCCAAAAGGAAGAACTCGGTATGCATATGTACCCTAAGGACAAGTAAACGTGGTCTTGTCTTGGTCTTCTGGTGCTACCTGAATTTGGTTGTAACCACTAAATCCATCCAGGAAAGAAAAATATTTCCTTCTAGCTAAATTGTCCAAAACCTGGTCAAGAAATGGTAAGGGAAAATAATCTCTAAAGGTAGCTTTATTAAGTTCTCTATAATCCACGCAAATTCTCCACTTGCCATTTTTCTTTGGTACAACTACCATAGGTGACACCCACTTACTATCTGAGATAGGATAAATAAATCCTGCACGGAGGAGTTTCTTAATCTCTACTTTAACAAGATCCTTTAATGCAGGGTTGAGTCGCCTCTGTGGTTGACGAACAAGTCTTATATTCGGATCAGTATAAATGTGATGAGTACAAGTCTTATATTCGGATCTCTACTTTAACAAGATCCTTTAGTCTTGAGAATCTCAACACTAATTGTTGTTTCCCCACATCGTTTAGATAAGAAAAGAAACCTATCCAAATAGTCTTCTAGACTCTCATTCTCATTCTGCCGAAGTTTAAACATCTCTTCCTTATGATCACTCACCCTACAATAACTCTGATATTTATTCAAAAACACAATCTCCATTTCTCCCCAAGTTGTAATACTTCTAGACAGTAGTCCCATAAACCAGCGCATGGCTGAATCCTTCAAAGTAGAAGGGAACAACTTTAGTTTTTGGTTGTCATTTTTATAGTCATAGGTTTGACAAAGGACCTTGAATTCAAAAATAAATTGGTCTGGATCTTCCAAAGATAAACCACGAAAGGTTGGAAGGAAAGCTGGAGATTTTTTTTTCATTGTTGTATCATCATTTGCATCAAGAGCAATAGGATAAGTGAACGTCCTAGGTAGTGGAGGATCATTATTATTATGGTTTGCACCATTACGGTTGGCTTTTGCTCTCCGATATCCCATGATTTTTAGAGGAATATGCTCCTCGACAGGAGGTTATACTACAGGATGATCTTCTAGGAGATAGTGGAAAGCCTCAGGTGGGTTAGGCTCAAGTAATTCGTTAGCAGAATAATCTTCTGAGCCTTGGACCTCCCTTTGTATAACTGGAACGTATTTTGGGGGGGTATTGTTATAAATCATCCGTGAGGGCCTCTTTTCCTGACCATGCAAAAAAGGAAGCCATAGATAATATTTTTTTTGTCCTAAAAGAGGTATTCTAGGTGTCTTCTATAACACTTAAGAAAAAGAAGCAAAAGGGTCCCTAGCAATGGCGCCAAAAAGGGATAGGCTGTCGTTAGGTCCCATTACTTTAGAATAAAATATTCAATTTGTCGATCAGGTAGTGTTCAAGGCAATCTACAATAGAAGAGTTCCAGAGTATCTCCCGTAGGTTCCTTATTAATTCTAACTTCAAATTGTTTAACTATCAAACTAAAAAGTAATCTATTCCTAAGAAAATAGAAAATGCTTGAACTGTAAACATGAGTATACTAATTTAGAAAACATAATAACTAAGTTAAAAAGCATAAAATCAATTTAAACTGAGAAGCTAATAAATTATAAAAATAGAAAAGCTTATAACAATCCATAAAACTTTTTCTTAATAGTCAAAATTCCAATAGTAAGTAACAGAAACTACATAAGTTAAAAAGATAACAAATACTTCAAAACTAAGATTTCATAACAGTGAATTCAAATAACTCTTACAAAACATCAGTATGACAAAAGAAAACACTTATCTACTCTCGTCGAGTGGCCAGCTCATGGGACAACACATTCATTCTCAACTCACATCCACAACTATTTCAAGAGCACTTCTACTAATCATAGTTATCATCCATAACTCATAACTCAGAATTTTAGATAATAATCCCTTTATTTATAAACCTTGGAAAACATTTTGTCATCATAACATTACTTTCATTGTATATCTTACTTCCAACGACTGTATCTTTTATAGAAAAATTGTAACTACATGCTATATTTCAGCTAGTATAGATAACCACTGAAAAATATCTAAAACAGATCTACGTATAACTCGTCTATATTTAATCCTATTACATAGAATTGAAGAGGCTCAAATCGAGCCATAAAGTCTTTTATTCAAAAGAGAACATAAATAACATCTTTTAAAAACAACAACATTTTCGGTCCATCATCCTGAAGTTCTGGAGCATATTTCCAGCATATATCTCTAACTGTTCTGGAGCACGTGCCAACTGGATATTTCAATCTGTAACTTGATTGATGAATTATTATCTACAAAACACTTAAAAAAATCCCATTAAATCTGTATTGGAAAATTAATTTAAGAAATCAAAAGAAATAAAGTTTTTACAAGTTCTTACTAAAATTAAGCAATTATTTCTTCTAAAATTTAATTAATTGGCAAAGGATAGAGATTTGCATGTATGAACCAGGTCTTTTTGGTATTATTATGATGAGGATATTTTTACCTCATCACAACAATTGGAGAAGAATGGCTCACGTGAACAAGAGTTGGAACAAAAGTTGCAACAATGAATGAAGAGGAAGAAGAGGATGACGAAAAAATAGGTGAGAAAGTTGTACAAACTCAATTAATTGATTTCCATGAATCTGCTAAAGCTAATTCATACAAAGGTGATGGAGGTGATGAGATAGAGTGGGAGGATGAATTATGGTATAGTCAAGCAAATTTTATGAGAGGGAGAAAGAGAGGAAAGATGAAGGAAGGGAGAGATAGAAAGGTACAAAGTAAGGTGAAGAGGAACAAAGAGCAAGAGGATAAGGAAGAATGATAGATGAAGAATAAGCATAAGATCTACAAATGTTTATGAGCCCAACTCATGAAAATTTTCTTTTTACTTGGTGTGTCTGATGCAAGAGCATCTAGGTGCAAAAAAAGTCTTGCATCACACAAAAAGTTACATTTTTCTTTATTTACTTTTGTAGTTATTTTTTTGCAGGCATGATTTTAGGGTAATTTTCACACATTTCCAACATATTAAAAAATAAATTCTAATAGGGTAAACCCACAAAAGTGGTTTACAATTCGAATGAGGAAGGAAAACTTGTAAAAAATGACCCCATGCCAAAATTTTTATGGGGGTTCAAACGAACCAAACGAGGGTTCGCTTGAACCAAGGTTTGAGCGAACCCATTTAATGCATGTACACACCAATCGAATAAAAAAACAAATGGAAACCCCTTTATGGAAGGTGGTTTGAATGAAATAGGGTTCGAATGAACCCTGGTTTGCTCGAACCCCTGGGGATTCACTCAAACCCCCGGTTCGAGTGAACCGCCCCTTTTCTTGTTTTTGACCTTGTTCACAAAAGAAATCAAATTTTTTGCACTTTGGAGCTCAGTTTGAAGATGAAAATGGTGGATATTTCACAGACCCAACTGGGATTAGGTAGTCCTCGGAACAACTTATCCAACGAATACAATTTTAATATGTTTTGGTTTTTATGTATTTGTTTTTTAGTTTTATTAAACATAGGTTTTTCACGAAAATCAAGCTATCTGTTCTACAGTGGAAAAATAGCAGATTATTAAAAAAAAATTGAAAAATATGAGTGCACCAAATATTGAAGTCCTTGATCCAACAAAAAAAATTGAATTTTGATACATACAAAAAAAGTTACATGTTATACGATCGCGCTATGTTTGAATTGTAATTGGGTTGACTTTGAAACTTGATTAAAGAAAAAATATTCAATAAAAAACTATCTAACCAAGTGGAAGCACTAGATATTGGAGTTACAAATCTAAATTTGAAAGGATTAGAATTTTATCCTTCATGGAAAAAAGTTATGCGTTATACAATGAGGATCACTTTTTTTAAATGTTGTTTTCTAAAAAAAACTAGTTTTCGAGGGAGATGGAAAAAGAAGTGCAATCTGATTTGAAAAAAATTGAAAAAAATATATTTAGAATCTACAGACAAAATTTCATGAAACTCTAGGTTGCATCATCTTCAAATTCCTCATGGTTTAGCCGCTGTAGGTGCCTGAATGTGAAGATTTAGTTAAAAAAATTATTTCAATGTCCAATTTGGCCAAAAATTGTAAACCACTATTGTGGGATCACCCAACACCTATTGGATAGGTGACATCAAAGGATTGATTTTCTTGTGTTTCATGGCTCATAAAATGAATATTACTTCACCAAATTGGAGGAAAAATTCCAACACCCAAGAATGTGAGTGGGCCATTTAATGTTGCATTATTCTCTATCTTAAAATTCCAACATCCTTATTTTGGGCCATGTTCTATCCTAGATTCTTGGTGGTTGTAGGAAGTGGAATAATTGCATAAGGAGTGGCTACTGGGAGTTACAATTTTTAGAGTGCCAAGTTGGAAAAGGAGATAGAGTTTAGGAATTAATTTTATAGGAGAAATGAGGAAAAAATTAAATGCATAGGTATGAAAATGAAGAAGGATGGTTAAGGAGAGAAAAGGTTATGAGTTGTTGGTGAAGTCTGCAACATAGTTCCAATGCTTGGAAATGAGTTTTTCTTTAGATTTTGGCTTGAAAATTAGCACGGTATTATTGGTAGAAAAAAATAATGGGCATATATTCCTATAGATGAATATGGGAGATTTTATTGTAAAAGTTTTTAGAAGAAAATAATTTCATTTGCAAGTTCAATTTATTTTTCAAAAAGTGGTTTGTCATAAGTTTCTGTTCACATTGTCAAAAGTTTAATGAAATTAAATAAATATCATTGTGGGTTCACTCCATTGCTTGTAAATGTTCAATTTATTTGAAAATTTGGAGGGTTTGTTCAGTGGTTGTGAAGATCAACACTCCAATTTTGGAGCTCTTTTTCTTCTTCTCACATCACTCCCTAAGAGTGACATACATCTACAGGCATGATATCACACAACATCTCATCTTCATAAGTGTCTATTCAAAAATTCAATAGGCATTGTTGATCAACCTCAAGACTTGGTGCCCTTTTGTAACCATGAAACCTTGTAGGGGTAGGGTGAATATCCTTTTAAACCTCAACTTATCTACCATTTCAATTGAAACCAAATTATCAGTGTTGCCACTATCTTTGATAACCTTGCAACATTTCCCACTCGACTTGATAGGACTAGATTGATTTTTTCTGTTGTTCCTTGCATTACATTTTAAAATCTCTATGTTTCATTGGTTATTTGTAGGCTAGGGTTTCATGTTTCATGCATTAGAGTTCACCCTAGGGCTAAAAACCCTCTTTAAACCTTAACAGTGTTAAACTTGTAACCTTTTCTTATAATTAATCATTGACTTGTTGTTACCCATTCTTGGCTCCTTAACTCACAACTTAAGTCATTTGCATCACATGTTAACTAGTCCCTTCATCCTAGTCTTACCAGTCGTGTCTGGTTTGAAATATTTGATTGTCTTAAGTTATGTTGGTCATGAAATATTAATGCACTATGTTCAATACTTTAAGCCTTAGGCCTAAGCTTAATTGAGTCTAAGTCTTATAATAACCTAATAAATGGCCCCATATTAAGTCGCAACTTGGAGCACATGTATAAAAAAAGGATTTTATGAAGGTTCGACCTAGTCCCACTTTATGGGTGTTCATTACTCATTGGTCCCCACCACACCACATGAAAAAAATATTCATAGAAATCTGAGTGTGGGATAGCAAGAGGAGGCCATGTGTCCAGATTTCAAAGTGGACCCTGCAAGCTTTCAAATAGATTTAGTGGTAATCCTATAATCTTTCATATTGTACCATGTAGAAAAATCATGACCATTCCCCCACCATCCCACGTGGGATGTCTCTAAAGATCTTCATTGACTGAGTGGGTGTGAGAGATTTCCAAGTGGAAAAATCATGATCGTCCAAAGGACTGTTGAAGCAAATAAAATATTTCATTGAATATTAAGGTTACATAAGGAGGGTTAAAATTTGTGCATCTGAATACACGTGGCCATTTTTTGGCAAGGTAGTGCTAAAGATGATATGATCTCTTCTATTTAAAGTTGTAGAGGATTAAACATGTGCTAAGGTTTTCTTATGTGTGGGAAAATTCATGGGAACTTAACTAGTGCACGTATTTGATGCGTGGTAGCATCTAGTGACTCTCCCTATAATCTTGCAAGTTCCTTTGATTTATTTCTTAATTCATGAATGTAGGGATGTGGGGGATTGATATGTCATCCCTTTCGATGCTTCCCAGAGGTAGTAGGGCCCATGGTGACATCAAAGGAGCTTTTCCACATGGAAAAAATTTATTGGCTCAATGTTGTAATCAAAATAAGTCAAGTTTTTCAAACTTGATTGACTCCATCTGAGCCATCCAAAGATATAGATCACCACAAGATCAAAGAATCAAATTAAAAGTTGAGTTTACAGGTAGTTGAAGCTTTTTTGCTTCACATGAGTGAGCAGTAATGGTGGACATGACAATATTCAATCAAATTGAAGAGATTTTTCGCCATAAGAAAAAAATATTAAAGCACAATTCAAAATTACCAAAGAATTTTAAAGTATTTGAAGATCAACTATGATGATTCTTCAAGCTTCTTGCACTTAAAAACCTAAGGTTTCCAACATTTGAACACCAGTAAGTAAAACTTTCCTTCTCTATGTTCAATTTCTAGTAAATTTGTGTGCATTTGTCAGCTCAGTATTTTGAATTGCTTGCTAGAGTTCTTTTAGGGTTTGAAGTTCATAAATTACTGTTAAATTGCTTTGAATTTTCCCTAGTCTTTGTGCATTTTCTTTAAAACCCTAGCCGTACCATAGAAATCCCTAGTTTCCTCTATTGTTATTAAAAATATCGCCCCCAAAGGCTCAAGTTCTTGGTTCTACCCCAAACAAGTCCTCCATGATGATTTTTTATCTCAATTTCCTAGCTCGACTATAGATAAAAACCTTGGAAAGGAAAAAATACAAGGTCTAGGGGTGGATGAGGGTATTATGGATAGATTCTATGCAATCATGGATGCAGACTTGAAGATTGCTAGGTGGGATCTTTTCAAATATTGGTTCAACAAAATAAATTCCCCCACTGTTCCAAGATGTAATGGATGGAGCTTGGACATGGGAAAGTTGGCAGTTCCAAATGTATATCTAGATATAGATTTTCTCAAAGCTATCATTTCCAATTATGACAGAATGTGAGGATTGTCAGGACATACACTGGAAAAGAGAAGGTTAGGTTGGATAGAGACTCAATTATTGGAGTGTCCAAGCTCAATATCCATACAAAAAATCCTATCAACCTCCATGCCTTGAAAAAGGAATATGAAAAAATAGGATCACATACAAAGTGACATTATTGCCTATATTTTGGGTAAAGGATAGAAAGAGAATAAGATCAAACTCACCCCTTCTGAAAAGGAGCCTTTCAGAGTTGATTGCTTTGAAAATTAATTTGTTAAAACCTACTACACTCTATGCCATATTTTGGGAATTGATCCATGGGAGAGGATACTAGCAACTCTCATGTTTATGGTTGGAATCATATAGAGCATGATGGTCAATGAAGAATATGATTTTACCATATATTTGTCATATGTCTTTCACAAGGTATTGGTGGCTCTCAAAGTAGGGGAAGGTGGTGTTATATTTTGGTGGTACTCTTTGGTGTTCCACATGTTCCTGGCATTTAGATCTAAGGAGCCAGGTCTTGGTTTGAAGATCACAATGAGAAGTGCAAGTAATGAGCGTCTCTCTTTCCATAGGTGGACACCCTTATTGGACATACATGACTCATCATCAAATTTGGTAGTCTTTACAAAATTTCTTTCTGCTAAATTGAAGAGTTATTTTAGGGGTGAGATGTCAAGAATACCAAAGGGATTGCATGATTTTTTGAGGCCTAAGGAGAGAAGGCATGACCTAGGGATTAACCATAATTGGGGAGATGTGCTTGGGTATCCTAATTACATTGTCATTAGAGCGTATGGAACAAATGTAGCTCCTCACATTTTACCCCAATCCATTCCTTTCAGAGTTGGTTTTCTTGAGGTGATGCATTAGTTGGTGAAGGTAGAGGACTTTCATTTAAAGAAGCAAAAGAAGGGATCATTCTTCCTTAATTACACACTGTTATCTAAATTTTTCATAGAAAAGGACAAGGAAGGATGAAATCATATCCTTAAGATGTTTACCCCATTAAAATGGAGAAATTATGGGGTAAGAAATTATGACCCTAAAGGATTCATCAATGCCCTAAGACATAGAATCAATAGAGGAAAGTTTAACCACGGGGTAAATTATTTAGAAGACATCATCAAGAACATATTTGACCTTAATGAGAATGCAGATAGAAGGATAAAATGGGTTGCTTTTGAAAAATTGGAAGCAACAAGATACAATAAAGATCCAATGCTCAAAGGAACCTTCACTGATATTGATGATCCCTTAGGATTGAAGCAATTTTTAAAAATTTTGACATGTGGTTGGATAGCTCGAGGAGCAAGTTCAAATACAAGACAAGGGGAAAGCCTGCATGATTGAAGATAGTCTCACTTACCAGCCACTAAAGAAATAGTATGTCTTCACCAGAGGGGATTATTTTGAAGGAACAAAAAAGAGCTACTCCTACCCAATTTGAGGAGTCTAAAGCTTCTTCCCCTATGCAATAGGCACCTCCATCCCCTATTCACAATATTATTGATATAGATTCAGCCCCAAGGGAGTCCTCTCTAAAGAGGAGAAATATTGAGCAAGCATCAGGACTTGATGACTACCCATTTGATTCAAATGATGAGGTTGTTATAACCTATGATGATATCATGAAAGGTATGCCACCTCCACAAGTAGAGGATGTTTTTCCAGCTCCAGAGAATAGGGTCTCAAAATTTGTGCTAATAGGAGTGGACAATGCAAATGAATTAAGGGAAAAGGCATGCATAGAGTTCATGGATGGTGATACCTTTGTCAAGATTAATGTTTTCAAAGATTATGTCTAAAGGATAAACATGGGTGAGTATGCGAAAAAATTGAAAGAAGAGATGGCTAAGTCTCCTGAACTACCTAGAGTAGTTATATCTACAAGGGTGGTAGCAATCATGAAGGAAAAGAAGAAAGAGATGACCCCTGAGGAAGATAAGAAGATGATAAGAGAAAGTGGAATAATTCTCCTACCTGAATGAGACATAGCATCTGCAATTGCATTTGTATAGTGAGGAAGCATGAAATGCAGTTGTTTGCAATGGATGAGGACTAAATGCCTTGTTAGGATTTGCATTTAGTCCATAGTGGGACACACTTGCCACATCGGCTTTGGCCCCCAATACAGATAAGCCTCAAATTGTAGAACCTACAAGTGACCTGGGGGGAGGCTTAATAATCAAGAGAGTTTCTAATACCTTAATAGTAGAGGCAGCCACATTTGCTGTGATTTTTTCCCAATTCACAAATGCAACTGTTGAGAAAATTCAAGAAAAATATGATGCATAAAATAAAAAGTATAATGACTTGTTGGTTTCCTACAATGAGGGTAGGTAGATACTTGCAAAGCTAGATATTATGGTTGAAATGTTAAAGAACCAACAACCACAAGTGCAACCAACTGCTTCTTCCCCATCTTCTCTACCTCCACCTCCAACACAATATATGGAGTTAGTTGTATATGATGAAAACCTACCATTGATGCCAAGCACTTCTATTGCTCCACCACCAAGGAGAATAGTTGGTAGGAAAGAGTTGATTCAACAACTCAAGGTATATGATGAATTACTCCATTATTTTGAAGAGAGCCATTTTGAGAACAACGTATTGATTTTAATAGCTTTTTAAAGCATTTAATGGGGAAGTCAATAAAAAGGTCAAATAACATTTATTCAAATTATTCATTAATGTTTGATGCAATACGAATGTTTGAAAGGGATAGAGTAGTAGCAGTCCCATTGATACAATTATGTGTACCCAAAATTAATCTATTGGTAGGAATGATCAAAGGGTCTACTCATGAACCCAACAAGCCAACACAAATAGCTCCCACATACAAGATAATAAAGGGGATTTTTGATTGTCAGGTATTGGTGGATGAAATATGATCCCACAATAGTGGTTTACAATTTTTGGCCAAACTGGACATTGAAATAAATTTTTTTAACTAAATCTTCACTTTTGGGCACCTATAGCGGCTAAACCGTGAGGAATTTGGAGATGATGAAAAATAGAGTTTTGTGAAATTTTGTCTGTAGATTCTAAATATATTTTTTTCAAAATTTTTGGAATCAAATTGCACTTCTTTTTCCATCTCCCTTGAAACTAGTTTTTTCAGAAAACAACATTTTTAAAAAATGATGCTCATTGTATAACACAACTTTTTTTCCATGAAGGATAAAAATCTAATTCTTTCAAATTTTGATATGTAACTCTAATATCTAGTGATTCCACTTGGTTAGATTGTTTTTTATTAAATATTTTTTCTTTAATCAAGTTTCAAAGTCAAACCAATTACAATCTGGCATAGCACCGTATAACACAACTTTTTGTATGTATTGAAATTCAATTTTTTTTTTTTGGATCAAGGACTTCAATATCTGGTGCACTCATATTTTCAATTTTTGTTGATAATATTCTATTTTTTCACATGTGCAGAACAAAGAGCTTGATTTTTGTGAAAAACCTACATTCACAAGAAATTAAAAAAATAATAAGAAATTAAAAAAAATAATATAATAATAAAATTAAATTTATTTAAAATTATACTTTTTGGGAAGCTTATAATAATGACTACATACTTACAAAAAATAAATTTTAAATGCATTCATTTGATCCCCCAAAAGTTAAATCAAAAGTGGTTTTTTATCAACATTTTGATAGGTGTGAAGGAGACTCTGTTATAGGTATGGTTTATAACTAGAGGGGTTATATCCAAGGGGGTTTGATCTAAGGTAGTTTTATCAAACCCTCTTCAATTGGAATGCTTTAAATATAACTTTTTAAGGCTTAAATCATTATATTTTCTAAAAAATATGTGATTTTAGCAAAAATCAGAATCTCCTAGAAATTGTAAACCAGCTTTGTGGGATCACCAACGAAAAGAATTAGGGAGTTGCTCTAGTGATTTGATGAGAATTATCTTGGCCTCTTGCTAGACATTCTAGATAGTAATAGAGTTGTGAAAACATATGAGCAGTGGAGAGCGCAAATGGACAGTGTCATCGCTACATAGGTTGTTTTGATATGTGAAGTTGGAGGTGTTAAGATTGATATGCTAAATAATAGCATGGAAAAATTATCCTTCACCATTAAATTATTGGAAGAATTTTACAAGGATGCAAATTATGTGGTAAAGAAATATGGCCCATATGTTGGAAACAAGCGACATTGAGAGGGGGGTGAATCAGTGTTGTGCAAAAATTAAACTTTATTACTTTGTTAATTAACCATTCAACAAAAGAAACATGCATCAACACAAAGAGAGTAATCACAACACCATAACACCATAATATTTTTATGTGGAAACCCTATTAGGGGAAAAACCACGATGGATGGCCAATCCACAATATTATATGAGTATACCCACAATGAGAATTACAAAATGGTAATGCACTTGCATTCAGGCTCACTGCCTAGAGCTCATTGCTAAAAAGGATGGGCTTATTGCCCTACAATGATTTGGAATAGATCAAAAGATGTGAACTAATGAAAATAGTATCACAAATTCTTGATTATAGTTCCAATTAAGCTCTAATGACAATCTATTGTCCTATAGATTGATTCAACAATTTTGCTCTACTTTGCACTACTCGCACTGCAAAACTCTTAATGCACAAGTGAAACTGTGCATAATCACTTAATCAATCTTTCTGATGGTTGAAACACACCACCACACTAATTTCTCGCATTGCAAATGATATATCAAATTTCTTATATATATTTGCGGCTAAGAATATAATCGCTATAGGTCGACCTTAATAGAACTTGGAAATATTATCAATTGTCGGCCCAAGTTTACAATTAAGATTTCAATGTGGATCTAATACTATCGGCCAATACAATGATGTGACCCAAAACAATACTCACAAGCACACCAAACATTTGAATTTTACTTTTTAGGGATCCACATCACATTACATTCATTGAGTCGACTGCAATGAACAAATAGACAAAAAACATTCTACCAGACCTCCAAGCTCGTACAACGATTGCAACAACACCACAAAAATATAGTAACAATATGTCATACATGCTCAAAAAGCTATCTCAGGGATCCACAACTCAAAACAATGATCCGGTAGAGACTAACTGACCAAATACCTCGTTCTTCAAGTGTTCTTCAAGTATTCTTCTAGTAACACATATTACTTCATTATTTGCCGGTATAACTAGATATAGATTTTTGGACCATGGAAATGACTTCAGTTGCCATAAATGACAACACTAGAAAGCAAAAACAACTTCCCAAGGCCATATTCCAACAATCTCCCCCTTTGGCATTGATGGCAACCCTTAGTGAAAAATGACTAACACTTCGAAATAGGTAAGTACACTGCCAAAATTCAAAATACTGCCCCCCCTAAGAATTTCAAGGAATTTTTCACTGCATTCTCTCCCCCTTTGACATCAATGACAAAATTGGGAAATCCAAAATTGAAAAACTGTACAAACATAACCTGAGATTTACAAAAATTTGAAGATATCTACAAAGTTATTCTTCAGCCGGCTTAAGTTTGAGTCCCAAATACTTCTCAAACTCTCCAAAATGGTTATATGACCACAAAGTAGATAAGACAAAGTTTCTCCTACTTCAAGATTTTCCGGATCAGGAGCGGACACAACATCTTTAGCTTCTTTCAAAGCATTTACCATTATCTCAATCTTTGAACTTATTAGCCCCCTGGGTTCACTTACTCTGCTAATAATCCTTTCATTTTCAAGCTTTAGAATCTTTATTTGATTGAGAAGATACATTACTTGACTTTATTGTTTACAAACACTATCGACTAATGGGTCAAAAGTATTGGAAATAGTGACCAACTGTTGTTCAATGTCTTTCACCTTTTTCTCATTTGCTTCAGTAAATTTTGGCAAGACCAAGCAAGATTTGTACACTTTTCCTCCTTCAGACATAGTACCTTGAATATTTTTTATGCAAGTACTTAATAGAGCTTTGTATTTGGCAATCAATTCATTGAGACTACCAACTCTCTTCTCCTTGAACTCTTTCCTAACTTTAACCACAACAGATTTCTCAAAAGATTCAAAATGAGAATCTCCAGAATTCATTAGCTTCTTTATCTCACTAGAGGAGGTGCCTGATGGGTGCAAAACATAAGTAGGCATTAATTTCTGTAAGACTCCAAATGCAAGCTTTAGCAGTTCACTATCCTCTATGTGAGACTTAAGTATCTTCTCATTTCCTTTGGCTTGAGCAATTTTAGCGACCTTCATCATCTGAATTGGAGACAGAGTAGATAGTCTAATTGAGCTTTCATCCAACTCATGATCTAACTCTACCTATTGCTCCAATAAAGATTCCTCCACTTTCTCAGTTTTGATTTCTTGACCCTTTTCCTTTTCAACCTTGTATTTTGATTCAGGATTGATTTCAAGCATTTCAATCTCTTCAGTATACAACTCCTTTTATTCAGCTAACAGCTCAATAGGGACCTTAGTTTCCATAGGAGTCTTTGTATTTTTCTCATTAGGAGAAGTCAAAATATCCTCAAGTTCTGGAGGATCATGTACAGTTATATTCTCCTCATTCACATCCTCTTCTTCTAATTCATTTACCTCCACATTCACTTCCTCATTTCCTTGAACATTTTCAGAAATGATTTCCTCAATGTTAATCTTATCTCTTGACAAAATTTTTTCTAGAATTTCCTTAGTTTCACTAACAGCATCAGTTTCACCAATCATAAGTTTGTTTACCCTTGTTTTTCTCCTTAATTCCTTTTTGTATTTTTCAAGGAATAAGTCCATTTCTTCAATTGTCATTTATGGGCACAAATCAACAAGAACTCTCTTCCTCATATTTTCTTCTTCTGATAAGGCATTCAACCTCCTAGACTCCAAAGAATTATATAGACTTGTAGGAAAACCATACATGATTTCAACAAGAACTTTGTTAAGAACATTCTTATACTTAATTGTTGCCTCTTCAAGAGATCTCTTGCTGGATTCATCAAAAGACTCATACCAATCATAGAGTGGCTTGAGATTTCCATCTTTCATAACTGCACTCACAACTTCCTCAATAGACATACTGGGCTTGTCAACTTTGGAATTTTTCTTTGCTTCTTCTCCTTTGATAGAAGATATTCTCTTCTTCAATTTGACAGCCTGTGTACCAGTAGCCTTTAGCTCCCTCACTACTTTTGAATCAGTTGCTTCTTCTTCATCTGTAGACATAGCTTTGTAAGATCTAGTGATCTTATTTCTCTTCCTTTTGCTGGAAGCCTCAGCTTGATTTGACTGAGTTGTAGGGGAACTTCTAGTGTGAGCAGTAGATGTTCTCGGACCGGCTGATTATGCCTTTTCTTTCTCCTTAGCTACTTCAGCTTCTTCTCTTTGCCTTCTCAATTCTTTCAGTTTATGTACAAGGATACCAAAACTCTCTACAAGAGCTTTTGTCTCTTTTCTTACCCTTCTGACTATCATGGGCTTTTTCAATTCTAAATGAACTTGTAAGCTTTTCTCAACATAAGCACCAAACCTTTCTTCACCCTGATCCAATGGTGCATTTAGTAGGTGTTCTACGTACATCCTTAGAATTTTCACATCCACTTCATAACCCATAGGCATTATCCAAACTGTTCTAGGGTCAACAGCTTCCATATGGCACTAGTGAATATCTACCATGAAGCAAATAGTGTCTTTGTATTGCTCCACAATTGTTGCAGGAATTCTTTCTCTAGTGTGCATCAAATTCTGAATTTTTTTGAAGTACTCCCATAGGGTTGTATTGTGGTTCTGTTGAGCACCCAATCCATATAACATATTTGATATCTAAATAGCTACCAACATATCATTACACCATTGAACTTTACCAACTCCCAGTACCTTACCCGAGAAGTAGAAAAATAAACATATCAACAGGTTACCATATTTGAATATGTTCTTCTTATCCTTCTTTATTTTTCCCAAATTCTCTAATAATTGGCTTCTAAGTAGTTCACATAAATCATAATCTGCATTATGTTTAAACATTTCATATTTTGCATAGATAGTTGTGTTGGATACTGAATTCTCCCAGCTTGAATGATAGATCTTATACCCAAGAACCATTGATGCAAAATTTACATCCACTGTAGCAATATTGTCTATCATCATTTCCCTTCTATACCATTGCGAGCCTGTTGCTTCAGTAACCTTATCATTCTTCACATATTTCAAAACTGGAAGTCTACCGGTGGAATTTAATCTTGTGACGACACATATAGCTTCTTTGGTGATTTTGAATGGCACATCCAACCACATGAATTCATCATGGACATGACTCAACATATATCAAATTCATTCATCTTCTTCAAATACAAGAAATTTTGCAAATTGTGCAAATTTCTTATCTTCTAGGGTTTTGAATTTAGGTTTCACAACATAATCTTCTTGAGTTATATGATGAGAGTACAAATCCATCAAATGGGAGGTTCCCAAATCCTCAATGTTTGCATGCACATAAGCCCTAATATCCTTAATATGCAGGACTTTGTATGACACTGATGAAAATGCACCTAAGGGCTTTGTATCTATAGAATTATATGGATGCCATTTGAACTTTGGACATGACCTATCCTTAACTTCGACTACCAGAGGAGTAGACATGATTGCAATCACACAGATTTACAAGATTTCAATAAATAACTTTCAGGGACAAAAATGAAATTTGATTGTCGATTCTCCTTTATGCTTGAGTCTCTCCACAAATTCGCAATGATCACTTTAGAGCTCTTCAAACCGCTTTTCTTCCAAATGCAATATGAAAAATGAGGGTTGAAGTCATTCTTTTTATTTTCCACATACCTAACTTCTTTATTTTGTCATAAATTCCCTTTCCCTAGCTCATCCGGTTTCCTTCCTTCCTAGCATCGAGATAGATGACACTTATGCAGATCTCCAATATGCTTTACTAATGCCTTTAACTCATTTCACAACATCTAAAAAGTATCAATTCTCCTACTAGACACATTCAGATTCCAGTATCATCCAGAGGGGGTTTAAGATTTTTTCTTTATAGCTCCCTCTATGCTAGAGACCTAAAATCAATTCCTTGAGGAATTACTAGAAGTTGCTTCTGGTGCAGGATCATTTCCTTCTATAGAGGGATTCTTCTTCACCCATTTCTTCCACATTTGCTTCCTAATGACTTTAGTAGTGACTTTTCCCTTTCCTTTAACACACTGTTGCATGTTCTATTTTACTGGACTTCTTATGTTTCGACATAATCTAGCGATGTGGCCAAATTTGTTGCAACTATAGCACATGACATTTTTGTCTAGGCCAACTATTCCACTAGTTTGAATTGATCTGCATTGATTAGCCATATGTCCAAATCTATTGCATGTGTAGCATTTGACATCTCTATGAAAGTTATTCATCACAATTCTACATTCACTTGCTTTATGACCATACTTATAGCAATTGAAGCACTGAACTGAGAATGATGGTCTACTTGTGTTCACCCTACTTCTACACTGAGAAGCCATATGCCTAAATTTGTTGCAAACATAACAATATCCATTAAATCTTTGAGCATTTGGTTGCCTTACCAGATTTATTCTAGTTCCTTTCATCTAACTTCCTTGTCTGAATCTTCCTTGTCCGAAATTCCTTTGTCCAATGTTCCTTTGTCCAAATCTAGAACGTTCTCCTTCTTCATATCCAAGATCTTGTCTATCACCACCATTCCTCTGTCCTTTGATCAGTTCATCAAGTTTGGATGAGCTTGCTTTGAATTTCTGCTTATACTCATTTGCAGTAGCAGGTTCGTCTCTGAGATCATCAAGCTACTTTTCAAGCATTTCTTCATTGTTCTTGGATCCCTCCAATTCATCATCTAGTCAGCTACATTGTTTAGATTTTTCTTTCAAAGACTGTGCAAGCTTTTCTTCATTCTTCTTTTTGTCCTCAATCTCCTTGGTCATTGCTATCACAATAGATTCCATCTCATGCTTCAAGACAGTATTTTCTTTGGAAAACTTTTCACATTCTTTTTTTTTCTCTTTCAAAGCAAGACTGGGTTGTTCATCTTCCATACCTTTGTTCTTCTATTTGAGTTGACCACATAATTCCTTTCTTTTCTCCCTTGATTCATTGATTTTTTCTTTTAGTGACTAAATGAACTTTTCTTCTTTTTTAATATTTTCTTGCAGTTCCTGGTTCTTAGATTTTGACTGATCTAGATCATCAAGGGCCACCATAAGTTTTTGTTGAAGACTGCTTGTATCCATTGAAAAACACCTCCCAAGATCTCCCCAAGCTGTAAGACTTCTTTTGAGGAACTAGCTCTAATACCAATTGTTGGAAACAAGCAACACTGAGAGGGGGGTGAATCAGTGTTGTGAAAAAATTAAACTTTATTACTTTGTTAATTAACCATTCACCAAAAGAAACATTCATAAAAAAAAGAGAGTAATCACAACACCATAACACCAAATTTTTTTACGTGGAAACCCTATTAGGGGGAAAACCATGGTGGATGGCCAATCCACAATATTATATGAGTATACCCACAATGAGAATTACAAAATGGGAATACACTTGCATTCAAGCTCACTGCCTAGAGCTCACTACTCAAAAGGATGGGCTTACTTCCTTGTACAATGATTTGGAATAGATCCAAAGATGTGAACTAATTAAAATAGCATCAACAATGCTTGATTGCAATTCCAATTAAGCTTTGATGACAATCTACTATCCTACAAGTTGATTCAACAATTCTGCTCTGCTTTGCACAACTCGCATTGCAAAACTCTTAATGTACAAGTGAAACTATGCATAGTCGCTTAATTGATATTCTTGATGGTCGCAACAAACCACCACACTAATTTCTCGCATTGCAAATGATATACCAAATCTCTTATATATATTTGTGGCTAGGAATATAATCGCTATAGGTTAGCCTTAATAGAACTTGGAAATATTATCAAGTTTACTATTAAGATTTCAATGTGGATCTAATACTGTCAGCTAATACAATGATGTGACCCAAAACAATATTCACAAGTGTGCCAAACATTTTAATTTTACTTTTTAGGGATCCACAACACATTACATTCACTGAGTCGGCTACAATGAACAAATAGACAAAAAAACATTTTACCGAACCTCCAAGCTCATATAGCGACTGAAGCAACACCACAAAAATATGGTAACAAGATATCATACATGCTCAAAAAGCTATCTCAGGGATCCACAACTCAAAACAATGATCCGGTGGAGACTGACTGACAGGATACCCTGTTCTTCAAGTTTTCTGTTGGTAACACATAATACATCATTTTATTTGCCGGTATAACCAGATACAAATCTGTGGACCATGGAAATTACTTTAGTTGCCATCAATGACAGCACTATAATCCAAAAACAACTTCCCAAGGCCATATGCCAACACCATATAGAAACAAATTGGATGAGTTCATGGATTTCAAGTTGCATTCAAAGGAAGACCATGACACATGGGATAAGAAATACAATGAAATTCATGACTTGTAGATATTTCTCTTGGTGATTTATAGCAACCTAGGTTGGAAAAATTCACTTTCCTAGGAAAAAGGTTTCCAAACCACCTTTCTTCTCACAAAACCAATTTTGGCTTATTTTCCAACTCTTCACCTAGACACCCTTGTAGGTTTGTAAACCTTGATTTTTGAACCCAACTCACCTCAAAATCTCTCAACCAATAGAATCCTTATAGTTTTAGAGACCCATTCAAGAAAATTATAACATACCTTAATATATCAAGCAACTCTTTTGGAACAACTTCAAATCTTGTCTACTACGCTGACCTAGGCCATGAATTAGGCCAATTTTACAAAGAGTCACCTCTCTAATATTGCAACCAACCCAAGAAACCAATGGGGCAGCACTCACCAGACTCTAAAACCACCAAATCCACCATTTTTTTGTAGAGAAACACCTTCCCAAATGCCTATTCAAGAAACCCTTGTTTCAAGCTATTCATATGAGGGTTTATTGAAAAACCAACACCTAGACCTTACCAGTCCTTATCACTGACTCAAAAATATCTCAATAAGTTTGCACATGCTTAAAATATCAAGAAATATCACTGTCCCCAAAGATCTCATCAAACCCTAAGCCAAAACCTCCATTTTCATGTTCTTTTCCACCCAAATTCATCAAAGACAGCAACTCAAACCCCACTAAACCTTTCTCCCTTCACAAAGCCTTCCTCCTAGCACCTAAACCAACTCCATGAGACCCATTTCACTGGTCATAGGATGTACATTTAGTGAAATGGTCCCTTAAAACATGATTTTGTGTTACAAACCCTTAAATAGGGTATACACACCTGCTTTAAGAAATCTACCTCTGGAATGCACAAAAATGAATGAAAACTATTCAAACCAAATCTAAAAGAAATTTAGGCCTACTTCCCACACATTTCACTCCATAAAATATCACAACCTTCCTCTATGAAACCGTACAGTCCAAAGAAACATAGAATTTCTAGAAAAACACAGATTTTGCAAAGGAAAACTATGAAATTTTATTGCTTCTTCTCAGCGATCAACTTCACCAACCATCCCTTTGAGTTATCAAGCCTTTTTAAAGGTTTTCCCACCAAATTCAATAGTTACAACTACTTTTTGAACCCAAATGACCATTGGGTTTCCTCTTTACAACTTTATGCACTCTTATTGACAACTTTTAGCACTTTTTTGCATTATGTGCAATTTGACTCCCCTAATCATCTAGAACATTACAAATGGTCTATTTATACCTTATTCATCCTAAAAACATGACCCCACACTAGAAAAATGACATTTTGACCCACCTTGACCTCTTTTGTCAACATTGACAACTTCTTGCCATGTTTTGCAACATTTACAATTCAAACCGAAAAGACACCAAAGTTTGTCAATTACAACAAAATGGTCTCCATTGACCTTTATTAGACATCAAACACTCAAAAAATTTGAATCTAACACCTAGACTCAACTATCCATGAGACAAATAAAGAGAAAACATTGAAATGATTGGTACTCCTACACCATACACACCACCTAAGAAGGTTTCCATGTCTTTGGAAACTAATCTTCAATTGTTCAGGCTCCTTTGAATGCTCCATTTCTTTGACCTGCAAAAGATACCTTGAATGGTAAATTCTAAAAGCTTGTTCTATACTTACCGTCCTTGAGTTCATGACCAACTTGATGGGGCTTCCCTTTGTTGATCATGTTCTAATCTCTCTTACATCTTTGACCCATGTAGAACTTGTACTAACTGCCCTTTTTTTTCCCACACAACATACTTATCTCCATGACTCTATCCTTACCCTCCTACTTGTTCCACTCTTTCCTTTTCCTTGAATTTAGGCATCAAAGTCATTTTCCTCAAATCATTTTCACTTTCAGACCTATACATCACTATTTTATTAGTCCTATTAGCCTTTTTCTCAACAAGGCTTGACTATCCTACAACGTTTGCAACTACCACAGGACACCACATTGTTCCAATCAATTTTTTTTCAACCTTTCTCAACCCATCTTGCTTCAACATCAACAATTCACCATTAACCTTCTCTAGGTTAGTCTCCATCTTCTTCTTCTCATTATTCTTCCCTTACAACTATGCATCAACCTTCAATACTTCTTTCCTAATGTCTACAACCTTAGTCATGGCTGCCACCTGATCATTCTTAACTTTCTCAATCTACACATAGTACTCCTTATTACCCATAATGATTACCTTGGCTGTCTTGATCTGCTCTTTAGTTTCTTCTTGCAATGGAAGCAAAGTGAATGTGTTCCCCTCATGCTCAATCTGATATGTATTAGCCCATCCATCATACACAACATGTTTATCAAATTTCCATGGCCTTCTAAGCAACAAAAGACAACATTGCATTGGTAGAACATCACAAAGTACCCTATCCTCATACCTTCTAATTTGAAATTCAACTAAATCCCGCTCATTGACTAGAAGTGACTAATCATCATTTAACCATGACACCTTATAGGGTGTTTCATGAGGATCCTTCACTAAATTCAACTTATCTACCATTTCCTTTGATACTATATTATCAGTGGAGCCTGAATCTATCACTAACTTGCATACTTTACCTTTTCTCTTGCAGGTGGTCTTCAAAATATTTCTCCTTTGTAATGGTTCTTTCTCCTTCGAGAGGCCTTCAAGAGTTGTCTTTGCAGCATCAAACTCTCACCAACTTTAGGAACACAATTATGACTTGATGAATTGACACTTTCCTCTTCATATTCTTGCACAATTTGAACCTTCTTTTCACCTCTTCTTTCACCCCCACTAGAAGTAGCACCAAACTTAGTAGGACACTTAAAATATGGATGTCCAAACTCACCACAATTATAACACCTTCCTGAAAACACATTAGAACCACTTCCTTGAACAATATTTCTGCCCCTAAAAATTGTTCTTCCACCTCTCCATCCACCTCTAGATTCAACCACTTGTTCTTTACCTTTACCAACATCTTCTTGTTCTTGATTGGATTTTTTTGGTGTAGAAAAAGTTGCCCTCCCTCTAGAAGTACTTCCTCTTCCTCTTGTGGTCTTCTCTTGTCTCCTTTTCACTTTCTCTTCTGCCCTTATAGCCATTTGAAAACGTTATTCTATTGTTTTTGGTGTCATCAAACTTATTTCATCTCGTATATTATACATTAGACCATTTAGATACCTTGACACTCTTTCTTCCTCATCTTCCCCATGTTTTGTTCTTATACTTAACCTATAGAACTCCTAGCTCGGTGTAGGCTTGCACATCTAAGTCCTTTTGCCTAAGATTTTGAAGTTTTTTTAACAATTGAACATTGTAATCATTAGGAAGGAACTTACCTTTGATTTTTTCCTTCATTCTCTCCCAAGAAGTGATCTTGGTCTTCCCCTTTTTCTGCCTTTCATCTTGCACAAAGTTGCACCACAACAAAGCTTGTCCTTTTAACTTGGTCTTAGCCTTCTTCACCTTGTGTTCTTCATCTACCTCTTCACTTTCAAAATAATTCTCTATGGCTCCTATCTAGTCCAAGATCTTTTCACCATCTAGTTTTCCTCCACACATAGGAAAATCCATTTTTCCATGTCCATCACCTTTCATAGCCTTCAAAAGCTTCAAAATCCTCACATCCTCTGGATCCAATTCTTCCTCTTCACTAGAGGTCTCTTCCTCTTTAGAATCACTCTCATCCATATCAACCCCAACTTTAATCTTCAATGTAGCCATCTCCCTTTTCAAGGCTTCTAATTCTATACCCTAATGATCAATCTTGCTCACAACAGTGCTTCCCTTAGGAGGCATCTTGACTCCTCCAATTTCCCTTCTTTTCCTTACTCAATCTTTCAACCTTCCTCTTTGCAACCTTCAACCTATCACCTTTAGAGATCTAATAACTATGATCTAATACCATCTGATAGCAACCTAGGTTGGAAAACAACTCACTTTCCCAATACAAAGGTTTCCAAACCATCTTTCTTCTCACAAAACCAATTTTGGCTTATTTTCCAACTCTTCACCTAGACACCCTTGTAGGTTTGTAGACCTCGATTTTTTATCCTAACTCACCTCAAACACTCTCAACCAATAGAATCATTAAATTTTTAGAGACCCATTGAAGCAACTTAAAACATACCTCAATATCTCAAGCAACTCTTTTGGAACAACTTCAAATCTTGTCTACTACGTTGACCTAGGCCATGAATTAGGCCAATTTTACAAAGAGTCACCTCTATAATCTTGCAACCAACCCAAGAAACCAATAGGGAAGCACTCACCAGCCTCCAAAACCACCAAATCCACCATTTTTTGGTAGATACATACCTTCCCAAATTCCTATTCAACAAACCCTTGTTTCAAGCTATTCATATGAGGGTTTATTGAAAAACCAAGAACAAAACCTTACTAGTCCTTATTACTGACTCAAACACCTCTCAATAAGCTTGGAAATGCTTAAAATATCAAGAAATATCACTTTCCCCAAAGATCTCATCAAACCCTATGCCAAAACCTCCATTTTCATGCTCTTTTCCACCCAAATTCATCAAAGACAACTACTCAAACCCCACTAAACCTTTCTCCCTTCACCAAGACTTTATCCTAGCATCTAAAAGAACTCCATGGGACCCATTTCACCAGTCACAGGCTGTACATTTAGTGAAATGGTCCCTTAAAACATGATTTTGTGTTACAAACCCTTAAATAGGGTATACAGACTCGCTTTAAGAAATCTACCTCTAGAATGCACAAAAATGAATGAAAACTATTCAAACCAAATCTAAAAGAAAGTTAGGCCTACTTCCCACACATTTCACTCTATAAAATATCACAACCTTTCTGTACGGAACCATACAGTCCAAAGAAACACAAAATTTCTAGAAAAAACATAGATTTTGCAAAGGAAAACTATGAAATTTTATTGCTTCTTCTCAATTATCAACTTCACCAACCATCCCTTCAAGTTCTCAAGAATTTTTAAAGGTTTCCCCACCAAATTCAATAGTTACAACTACTTTTTAAACCCAAATGACCTTTGGGTTTCCTCTTTACAACTTTATGCATTCTTATTGACAACTTTTAGCACTTTTTTGCATTATGTGCAATTTGACTCTCCTAATCACCTAGAAAATTACAAATGGTCTATTTAGACCTTATTCATCCTAGAAACATGACCCCACACTAGAAAAATGATAGTTTGACCCACCTTGACCTCTTTTGTTAACATTGACAACTTCTTGCCATGTTTTGGAGCATAAATCTTGCAAAACATGGCAAGAAGTTGTCAATGTTGACAAAAGAGGTCACCCAAAAGACACCAAAGTTTATCAATTACAAAAAAATTGTCTACATTGACCTTTATTAGACATTGAACACTCAAAAAATTTGACTCTAACACCTACACTCAATTCTCCACGAGACAACTAAAGAGAAAACATTGAAATGATTTGTGCTCCTACACCAGTGATGTGGACACTTTTTGTATTCTATGCACATTCAACACTCCCAAATGGTTTCAACAACACCAACAACAAGATTTTTTATCTTTTACAACAAGGTTTTTGTCTTCACCTACCAGCTCAATATTCTCGGGTCCACATGAAGATGAATGAAGAAAAAGGGGCAGAAAATAATCAAATATTTGCACCATACACTTTTTGGAGGGACAAATATTGTTACAAGTGAATATAATTGCTTTTTCCCTCACAATATTCCATCCAAGAGCTTGCAAATGTAATCATATTTTGAAATGTTCGATTAAAAGTGCAACCATCTCCCTCAACGTGCATTTTCTGAGGAATGTGGGAATATTTTGCAACAAATTGAAAGGTATTTTTGTCTCATATATGATATTCCCTCATAGATGGTTGGGTATTTTATTTTATAAATGTATGTCAAATGAAAATGTGACATGTGTACTGGCTTGAAGCTTGTTGCTCCCTTTCCTTATAAAAGGTAATTTAGGGCCATTTGTACGAGATGATTGATCAATTTTGGAGAGTTTTGTAATAAAAAATGCAAAGAAATAAAGTCTAAGTCATTTTCTAGGTTGTAAAGTCTAGTATATTAATTTTGAAAGAATTGTATGACACTACTGTCATTTCTGAATAGTATACTAGCATATTTCTAAAACCAATTTTCTCCTTTTGTATACTTCACACTAGTAATGAATGAATCAATCAAATATCTTCAATTCATCTCCATTGTCTTTCCTATGGATGTTTATTTTTTGTTAATGCTCTTGTTCAAAGAATAAGTTAAACACTTTAATAGAGATAAATATTTGTGTGGATGTATATTGGGATCTGATAAGTATAATTGGTTAAGATTTCTGAGTTTAATGGTGTAATACATCATTAAATAGCTTTGTTATGTTTAGGGGGAATGTTGTTATGAATTTTCAATTACATCGGTTATGACTCCATGCCCTAGGTTAGGAACCAATCACTAAAGTTGTGTCTATGTTGCATCTCCAAGGTATTTCACAAACAAATGCTTTCAATCTTTAAATTCAATTATGTTTGTTGTTGAAAAGTCTTATGAAATATCATGTTCGACTACTATAAAATGTTAAATGCTTAAAGATATTGCTATCCATCTTTGTGTTTCTATAATTATCAAGCAATTATGTGTAGGAAATATCCGTTGCTTGCAATGTTTAGGATAAATCAGCACAAGAGATCTTGAGAGCATTGTATGGGATCACCCTCACGAGTTTTGAAGAGCTCAAAGTGTAGAGGGAAAGTTATTTTTAACTTTCACTTGTTCGTTGGCCAATCCCTCTAGATAATTGACAATTGGAAATGGAAAAACTATAGATTGTCTGTGAGATTTGATTTGGAATTAAAAACATCCAACAAATTGGCAACTCTATTGGGGAAAAACTTTTGTAAAATATCTAGTTCGAGATTTTCTATAGTTAGTCACAAAAATCAAGGTTCTACATTATGTTGAGAATGAATTCATAAATATTTCTCATCATCAATTAGGACTACATTCTGTAATTCAAAGTTCTTGGTCTCATTTGTATTATGTGAAAGCTGTCTATTTCTCTTTGTATTTACAATTCTCTTGAGGAGCTATTAAGTATTTTTCAATTTCCCATTAATTGGCTGGTGACTTTGAGTCTCCTATTCTGGCGCACTAGAAATTTAAAGAGAGAGAGAGAGAGAGAGAGAGAGAGAGAGAGAGAGAGAGAGAGAGAGAGAGAGAGAGAGAGAGAGAGAGAGAGAGAGAGAGAGAGAGAGAGAGAGAGAGAGAGAGAGAGAGAATTGTGAGAGGTAACAGAAACTATGAGAGGGACCATGAATCATCTCAAGAAGCATCTTGAGGAGAGGCTGGAAGGAGAGTTGCAACGAAACACTAGAAAATCTTGGAAGCAAAAAGCTACATACACAAGTAAGTTAGTTGCTCCTCCTATTTTAGGATTTGAAAATTTGCATGATGATGTTACTGAAGATGTGTATAAGTATGGAATGCATCCTATTATTGATGAGAACTCAGTTACAAAAGAAACTACTAGTGGTGAACAATCTATTTAAAATCCTTTGGTCTCAAAACCAGTAGAAATATGGAAGTTTTGGGATAAGGATTTTGATAATGTCTTAGCATTTTAGAGATTAAATCCTAGAGCGACTACCATTCCTAATTCTTAGAGATTTGACCCATTCAAAAATTCTCATAATAGAATCCCCACTCCTCTTTCACATAGGGATGTTAAAGATCTTGTAGACTATACTCTTGAACATTCAAATTCATACATTACTTTGAAAAATGAGGAGGAATTAATGCAAGATATAGTAGAGCTTGAAGAAGAAGCTTAGAAGCTTGAAGAATTAAGAATTAAACAGACAAAGGATAAGGAGGAGAAATTGAAGGCTGCTATGCTTGAAAGAGATTGGTTGAGAAGGATGGAAAAAATGAAATTAATGGTTAATGAAGATCCCAGTCCCACTACAACTTCATCTTATCAACCTATCCTTACCCCTACACATGGAAGGGCTGCTCTGAATGTTCCTATAGGAACTGCCCAAAAAAATACCTGGACTAGTTTCATTGTTACAATCTCAGTTGTAGCCCCTTCTACTACCAGTAAACCATCATAGCCTGTGGACATAGGAAAAAATATTGTAGGTCAATCTAAGGGACCAAGCATAAATACAAATGTGTCATCTAGTAGTATTCCTGTAAACAAAACTCATCATCCCTCAAAGCTTAAATTGTAGTTGGAGAATGAACAATTGTAGAGATAATTAGAAAGAATATAAATTCTTACCGCTAATATAGAAATGCAAAGAAAAATTGCATTTATGAAATCCTCTATTGGAGATCTTTTAGCTTGTAGTTCTCAAAAACCACCTCATTCTACACCACAACCTACCCCAACTATTAGAATGAATGTGTCTTCTACCATTAGTCAATTTGTTCCCTACTCCCAACCACAAAATTCCAATGGAGTTGGATAGTCCTCTCAACACCAAAGAAACACAAATACTCAGTCTGGTGGAAGTAGTTCCAATAAAAAAGGAGACCAAAATGTGGGAGGGATGAATGCACATCAAGGAAATCAAAATAGCAGGGGGAAGAGTGGTGGTGGACCTCAACCAAATCAGAGAGATCAATTTTCCAGAAGACCAATGCAATTGGACCGATATAGGAAATTGTGTTTTGATGGGATACCTTTGTTGAATGAAAAAATAAATGAGAAGGGGGTTGAATCAGTTGTATCTAATAAAAAAATAAAAATCCCTCAATAGTAATCAGATCCACATGCATTCAATAAACCTTTATTCTTTTAATGTGATTAATCATGAAATACAAATAACAAAAAATGAAATAACAACACCATACATAAGAGAACACCAAATTTACGTGGAAAAACCAATGAGGGAAAAGCCACGGTGAGGATTAGCTCACAATATAAGTAATTGCAAAATTGGTACCAAAGGGATCACTACCAAAATATGACACACTATCCAAAAGGCTCACAACCAAGGCTCACTGCCATAGAAAGAACAAGAAGATACAAGAGAAGAGTTACACTGAGAACACTTTCTCAATGCATCAAGGAATCCACCACAATGCTCCAACAATCTCACAGCCTTGTTTGAAATATTTCAGACACCTTCAACTCACTTCATTCAGGAATCCAATACTTTGAAGTTCACACTACTCTACTCAAATTCGTATCACACACATTACTTGCATTGATCTCACATCTATTTTACTTATCTCTTCATTCTTTCTTCCTTAACTCTCAACAAATCTACTCTTATTAATATCAACCTCAACCTTAAACATCTTCTCCAAGCTCAACATTCTATCTGTTATATTTAAAAATTCAAATTAGTTCGACACCTAATTAACATTCTCGCGGTGGATAGGAATGAAAAGGGACCAAAAAAAACTTAGTTGAGACCCAAGATTAAATCTTACATGCCACACTACACTTCCATTAATACTTGAATATTTTTGAAAGTAGTGCAGACACTAGGTCGACCGTTACCCGTGAAAACACATTAAACATTAAGTACATGCTTCCGTAGTTTCCAATACAACCCATAAATCCTCTTGACACAACAAAGATACTAACATCATTAACTCTCCTTCAAAGCCACACATCCTGAAAAAAACTGTGGAGAAATGTGGAGCAAATACATTTCTCCTCGACACCTTTGTACAACACTACAAAACCAGTTCATATACTGGTGAACATAACTTCCTTTCACCAATGAAATAGAACCCAAAATTCTAAATATAGAAACCTATAGTAACTTTGAAAAATATACTAAATCCACACAAGCATAGCATCAATACAGAAGAAATGCAAAGCACGATTCAGAGCACACTCTAAACACTTGCACAACACAATTTACTTTGTTTATCAAATTTTCTCAAAAACACTTGAAAACCAAGTACCAAAGACATCATCTCAACTCATTACGTCATTCCAACTCATATCCAACCATTGCAATAAAAGATAACTCCATACATGTACTCATAACAATTCCTCAATATCTCAACTACACATGCACAACCTACAAGACCCTATTTTCCTCTTTTCCACAATATTATCAATATCTTCAACATTTTCATCATGTGAAAAATTCCTTAATAAATATTTGACATCAATGATACAACTAGTCAGTAGAAATCCTATTGACAGATCAATGACAACACCTTCATACTTGCAACAATATCCCCCTTTTCATTGATGGTGACACATGATGTGAAAATCCATCAAAGAGAACACAACAATTTTGAACATACTTTCTTTCCTCCCCTTGAATGATTTGACAATATACAAAACTTTCTCCACTGATACCTTGCACTTTTTCACATGTTACTTTCTCCCCCTTTGACATCAATGGCAAAGGATAAATTTTTTTCTTATTCTCCCCTTTTGACACTGAAACAACATACTTGCTTTGAATACTCTCCCTTAGGAGTATACCCAATCAAATTAACAACTCAATGAAAAAACATGACACTACGTACTCCCCCTGAGAGGCAGACACCAACATCATTCCATAACAAGAGATAGATTCATAGATCCACTAGACTAATGCATCTCCATATGCATCTGGTTTAAACAAGGAGGGGAAATAACCCCCAACTTCTCTCGAAGATACTCAAAAATATCCTTAGGAAGATCCTTAGTAAATATGTCAACAATTTGATCCTTTGTAGGTACATACTCAAGTTTCACCTCATTCTCCATAACCTTCTCTCTTAGAAATGATACCTAATTGATATATGCTTTGTCCTTGAATGGATCATTGGATTATTTAAAATGTTAATTGCACTTGTATTGTCATAAAAAATAGATATAGGCTCATCATATAAAACTTTGATATCCTTTAATGTCTGTCTCATCCACAAAACTTGTGTACAACATGATGCTTTTGCAATATACTCAGCTTCTACAATAGACAAACAAATTGAATCTTGCTTCTTACTCAACTATGACACCAATCTACATCCAAGAAAGAATGTACCACCACTTGTACTTTTCCTCTCATCAACACAACCAACCCAATCTGCATCTATATGAGCACTTAATGCGGAATTAATATCCTTTGGATACCACAAGCCATAATCTAGAGTACCTTTTAAATATCTGAATATCCTTTTTACTGTTATAACATGTGTTTCTTTAGGATCTTCTTAAAATATATCCACAAGATAAATTGCATGCATGATATCCTGTCTAGTAGTGGTTAGGTACAATAGTCCATCAATCATAGATCTATATTTTCTCTGATCAACCTTAGGTGAATCATCATCTTTGCTCAATTTGCAACTAGTCACTATAGGAGTGCATATCGGTTTGGAGTCATCCATTCCAAACTTCTTCAACATCTCTTTGACATACTTGGATTGTGAAATGAAAATCCCTTTATCTATTCAAATGATCAATTTGTAGCTAAAGAAAGAGATTCATCTCCCCAAACATTGGAATTTTAAACTCTTTCTACATCTCTTCAGAAAATTTCTTACACATAGCTTCATCACCTCCAAAGATAATATCATCCACAAATACAACCACTATCAAGATTTTTTCTTCCTCAATTTTGAAATAAAGATTACTATAGATCTGCGATGCCCTTACCAAATCCTTGTTGTATCAAATATCTATCCAATCTTGCATACCAAGCTCTAGGAGCTTGCTTCAACCCATATAGTGCCTTCAATTTACATACCATATCCAGTTTATCTAATAACTGAAATCCTTCTAGTTGTTCCATGTAAACTTTTTCTTCCAATTCTCTATTTAGAAAAGTAGACTTCACATCCATCTGATAAACTTTAAATTCCTTGTATGCTACAAATGCCAAAAATATTTTGATAGCTTCCATCCTAGCTATAGGAGAAAATGTCTCCTCAAAGTCCATTCCTTCCACTTGTGAGTAACCCTTACACATAAGTCTTGCCTTATTCCTTACCACTTCTCCATTCTCATTCATCTTGTTTCTGAACACCCACTTAGTTCCAATTATATTCTTGTTTTCTAGTCTAGGAACCAATTCCCAAGTCTGATTTTTCTCAATTTGAATCTTTCATTGCCTTCATCCAATTTTCATCCTTTCATGCTTCACTCAATATTTTACGTTCAATTTTAGAAAGTAAACATAGATTTACATCAACTTCAATAGCTTTGCTTTTTGTCAATACACCTTTCCTTTTGTCTCCAATGATTTGTTCTTTGAAATAATTATTTTGCACATGCTTAGGGGTCTTAGGGGTCTTCTCTAGAGCTTCTTCCTCTTCATTCTATACTTGTTCTTCATCAGCCTTATATTCTTCTACTTCTCTACAATCAGGTTCATTTGACACATATCATAAGCTCGCATGTAGTGTCAAACATAAGGTTAGCCAACACCCGTGTAAATAACCGTAAACATTAAGTACACACTTCCTCAAATCAATTTGAAACTTTCAGAAAAAAAAAAAAAAATCACTTGAACATGATCTAGAATAATCCATGAACTACTTAAGATTCATCAAACACTTCATCCAAGCTCACATCATACAAGTACTTCAACTCAGAACAACTAGTAACCCTTATTTGCAAACTTATAAATGAAACTCACTCTGTACTCACCAAATCAAGTAAAAAGTTGAATACAAAAATATACAAGCATTATAAGAAACTTCCCAAGTTCACACAACCTAAAGCCAAATAGTTGAGAAACATAGAGAAAATACATTTCTCCCACACCATAGAAAACATCACTGAACAACTAGTTCACACACTAGCGAAAATATCTTGCATTGTACAACAATCCAAAAACCCAAAGTATGATTATAGAACCCTTTAACAACCTTGAATAACCTGAAAGATTTGCACAGGCATAGAATCAACATAGAAGAAATGCAAAGCACAATATCAGAGCACACTATGAACACTTACACATCATAGTTTACTTTGTTTATCAATTTTTCTCAAAAGCACTTGGAAACCAAGTACCAGAGACATCATCTCAACTCATGACTTCATTCCAACTCATCTTCAAATTCTGCAACAAAAAGATAACTCCATGTACTCACAACACTTCCTCAAGATCTCAACTATACATGCACAACCTGTTTCAACCTATTTTCCTCTTTTTCACAATTTTCTCAATATCCTTGAGATCTTCATCCCATAGTTGACATAAATGACAACACCAATTAGTAGACTTCCTATTGACATCAATGACAACACCTTTATACTTGCAACAGGTTTCTCACATTTTAGCTCATTACAACCTTAGATATAATTAAGGTTAAGAGCACACACATTGTTTCAGTCACTCAATCAGCTATTCATGGAGGTAGAAATACCAAAATAGGGGTTTTACCTAGGAAATATCCTATATAGCCACCCCTTGTCCCTCTTGTATTTTTTGCAGGTTGAAATTTGAAAATGGAAATTTTAAAGCAAGACTTTATCTAAGGCAAACTAGGAGTTATAGGCTTGTGAAATCAAATCCGAAAAAGAAGGACCTCAATCTAGGGTGCATTGCACCCTAGATTGGCTATTTCAGTCCTCAATTGTTGTCATAGGTGCACAATATTCTTCCCTTCTCAAATCTATCTTTTTTTTTTTGTCAATTGAGTTTTATTAGGATAGAAATCTTATATTTTCAAATTAGGTCTTGTACTCAAATTAATTCAAATTATCCATCTCAATTTCAATCAATTTTCAAGGTAATAAAGGATTAGATATAGGGCATATTGACTCTCCTCTTAGGTTAGCCAATCTCATACCCTTGTTTATTTAGATCTGAATGTGAGAGTGGAAAATGATTGATCTTAGTGAGCTACACAATAGTCCTAAGATCCTTTTTTCACCTCTAAATAACAATGTACTTAGGTGGATGGAGATACCAACATGTGGCACACATCCCTTAAGTTAGTTATATAAATTCATGTGGATAACTTGTGTAGTTAATTATATTAGGTGATGATCAGACCTTTATTAGGACTAAACAAGTCCATTGCATTACTAGGAGGGGGTCTATATAAAGGAGGTGATTATCATTGTAAGGATATGTGTGAATTATGATATTGTACTTGGGATCTCTTGGATATATAACATGGAGTGGCTTCTTCCATAAGGAATATATTATATGGTGTTACCCTACATCAAGGGTTTACTCTATTTCTGCATATATTGTATATTATCGAATATTGGCCCATAATCATCTCTTGTGTTGTCTGAGATCTATATTCCATATTATATTATTTCCATTATTATATATGTGGATCATATAAAATACACGTACCTACAAAGGAAAAATGTGGTAGTGTTGAAGAACACCATTGGACTTTATTATGCCAAGAAAGAAAATCCAACTTGATTCCCTCCTTGTTTCTTAGTCAAATCTTGATGATTAATTTAATGATTTTGATAAAAATTAGAAGAAATATACCAAACAACAAATACAAATGAAAATGTGATGTTTATGATGATTGGGACTTGGAACTCTAATAAATTTTAATGAGTGATGGAGTGGACAAGTGCAATAACTAGGGTTTTGGTATTTTTTGATGTAAAATATTAACATAATCAAAATAACTAATGCAAAACAAGACAATGATATAGATATAAGTGATTTTGAGTATGTTAGGTGATTGTAGTGAGTGATTTTGGGTGATCCCCTATAATGGATGGATGTTGCTAATGACCAAGCATTGCTATACTTTTATACATGTCCTAGGCGCACAATTTAAACCTTTTGTGTGGGATTTGACACATAATGACTAGTTTGAATTGAATTGGCCTAAGACAATATAATTAATTGATATTTGAAAAATAGATCAAAATCACACTTGTAAATTTTATTTAGAAAAAAATGCACTTAGAATTTTAAATTGAACAAAAGAAATAATATTCTCAAATATAAAAATATTTTAAAATTCTATAAACATTAACAATTTATAGAAACATAAGCACTCATTATTAATTATTATATAGTTAAAATGATGAAATAATTATTTATAGAAAATATAAACATTTTAAATGTATAAACAATTATTACACCCTTCCTATTAATCATTGTAACCTTATTCTAGAATAAGTATTCAACAAGTAAAAATAACTATTTAAAAATAGTTTGATGACACTATTGTGTTTAACATGTCTTTAAAATTTGATGTAATAAAATTTTGATTATGAAATTCCATTCATTTCATTTCTCAGCTTAAAAACATCAAAATCTGTATTGAAAACATAAAGAACTGCTTAAATTAGAAATATTGATTTTTTAAAACTTTTACTTTATTTATTTTTTAATTGCAATGTAAATAAAAAAGCACAAACATAGAATAGAAAAATAAAAATAAAAATTAACTATTGCTTTATTCTTTCATTTTTAAAAATTAAAATATACAACAAAATCTTATATTAAAGAAAAACCAAGAGCACAAAGAGAACAGGTTTCGGGCATGGAATATGAGTCCACAGCACAGAAAGCGAAGTATAATCATTTTATTTTATGCTTTTTATAGTTCATAATTAGAGAAACCTATCATTCTTTACTTTGGATAAGGTTTTGGTTGCTTTATTCCTTTAATGTGTTGAATTAATTTAGAACAGCATATATTTTTTTGTGCCCAAGAAGCTTTAAAGTTGTTGCAATCATACTATTCTTGACCCATTCATTTTGCTGTTAATTGTGACTTGCACGAATCCTAAAATATATTTTATTTTTAAATACAATATTTTCCTGTTTTATCTTTATTCATGACGTTTATGCATGCTATACAATATATTCTAATTCAAACTATTGTAATTTGACATTAAATGTTAATGATTTTTTATATGTATTCGTGAAAATATTTTATTTGTAGTTCAAGTTATGTATTATGGTAAAATATTATATGATAAAAGTATTAAAATAGAATAAACACTTTCTTGAAAATGTGATAGAAATACTTTTCTATAGTTTTTAGAAAAAATATAAAATTAATCTACATAGAAAATGACACAAATAATTAGTTTACATTGTTCTTAAATTTTTTGACAATTTGTTCATTAGAATTGGCAAAATGTGATGAATAAAAAAAAAAAAAATTTAGTGGCCCCAAACTACCAAACATGGGACACACTATTATGCTATCACCTGGGACAACAAATTGACACCTAAAATTTGAAAGTTGATTAGAGATTATTGTACTTTGTGGAATCTAAAATTGTGTAGCAAACTATATCAATCTCACATTTGTGTCCTTAATATATAAATATGTAGTTTTGACCCAAATGATGTAGCCTTGAACGTCTTGTGCATCTCTAAACTTGTGATCTTTACAACTTTGATACATGTGACAAAATTTTACCAATACATGCACCAACAAAGATAAAACTTGGTAGTGTTGAAGAACACCATTGGATTTTACTATGCCAAGAAAGAAAATCCAACTTGCCTCTCTCCTTGTTCCTTAGTCATTTCTTGACGGTTGATTTTATGATTTTGACAAAATTTGCAAAAAATATACTAAACAACAAATAAAATGAAAATGCGAGGGTTACGATGATTGGAACTTGGAAATCTAATAAAGTCTAATGGGTGATGGAGTAGATAAGTGCAATAACTAAGGTTTTAGTATTTGTTAATGTAAAACATTGATACAATCAAAATGACATGCAAAGCAAGGCATTGCTATAGATATAAGTGATTTTGAGTATGCTAGGTGATTGCAATGAGTGATTTTGGATGATATTCTATAATGGATGGATGTTGCTAGTGACCAAAGGCTGATGTGCTTTTATACATTTCCTAGACACACAATTTGAATCTTTTAGAGTAAGAGTTGACACTTAATGATTAGTTTGAATTGAATTGACCTAAGACAATAATTAATTTTGATATTTGAAAAATAGATAGATCAAAAACACACTTGTAATTTTTAATTGAACAAAATTACACCTACAATTTTAAACAAAAGAAATAATATTCTAAAATATAAAAATATTTTAAACTTCTATAAACATTAATAATTTATAGAAACATAAAACACTCATTATTAATTATTATATAGTTAAAAAGATAAAATAATTATATTTGTAGAAAATATAAATCTTTTAAATCTACATAATCACTACCTTCCTATTAATCAATAAGTGACCTTATTCTAAAATTCCTTGCACAATAAGTATTCAGCATTTAAAATTAACTATTTTAAAATATTTTAATAATAATGTTGAGTTTAACATATCGAAAGAATTTCATTATTAGTTATGCTTGATGTAATAAAGTTCTGGTTAAAAAATATTATTATTTTTTTGTGCTTAAAAACATCAAAATCAGTAAGTGTTCCCAACTTCCCACTCCCACTATTAAAAATATAATGGACCGGGGAATATAGAATTTTTTTAACTTTTTGCTTTATTCTTTCGAATTTTTGAATTGTGGCCATGGAATATCAGTCGACAGGAGAGAAAGCAAGCTATAATTATTTTATTTTATGCTTTTACAGTTCAGAGCTAAGGAAATCTATCCTTCTTTACTTTTACGGGGAATATATATTTTCTTTGGCTTTTGCTTTATTCCTTTATTATTCATCTCCTAACAAGTATAATCATTTTATTTTATGCTTTTTATAGTTCATAATTTAAATAAATCTATCATTCTTTACTTTGGGTAGGGTTTTGGTTGCCTTGTTCCTTTACTTTGTTCAATTAATTTAGATTAGCGTGCATTTGTTGTGCCCGAGAAGCTTTAAAATTGTTGCAATCATATTATTCTTGGCCCATTCGTTTTGCTTTTCCTTGTTGCTCAGTTTATCCTCTTATATCTTACTTTTCCAAGTGGTCCACAATATTCTTATTCTTTTCGGGATTTGCAAGTAAAGAATAGCCGGATGGCTTACATTATGTTATAAATGATATTGTTGCAGGCAGTATTATACACACATTGCATCCAAGGTTTTCAAGTTTGAGTTGTATTCAGCCATTCTATTAGCTTTGCTTAAGTTTTTAAGTTTGAGTTGCATTCAGCCATTTGCCTGGGTTTTCAAGTTTTAGTTGTAGTTAGCCATTCTATTAGTTTTTCCTGCACTCGATTAGCAGTAGCTATTCTATTTACTAGACATAAAAGATGGCATCCGTGCTTGCAGATGCTGTTGTTGGAAAAGTTTGTGAGATAGCCATCCAACAAGCTGTTAATGAGGTAAACATAGTGTTGAACTTCACAGAAGACTTTGAATGGTTGAAGAACAGAATAGAGGAAATCAATTGTGTTTTAAATGAAGCCAATGAAGAGAGCAGTAGACAAAAGGAGTCTGTGAAAAAATGGCTTCACAAAGTGCAAGACATTGCCTGGGATGCAGAGGACATACTTCAAGAATGTGCTGTGGATTCAATGTATGCTAGTAATACTCAGTTTTGCTCTTTGAATTGTAAGCAATTGATTCTTCGCCATCAAATGGGCAGAAGAATTCAAAAGGTCAAAGCCCGGTTGAGCTCCATTGTTGTAGATGGAAACCAACTGAATATAGTTCGTGCTGTGGTGCCTCACAAAGAAGAAGCAGAATCATCAAGTAGATCCCAGGGACAACAGTTTAGGAGATCGAGCCTCCCGCCCAGTGATTCGAAACCAGTGGGTATACAGTCCAAGATTGAAAGCATGGCGAGTTTGTTGGAAAACCCCCATATTCCAATTATTGCAGTGGTTGGAATGGGGGGGATAGGCAAAACCTATCTTCTTCAGCATGTCTTTCAGTTTCTCAAAGAAAGGTATGAGATCTCTGCGTGGATTTCAGTTTCTCAATTCTATTCTGTTTCCAAGTTGCAGCGTGATTTAGCCTCTCACTTAGGCCTAAGTGACCAAATTAAGAAGGGTGGAGTTAGTGAAGAGCGAGCAGCAGAGTTGATCTATGGGTTTTTGCTCGGGAAAAGGTATCTTATTGTGTTAGATGATGTCTGGAGGGCTACTAGAGAGGGCGACTTGATAGCCAGACTTGGTCTCCCAACTGGAGATAATAGTGAATTCAAAATTCTGGTTAGTACACGAAGTAGAGAGGTCTGCACAAATCTCAGAGCCCATGTTTATGAAATGGAATATTTGACAGATGAAGAGAGTTGGAGCTTGTTTTGTGTTTATGCATTTCCTGGATTTGAGGGAAATAGGGCGCCACATCACCTGGAGGAGGTCGCTCGTAACATCGTGAAGGAATGTGGGAAATTGCCACTTGCAATCAAAACCACAGCAGCATCTCTGACGAGCACTACACTGCCAAGGGACTGGCAGAACAAGTTTAATAAGCTGAAAAAGGTAAGCACTTCCAACGACCCTGTCATGGATATTCTCAAGCTGAGTTACCACTCCCTGCCTGCACATCTAAAGGCTTGTTTTGCTTATCTTTCCTTTTTCCCCGAGGATGAGGAAATAGAGTGTGAGTATCTCATATATCTGTGGATGGGAGAAGGGTTCATTCCGGGAGGAGAGAACCCGTGGGATTGTTTGGAGCAGCTTGCCAATCTGTGTCTGGTTGAAGTATGGGAAACTTTGAATACTGGGTCTGTGCAAATATTGTAAAATTCATGATTTATTGCTTGATTTGGCCATACTTATATCCAGAGAAAATAAATGTGCATTCGGTGTGAGGATGCATTCGTGTGAATACAGGTGATGGTCGCTGGTGTCGCCTATTTTTGGCGAAGAAAGATATAGATGAGAATGCCATCTCGCAGAGGCGTTTTGTTTCTCCCACACTCGTCCGCACATTGTCGTTGTCCCGCAATAGCGAAATTGGAGGGAACATTCCGGCAATGTTGTTTAGCGGAATGAGAGTTTTGCGGGTTCTCGACTTGAGCACACAAATATCACCACATTGCCTGCTTGCGTTGGAAAGATGAAACTTCTGAGAGTGTTGAATTTGAGTTGGACAAAAATCAAGAAGATACCAGAGTGTGTGAAAAGTCTCAAGAGTCTCTCTTATCTTAATGTCTCTTATTGCTATAAATTCAAAGAGTCAGGCACCCAAATGGATAAGTGAACTGAGGTGTCTTCAGCATTTGGAAGGCCCATTTCAGCAAATGCCAAAGGAAATTTCAAAGCTGGAGTCTTTGCGAACACTGCGAGGATCAGTAGGTGACTTCTTGTCCTTGTCCGTGGAAGAAGAGCAGGGTGTGTTAAGGTTAGAGGATGTTGGGAAGATGAGTGGCATTGAGGAAATAGGGTTTCAAGTTGAGCATGAGTCGCAGTTGAAGAGGATGGAAGAAGGGATCCTTGCGCCCTTGGTCAACATGCGTCGGCTGAAAGTCAAAACTGACATCCACGGAATGCAGTTTCCCGAGAGAATGAGTGCAATGAGAGATCTCGAATTTCTCTCACTACATTATTTTGCAGTGCCAAGTTGGATATGTTGTTTGACAAATCTCAGGTACCTCTATTTAGGGAATTGTGATTGCAGTAATTACCCGGAATTAGAAGAATTGCCCAATCTAGTGAATTTGGTGTTGTGGGGGAACGAGTGGTGCAGAGAATTGCCAAAGGCGTTTGGAAAGTCGGGAGGGTTTCCACATCTCCGCTTCCTTCGCATATATGTTTTCCCTGAATTGGAGGAGTTTCCCGGAAATGGAGGATGGAGCAATGGCATGCCTTGAGAATTTGACACTAGGGGATTGTAGGAAGGTGAATAAAGTGGGAGAGGGATTGGAGCGGCTGAAAAGACTCAAGGAGATTTATTTATCAAGGTTTGGCACGGATGAATTGAGGGAGACGTTGACAGAAGGCGGGATATATTGGAAAAAAATCAAAGCCAGCAATCCCCAGATAATAATAAAATATTATTGAAGCTCATAAAGTGTTATTATTGTTTGTATGAGTGGGATGTTGACAAAGATGGAGAAACGTTTGAGTGTATGTACTTTGCCGATACTAGTAAATAGTATATCTCACTGATTTTCAATTGTGTTTTTGAGATTTATTCAATTGAATATTTATATTATATTTTTATTAATTATTTGGTGAATGTTTTGTATAATATTTATAATGATTCATATTTATTTTCTATTAATATTATTAATAATCATTTTATAATTATATTAAAATTTTAAAGATATTTTTAATGGATATAATATTAAGTATTATTTATATAAATATAAATATTTTTTTTTTTATAAATACAAATATATTTATTTTTAATTATTTTATTTTCTTAAGAATTATTTTATTTATATTGATTAATTTATTTTTATTAGAAATAATATTTTTATTTATTGAAGAGTTATTTTATAATTTTTTATTTACATAAAAAATATTTATTTATTTTTAAGAATTATTTTATTTTATAAAAAATTAATTTACTTAAATTTTATTTTATCTTTCTTTAGAATTATTTTATTTGTTTACTTATTAATAATTTTAATCGGTTAAAAATATAATAGTTCAAACTTACCCTACTTTATGTTTAATCTATTTTTATTAATTTTAAAAAATAAATTTTAGCATGTTTTTAAGATTTTCAATCAATCTTATTCTTGATTATATTGATCTAGTTGTAATAAATTTTAAAATTAATAATTATAATTAATAAAAATTAAAAAATATATATTATCAAATTTTAGGCTTCTATTCCTATTAAATGATTTTTTTATTTATTTTTTCTTGAAATAAATGTAGTTAGAGAAATCTAGATTAGAAATTGTAATTTTATTAAATTTACAAAAACAAGTTGTAATGTAGTCACATAGACTTCTAGCTCTATAATTTCAAGTGAAACTATTTTGAGTGAAACACTTTTTTATGTGTTTAAATGTTTTACATATGCTTTGTTCTAATTATATGTTTCATATAGTCACTATATTGATTTTGACTATACACTCAAATCTATTCTATAGGTCTAAAGTGGGACAAAACTCTAAACTTTCACTCATATGTATAACTCAAAATTACATTATTCTTCTTGTCCATTGTCAATCTAGATTTCTAACAAACTTAACCTCTCTAAATATCTAATTTATCTCTATATTTTTCAAGGTTTGAAAAATACATGAGATATTCTTTCACACACTCAAGAGGATTTTGATTGTCAAGTTGATCTTTTTATAAACACCTTGATAGGAAGCACACTTTAAACATGCACATAAATTCTAGAATTATTGTTAGGAAATTTACATGCACTAGACTAAGTGTGTGAAAAAATTTAGCACTCTTTTCTTGATTACAAAATTATGTAATGGCTCTTCTTCTATTTCACTGCATATAGATATTCATTAAAATGTGTCTTTAAAAATCAAACTCACTGCAAATAGATGTTTTTTATACATGAACATAACACCAAATTATGAATTCTTGTACATAGTATACTTGTGACCAAAGTGTAGAAAGGGGTAAATTGGCACATAATTTTAATTTTAATTTTACATATAGGAGGATTATGATCATAACTACATATGAGGATGCCCTAATAGTTGTAAACATGATTTGGGTCAAAAAACTAAGTTGGATCAATGTTAAAAATGATTGTATTATCGACTAGGAGAAGACTAATGGCCAAAATTAAACGGTTCTATGCTAATTAGATTGAGTTTATTTTTATGTAGCAAAAATAAGAAGCAATGATCATGGGGCTAGGTGTAAGAAAGGCTATATAAATAGGCCTAAATATGGATTTAAAAGTACCATTTGTATCTAAATAAATATGTCAAAATATTGCCCCAAAATAGATCCAATACTAAATGTCAAAGGTATTGGAATGCATTTTTCACCATTAGGTACAACACAATAGTGTATTCTAAAATTCAATATTATTGGATCACTAAAATATATAATTTTAAAATTATATTGAAATTATTATGAATCAACAGTCAAGAATTTATATTTACATTTTTTTTAAATAATATTTTAAAACCAATTATTATTATTTTTATTGAGTGGCATTTAATTGTGATGCATAAATTTTACTACTAATTAAAAATTTCCATAATATCTTGTAGCGAGATCATTAACTTTAAATTTAAGCAACTAGACTTTGCTAAGGAGTCTCTTGAAGCTCTTTGTCATCCTAATGATGGATCATAGAGTGTGATCCAAAATGTTGATGCAAAAAAATCATAGTCTAATCCATAAATAACAATGATCAAATTATGAATTGTGAAAAATGATATCATTAGAATTGATACCTTTCATGGGAGGGAATTATATTTCAAATCTAAACAACTAAATTTTCTAAGGAATCTTACATAGCTTTATATCATCTTGATGATGGATCATAGAGTGTGGTCCAAAATGTTGATGCAAGAAACTCTTACATAGTCTACTCTAGAAACATTAGTGATCAAGATTATGGATTGTGGAAACCTGATATCATTAATTGATGCCCTTCATGGGAAGGAATTATTTTTTAAATAGAAAATTCTAGATTTGCTAAGGAGTCTCTTGTAGCTCTCTATCATTTCGATGATGAATTACAAAGTGTGATCTAAAATATTGATGCAAAAATCTCACATTGAATCTAATCTAGAAATAACAATTATCGATAATAAATTTTTATTAGTGTTTGCATGAGAGGGGTGTTATTAGCATGTGGGGGTATTAATATTGTGTGGAGTGTATATAGTTCACCAATATTTTTTGTAAACATTATCAATGCCATATTTTTAATTGTGTTATAATTAGGTTTTAAGGGATTTATTCAATTATAAACTTATATTTTCATCAATTATTTGGTGAATGTTTGTAAGGATATTTATAATTATTGTTATTTATTTTATATTTTAATCAAAATTGTTAAATATTTTAACATAATATGATATTAATTATGACTTATTAAATATAAATATATCTAAAAAATATAGGTAAATATTAGCTTGAGTTATTTTATTTTATTTTAATTTCTTAAGAATAATTTGATCTATTTTTTAAAATATTTAAAGAGTTATTTTATTTTTATAGTTTTTTATTTACTTAAGATTTATTTTATAACTTTTTTTTAAAAAATGTCAATTTTGTTTATTTTGATGTATATGGTGAGTTTGTACCTATTTTATATACTTCAATATTAATTTATTTACTTTAGAGTTATTTTATTTATTTTAGAGATATTCTATAGTTTTATTTTTTTTTAAATAAATATGGGCTCTAAGGAGGTTTTAAACATCCTCAAAATATTAGATCCATGACGTCATACCTCTAAACATATAAATTTATTAATTTAAGGAGTGAAGGAGTTCTTGGAGTGAAATAAGCCATATTATTTATATGAAACATAATCATGTTATAAATAGTAATAAATGAATAAAGAGAGTGCTTAAGTATGTGAGAAGAGTGAATACCATCTAATAAATAAGTGAATTTTGTGTATCTTGAAGTTTAGAAATTCTCTAGATAAGTGGGTGAGTGAAAATTGAAAATTGTGTCCTGTTGACCTTGGGTGGTTTTAGTATATCCAACTTGCTAAGTAATAATGGGTTATTGCTTCTCTTGAATTGTAGGAAAACTACCCCAAGGTTCCTTTATAGCCAGTTCTTGACCATGTGGGACAACAAAGCAATCATTTTCAATGTGTTTCATAAGGGATTTGGATTGTTGGCTTTCTAGAAATAACATGCAATTAGAAATAATAATTTTAACTTCTTAGGAAAAAAGTTGCATATTAAAATCTACAATAAATTTATATCAATTCAATTATCTTTTCAATGACCCAATTTGATTTAAATAAAAGTCAAAAGATAGAAGGGTAACAAGAAATAATTTAAATGAATTATAATCTAAACAGACAATGACAAAACCTGTTTTATTAATCAATTTTGAACGTTTAAGTGAAATCTTACAAACCACTATCAATACATATAGTCATCCACACACTTTTTGTCAATAATAATGAAATCTCCAAAGGAAATGTAACCAAACATTATTGTTACCTAGATTTTCACCCATGGCTCAATAAGGTAGAGCCCATAAATAGGAAGAAGAAAGAAAATGGTACATTTACTATTTCCCTTACATTGCATTCATATATACAAATGAAATAACTTGAGAGACTACAACTACAGATCATTGCATTTATATAAATGCATTAAACATAAGACAAATTTCACAAAATTCTTCTGCAAAGTTATTTTATTGAGTGAAATATTCATTTTTTAACTCACACCAGCCGTGAGTTAACTCTTGTCTTATTCAATACAAATCAAAGTTAAATTATACATGAATAAGAAAATAAAATAAAAATGCATGTGGGTGATCCCACAATAGTGGTTTACAATTTTTGGTCAAATTGGACACTAAAATATTTTGTTATAACTAAATCTTCACTTTCGGGCACCTATAGCGGCTAAACCATGAGGAATTTGAAGATGATGCAAACTAGAGTTTCAGGAAATTTTGTCTATAGATTCTAAATATATTTTTTTCAAAATTTTTGGAATCAGATTGCACTTCTTTTTCCATCTCCCTTGAAAAATAATTTTTTTCTTCAGAAAACAACATTTTTAAAAAGTGACGCTCACCGTATAACACATAATTTTTTTTCCATGAAGAATAAAATTCTAATTCTTTCTAATTTAGATTTTCAACTCCAATATCTAGTGCTTCCACTTGGTTAGATAGTTTTTTATTGAATATTTTTTCTTTAATCAAGTTTCAAAGTCAAACCAATTATAATTCAGATATTGTGTGACCGTATAACACGTAACTTTTTTTGTATGTATCAAAATTAAATTTTTCTCTTTGTTAGATCAATGACTTCTATATTTGGTGCACTCATATTTTTTAGATTTTTGTTTTGATAATCTACTATTTTTCCACATGTGAAGAACATAGAGCTTGATTTTTGGTGAAAAACCTACATTCACGAGAAATAAAAAATAAATATAATAATAAAATAAAATTTATTTAAAATTATATTTTTTGGGAAGCTTATAATAAGGACTACATACTTACAAAAATAAATTTTAAATGAATTCATTTGATCCCCAAAAGGTAAATCAAAAGTGGGTTTTTATCAGCATTTTGATAGGTGTAAAGGAGACTTTGTTATAGGTATGGTTTAAAACTAGCGGGATTCTATCCAAGGGGGTTTGATTTAAGGTAGTTTGATCAAAACATATTCAATTGGAATACTTTAAATGGAACTTTTTAAGGCTTAAATCATTATATTTTCTCAAAATATGTGATTTCAACAAAAAATTGATCCTCCCAAAAATTGTAAACCAGCTTTGTGGGATCACCCATGTAGGGAGGGTAACCAGTCATTGCCTGAAAATGACTACTTCTATTGAGTCTTTTTGACTAGCTATCATTCGAGTTGCCCTAGTCTGTTCCTAGCTCCTTAAGATTCTTGTTTCCTACAATAGGTCAAGCAATGTATTAGAGCAACACTCTAAGAAATGAAAGATTGCACACCATACATGATCATTTACCCATTCATATATAAATCAACCTTAATCTACATTTAATAAACATCCATATGCTGAGAGAAAACACTGAAGCCATTGAGATATCACATCAAAGTATATGTTTTTCTAACTTGTTTGCTTGATGTGCAGATATAATAAAAGCAATGTTACTGTTTCATCAAATTTTAGCACGTGGGTTAAAACGTGGCTCCCACAAGGGTCTCAACGTGTTGCTATATTGTGCTTTTCAAAGACATTTGAAAAGGTTCATCTATTTATGGTTTATGTAAATAATCGCACATCATTTATGATAGTGAGTTATTGATCACTATTATAAGTGGCATATGATTAGTCATCACAAATCATAAAATATGAAATCAGGTATTTGGAGCTATTAAAAATATCAAGAATATCAAGAGATAAGTGAAATAGTCATTTGTTTCTACATGTAAAAGTGAATACAAAGATGTTGATCAGTGAGTAATCATAACCCAGATAGTGAATATCAAACACCTAATTATGAACATGTAGCAACAAAATGAAATGCGTTCTTATTCTAGACAGGAAGGGCACTTGTCATTCATGACAAGTCAAGTGTCATATGGACAATGCATGCATTATTAGAAACATGTCAATAATCAAGGGAAGAAATGCACTCTTTTAGGTGAGATTTCTTTCAATGAAAATATTGAAAATCTTATATAAGCAATTGATAAGGGGATAAATTCAAGGCAATTTAAAATAGGGCAGCATCTAGGCGAAGAGGCATATGTAGCACATCCAATGGCCTTTTTTGTTTTGAACAGAGAAGTAATCTTGTATTCTTTTATAAATATAAAACTAATGAACAATGCTAAATATCATGAGAAGTGTTGAATACGTATGGATCAAGAGTAGTTTGAGAAGCTGCTAAGTGTTAACAATAAATTGTTAGGAGATTGTGATTTTGGCACTGGTAGTTCATTCTCACAAATTTGTAGATGACATAAAGTCATAAATCATTAAGAATTTCTATCAAAAGAAATAGAGTCAATAATTAAGGCAATTCATGAGTCAGTCATTAACTTATGATTAAAAAATGGCTTTGCATTCTTTCATCAGTCCATGAGTGAATGAGTGAAAGTAACATTTATACTAAGGGAAACAGTGGTGTTAGGTTCAACAACAAGTTAGCACTATGAATGATAGTGAAAACAGAGGACATGTGGAAGGAGCAGTGTTGATTTTCAATGTCAATGAACTTCATTCTCATTGTTACATAAATGCTCATAAGTCACCACTGGCAGCCATGGCTTTATCATCAGATGGATCATTTATAGCAACAAATTCTAGGAAAGGAATTGTTATAAGGGTTCATTTAGTATTACAATCTTCAAAGAAATTCACTTTTCAAAGGGGAACATATCCAACCACTAGCTATTCTCTTTCATTTGGACCATCCTCATGGTTCCTCATTTACAGAGAAACAAAAGATTGACTGGGTTGCTTGCAACTGTAATCCCAACTTCTCCCAATGATGCATTAGAACCTCTGTATCATCATGTTGTGCTTTATAATGTACTCCCCACAGGAGTTAAGAGTCGTGCAATAATTTGCAATCTTGAAGAAGTTAGTGTGATAAAGGATTATGGTATAGCTGGAAGTTATTATATAGCGTCATAAAGGAAAGAAACCCCTTTTTTTTTCATTTGTAGAATTCAAAGGAGGTTTTGTTGTGGATACAGTCATGAAGGCATGAGTTTAGAAGATCCAAAGAAAATGAAAATCCTCATTTAAGAATGACAAAGCCCTCAATATAAAAACCAGAATGCCCTGAATAGTCACCCCAAGAAACAAAATGATTTGCAAATACATGAGGCCATGCCCATAGAAGCAAAAGGTATCCACATTTTTTTTTGCAAAGAATTCAAAATGTGCAGAAAAAACAAAGAATGGAGATGTCATTTTTTTCCAATAACTCCAATAGAGATCAATATGGTTATAGCCATTTAAAAGAATGGAAATGAAGTCTACAGAAAAAAGAAAAGAATAACCACAATATTCATCATTTTTCTACAGTAGAGTTCGAATATGTAATGTTTCATAGGGTGAAACCTGAAAGAAAAAGTGGTAACCAGAAGGATTTAGGGCTGCAGCCCAAAATCATTGTTTTTATTCATAAGATGCATAAAGTTTTTAGAAAATACAAGAAGAATCTAAAATGCATGGAATAATAGAGGAGAGATCGTTTCTTTTTATCTTGCAGAAATAGCTCTATTTCAAGCTTCTTCTTTTTCTAAAATAAAATCAAAGACAGATGTGTTTGGAGGAAGAGGTTACCTGGGACTCTCTCTCAAAAAAATGCAAAGGGAAACCCTCTATTTCTACAATTTCCACCATGGAATTTTCTCATATAGATTTCTGTTCAAGCTTCTTTGAAACCCTAGGGCAGTGGGCGGTGACTTAGCTTCTTCCCGAAGCTCCCAAAAAAAAAAAATTCTCTGATGTTTTTTACCATTTTTCCATTTAGGGTGAGCTAAAACCCTAAGTCATGTCAATAAATAAGTAAAGTTATTTTACCTTTTCTTCTTGGAAAATAAGATGTAAACTATTGAGCTCCTGGGCTAAGAATTTTAGTATTTTTCCCTTTACCTTGTAATTTTTCAAATATCTCATGCCTTTTGGATCTTTAGACTTGGTATCTCTTTCCTTTATTTTTGCATTATTTTGGAATGTAAAGTATTTGGCTTAAATGATGTTATTATAAATCATTTAACCAAGTTACTATTTAAATTTGCAAAAGTCATGCACATGTATTGTAATTGATTTGAAATGATCTTCTTAAAGCTTTTAATGCTTTACAGGCATCTTGGAGAAGTTGGAGGGTATATAGGGTTGTTTGGAGTAGTTTGCAAACATTTGCCAAAGTTATAGGAGCATTTATTTGCTTTTGAAGCAAAATTGGAACTTTTGGAGGGAGTTTTGAGGAGTCATCATGTTTGATATGGTCAAATTGACCTTGTCACTCTTTTCGAGCCTCTTTGGAGAGGAATTAGTTGCTAGAAAATAGGCCTTATGGTTGCATTTGAGTTATGGAGTTTCTAGAACCTATTTTTGAGGATTTGTTTATGAGATATTATGATATAGTCACTAATGTGACTTCATTGCAAGGAGTTCTTCTTGATGTAGAATTGAACTTAGTGACTTTTTATAGTCCTTTGTCAAACTTTTGCAGGCTTTTGTAACTCATTTCTAGATTTGGAACACAAATATAGTACCTTGGATATTATAGCCTTAAGTTTTGTCTTCTTATTCTTGTAGTTTTGTGTATTATCAAATGGTTGATCAAGTTATTAGTGAGATATTTTAATCTCCTTACAGTTTTTTTTTCATAGTTTCATGCCATTTCTGCAAAAGTATATTCATGCAGGTTGTAGGTTATGTTTAAAGTTGCATCATGTATTTTAGAATGTGAAAGTATTTTCTGTTTAGAGGATAGTGCATTCAAACTTTCCTGTGAAATGTTTTTGCATGAACCTACAAAAAATAAGTTGTGCAATTTGAATTCAGCCATTAGTGTTCAAGTGTATGCAAATCCAAGTATTCCTTGTCCTTGTCGGTTCGGTGTATCATTTCATTTTTATATTTTTAGTTTTGGTCATTTTCAGCATATCTTTCTCCCTTTTCCTCTAAAAGTTTAGTAGTTTTAGGTGATATACAAACTAGGAAGCCGGCCTTTTCTGGAGGTTCATTTCAACTTTAGGTGACTCACAACCTTGAAGTGATCCCATGTTTCTCTAGAAAGCTTAGTTTTTCATAACTTTGCATAGGGTGTATTTCTAAGAGATAACAATTATATTTTCAGATTTCATACAATCACATCGCCATCAAACATGCACAAATATGAGATGAAATCTTACTTAATTCTAGGACAATATGCAAGATCTCAAGTTAATTTGTCCAACTTAGATAACATAAAAAATCATACCATTACCAATACACTAGATTGAGATGCATGTAAAATAGGCATAATCCTTTAATTTATCAAAATTTGATCTCCAAAAAATTAGTAAGAAAATCCACACCATGAATACAAAATTTTATTGTGAAACAATACATCAAAATCATATCCTTTAAAATGACCCAAAACCAAAATTATATAAAAATCTAAGTTCCTAAAATTGTGGATCTAAACAAAAAAGAAAACTAGAACTAACTCCAATGCTCTAGATCTAACTAAAGCATAACTGGGCACCTCAGTTCCAGTTTTAGTTCAACTAAACCTAACTTAGGAAAATAAAAAATCTAACTAAAAGTAACTAAATCCTAATGCCAGTTCCAACTCCACGAGTTGGGCATGGAAATTTTATAGTAGTTTATTTAAAATAAAATAAAAAACATCAAAATGAAACTCTTGTCTCCAATTATTTTGCAAATTTGTCAGTGACGTTGATATCACTTCATTCATCTTTTCCATGGATGGTCCTTGGTGATACTAAAGCTTTATTTTTTGATCAAAAGCAGATTTCTCCATTTGCTATTGTAGGTTACTGAAGATAGTAAACTCTTCCTAAAAGGATTGGATTTTTTCCTTTTTATTCATCATTTTATCTATAGTGTCTTGGGTAACATGTCCTTGCATCTGATTCTTCAATTCTTATAACAATTTTTTGAGGGAACATATGTCTCCCAAAATGTGCAATCTAAATCCTCTATTTACTAGTAGATTTTGATCATGGTTTGCCTTGCCATATTTCTACCTTTTCTTAGTTTAGACTTGCACTTATTCAAAATCTTCACTCTGAAATCTACATCTCTTAACCACTTAAGATTTTATGCTTATCTTCTTCTTCAATTACTATAGCTTTTAGAAGATCATCCATAGGCATTGCCTTTATTTTCTACAAGCTTGGGATGTAATCCTCCCAAACCAATAGTTCTTCATCAATGCCCAACTCAATTTGTTGAGCTACACTATCCTCACTAACATGGAGTGATAAGAATTCATTGATTTCTTCAAGACTTCATATGCTAAATCCAAAAAAATCTAATTTCCATTACTAGACTATTGTAATCCATCCTTATGGGTTAGAATGTATGACATCCCTTTAATGTAGCTTGCAATGTAGACGCAAGAGTTATTGTGTCTACTACTCGGATTAAATTATTAATGTAGGTCATTAATTGGATCACTTGATCTTTAAGCGCTTCTTTAGTGTTCACATATTTTTGCATGCATTTTAGAATAGCAAGAATAGAAATTTAGAGAGATTATTTCTCTCCTTCCTTTGTCTGTACTTGTAGACACTGAAAAATGTCTTGGTCTACAAGCATCATTTTTTCGCATTGTCCTATCTTCTTCCTTGCATAATTAAATAATTAAAATTATTTTCTTTGATCACATTCCTCTATTAATTAAATGATTTTAATTATTTAATTAATTCATTTCTTGGTCTTTATTCTCCTCTAATCAATTAAATAAATTAAGTATTTATTTAATTATTTGCTCTTCATTATTCGTCTATAGTTAAATAATTATTTTTAATTATTTATCTATTCATTAATCCTTTTGTCCTTCTATGGTTAAATAATTATTAAAATTATTAGACTCCCTCTTACCAAAATTCCTCTATTTAATAATTAATATGATTTAATTATTTAATTCCTTTTTCCATTTTCCTTTATATTTATTTTAAATGGTTGCACAATCATTTTAAATTAAATATTCATTTCCCTTTCTCTTAAGTAAAAATAATTTATTATTATTTATTCCTCTTCGTCTTTTACCAAATTAAACAATATGGTCAAAAGATTCCTCTCATGAATTAAATAATTTCGTTATTTAATTCCTCCACTATCTTCGAGCTCCACTTTCTCATTTTGAATCTAGATTGTTCATTGCCTTTGGTCTTCAAAGAATCTTGACCATATGTTCATAGCCATCCCTAGCCCACTACTTTTTGGTGCATCAATTCTCCACTATTGATCTTGGCATCTTCTAGAAGATTGATCTTGTCCATCCATTTAAAAATGTTTTCTATAAAAGATTGCTTTCTTCTCCATTTTGGCTTTACAACCACATTCTCCAAAATTCATGCTACCATATCATTGTCACTTGCAGGTATTCATACAACAAAAAATGAGGGTGTTATCCACTAGAAATGCCCCTTATGCAAAGTTATGAAAACTGAGCTTTCTAGAATAACATGGGATCATTTCAGGGTTGTGGGTCACCTAAAGTTGAAATGAACCTCTAGATAAGGCCGGTTCCTAACTGGTAATATCACCTAAACTATTGATTTGCTGGGAAAAGGGTAAGAATAAGGTTGCATAAAATGAAGAATACTGAAGATATGAAATAAAATGGGTGATACACCAAATTTACAAGAGCTATGAGATACTCAAATTACACTTGAATATTGATGATGGATATGAGATTACACATCTAGTTTCTATAGGCTATGCATAAGTATTTCACAAATAGTTTTGACTTGCACACACTTTCAAGATGAAAAGCAATTTCCACAAATTAAAAAATTCATGTGCAATTCTGTAAACACGGTTTGTAACCTACATAATGCTACTTTGCAAAGAAAGGCATGCAAACATGACACAAAGTTATAAGGAAATAGAAAAAAATTCACAAAGTAACTTGATCAATCACCTGAAAATGCACAATATTTTGCAAGAACAAGAAGGTAAATTGAACCATCAATAGTAACCTAGGTAAATTCTGTATATCATGCTCCAAATGAGTTACAAAACCTGCAAAATTATGACAAGGGACTCTCAAAGTCACAAAGTCTCTATCTGCATCTAAAGAATTGGAGCTCAAAATGAGTTACAATATGACTAAGTAGCCAAACTCCTAAGTTGCTCCACCAAATAAGGTTCTAGAAACCTTATTTTCGTAAGCACTCACAAAGCCAAAAATTTAGGACTTAAATTTTCACCAAAATAACTCCCCCTGGTTGAAAAAGACAAGATGATCTTATCAAACCATAAGAGGTCCCTAAATATGCTCCAAATGTCTCTAAAATAACTTCAAATAGCCCCTAGATACCCTCCTAATGTTTGCAACTGTAAATAACCTCCCAATATGTTCTCTCAATAATAAATAGAAGCATATCTTCCATTCCCTCATGACTTAGTCATAAAGAACCAATGTATCCCATCTTACAAATACATAGCAATCATTAGAGTGATTTATAATTTATCACTAAAATAAACGCTTTAAATTAAAATTGAATGCAAAATGGAACACATACAAGCATTCAACTATGAGTGCAAATAAAGACCAAGTCTTTGAAGTCTCCTATGTAAGTTACAAAAGAAGTATTTATAAGGAAAAATACCACGAAGGTATTAAATTTGGAAAATAAAAGTTTAAAATATGTGATAAAAATTACATTCTCGGATTAGGGTAACATGAAAAACCTAAACAAAAGAAGCACACAAAGTGCTTAAGGTATTTCATTTGATTATGAAGCTTCTCGAAGAAGCTTTCTGCCGCCACGTATGAGGGATTCAAGGTTCTAGGGTTTCATAGATCCTCTATGGAAAATTTTTGCACCTCCAAGAGACATTTTCTAGAATATTTCTCCTGTAGATCTCTAGTAAGCAATTCTTTTGAAAAAAAAAAGTGAATGAAGAGCTCTTTGTTAGTGATTTAGGATCTATAGGCCATGACATTCTATACTTGTTCACCCATTCAAATGCCTTTTCTTTTATGTGATTTATCCTTTATTTGCTTAGGCCACTAATAAGGGTTTTCATTTGGGGCATTTATCAAAAATTCTTCAAATATGGCCGCCAATAGAGATTCATAGAGGATCTTCGTCTTTTTTTTTTTTTTTTTTCTGAAATCTTTTGAAAGCTATCTTCTGAAGCCGCGGCTCTAGCTTTTATTAAACTCACAAAAATTATGGTAAGCAAATACTCAAAGAAAAACTTTGATTCTTTGATCTCCTCAGTAAATGATTTCAGCTTTCTTAAATATTCAATTACACTGCAAATGTAAATCTAGGTTTGTAAACAAACAATGGTGAAGGATCAAGATTATATTTTTCTACTTTTTTTAATCTTTTGAAAGTTTATTTATGCCATAGAGGTTCAAAAAAATCTCTTTTTTTTTGTTGTGTAATTCGTGACTCTATGATCTCCCTCCATTGGTCACGGCCTTAGGGTTTCTCTGTACTTTATTTATCTTTTGTAGAGAAAAGAGGGATCAAAATTCCTTTTGGTTGGCCACCATGGATTTTTATTCAGAAGCTTTTATTCTCTATTATGTTGTTGTGTCATGTACTCAATGCACCTGGGTATTAATTATTCTCATTCGTGCCTCTGTATTTATCTTCAAATCTATAGTTGTGAATTTTACTTTGAATATTTTCCCCTTCAAAAGCCATGGGTATTCATGTTGAAGAAACCCCAAATGGGTATGGCTTCATTTTGAACTTTTGAAAGCTTTGATAGAAGCTCAAACTTACCTTGCCTTTGTAGTAATCTTCAAATATGTATTTAAATGAGAAAATCTAGGTCATGGGTATGCATCCTCTTATTTCTATAGCTTTCATTTCCTTTGCTTGAGCTTTGCTTTTAGTGACTTCCATATATTTTCCTGAAGAAATAAAGCATTTTCCTCATGCAAAAACCCTTACATTTCTGTAGATTCTACTATTATTCTTTTAAAACTCAATAAGAGATTTAAGGCTATAGGCTTTCTTTGCACATTTGAATATTCATTTTCTATGTATTTCATATGATATTCCTGTGACTGTACCTAACTTTCACCATAGAATACCATGAAAATGACATGTGACTATTTACATATTTACCTTTATAAGACTATCAATCATAAGATGTTTATAGGATATTATCATTAACTGAGCAGAGCTTAATAATGACTGTCCTTGATTTAATATTATCATGGCTACCTTTAGTAGATTTCTCATCTTCTCAGTTGACTACCTTACATAAGACTATCAGTATTCTTCATAACCCCAATTCTTTCCTTCATGAGATACTACCATCTTTTTGATATCGTCACTGTTGATGTTGGTATTGTCCTTTGATTCAATCTTCCATAAGTTCCATCTGCAAGACAAAGCTCATAGTTCCCTAGATTGGTGGCTATTATTTCTATTGATTTCCTTTTGACCCCCTTTTTATAGTCACAAACTTGCACTCCTAGAAACTGTGCATTCTTCACTAATCATGACACTTAATTGATAGAATCTACTACCTCCTAGATACTGCACATAAAACTATCTTATCTCCATGACATTGAATTCCATGCTATGTTATAATCATTGCCTTGAATGTTTTAAAAGACTCATTTAGGAGGTGTTTTTGACACTTTTGCATTCATTCTATCAGATGCTAAAGGGCCCTCTAAATCTGATTTATTGCTTTCTGTCGTACTACTTTTCTTGGTGACCTTCCCTTGCCACTGTTATATATTCTTCATGTCTTATGATTGTGTAAACTTTAATACTTCTTATTATGAGCTGAGCTCAACCCTAGGGGGAGCCACATTTATTCCCACTCATTTGATCAGAATATGATTGCACCTATAGTTGCACATGAAACAAACAAATTAGAAATAAAATGCCTATCTTGAGTGTGTATAATGTTATTCTATTTTGGCTTTATGGACACTTAAGGTAGGTGTACATCTGGTGCACATAGGAATTAACATATGTATGTATGGGTAGACGTGCATGTTTAGAATGTAACCTTTCATTGCTTAGAACTTATTGTTCTAACTCATTTCTTTTACTCAATGCAGGCAATCAGACACCAGGCACCTAGGGACTAAGGAGTTATAGGGAGCAAGACAAAGCAATCTGGAGCAAATTCTTTTGCAGTGCCAGTCATTTAGGCAATGACTTGTTGCCTTATTTGCATGTTTATTTTGTTTTAGCATTTACTCATTCATGTATACTTTAATTCTTATGTGTATTAGATGAATAAGTCAGTCTCATGACTTCTTGTGTGTGAAATGTGTACCTAATTACATTCAATAAAGATTACATTTTCAAAAAAGATTGTAAAATCCTTTATGTCCCATTTAGTTGTATGAATGTAATACTTTTTCTTATAATCTTGTAAATTTGTTTCATTTGTATAATTGAATGTAACATAGAAGGTTCAATAAAATATACCATTCATTTTGAAACATAGATAGCTCATCCTGATTGAGACTAAAGGTTAAAATTTGGCAACATTTTGGTGACATTTGTTGGATGTTTTCCTACTAAACATGAAAAACCAATGGCCTGGAATTTTCCATTGGGCATGGAGTCATTAGGAAAACTTAGAAACAGACTTAGAGCAGTTTTGTACATGGATGTAACTCACTTGTGACTCATTTGTGACTCAGGTCAAGTCACTTGGAAACTTATTGAAAAATTGGAAATGCATAAGGAAAACTACTTATTGTGCTAGAACAACACTTAATGAATGAAACAACAACTAAACTAGAGTGCAGTGGCACTTATTGAAAGCATAAAACCTAACCTAATATGTACAATGATAAATCATACCTCAAAACAACGTTTGAGCTGAATCCCATTAACTGGGATTGATAACTCTTCTCCATCCATGTTTGAAAGCTGGAATGCGTTATGCTCCTTGCATTCAATGATAATAAATGGACCTTCCCATAAATGGTCAAATTTTGTATGTTCTCCTAGTCCACTTTTCAGAACATCCCACTTGAGAACAATATCATCTTCCTTGAAAACTTTAGCAATTGCTTTCTTATCAAATGTTCTTTTTGTTTGGAGCTGATGATACTCCAAAGTTTTCATTTCTTTGTTTCTGACTTCTTTGAGCTCCATGAGCTCTGCATATCTCACAGACATTGGGTCATGTTCTTCAAACATCTCCAACTGATATACAATGTCGAGAGTTGGAAGCTCTACTAACAGAGGTAATCTGGCCTCTTTACCATAAACAAGTACATATGGTGAATTACCAACTAATCTCTTAGGGGTTATTCTATTTGCCCAAAGTGCAGATTTTAATGTAGTATGCCAAACCCTTTGATTCTCCTCCATGCTTCTCTTAATGATTTTGATCAAATTTTTATTTGTACTTTTAGCTAAGCCATTGCCTTGTGGGTAATAATTGGAGGAGGTATTCAAATGAATTCCATGTTTAACATCCCAATCGGTAACTCTTAACCCAATGAAAGCAAGAGAATTATTTGAAATGATGGAGTCAAGAACTCCAAATATGTTGACTACATCTTCATAAAAGCTCAGAACAAAAGATTCATTAGCTTCTTTCAAAGCTACTGCCTCTTTCCACCGTGTAAAATAGTCTGTGGCTATAAGCACCCACTTGTGACCAGCACTGGAAGGTGGATTAATTGGCCTAATACAGTCAATGCCCCATCTCATGAAGGGTTGCTCTACCTGGATTGGATGAAAAGGCATAGCAGGCAATTTTTCTTTTCCTACAAATAAAGCACATTTAACACACTTTCTTGACCATACATATGCATCTTTAAATAATTTGGGCCAATAGTAACCAACTCTCATGATTTTCCAAGCAGTTTTCCTTGGAGCAAAGTGACCTCCTGAAACTCCGTCGTGAAACTCATGAAGTACTTTTTCTGTTTGATCAGTATCAATACACCTTAATAAGGCACCATTCAGATCTTTCCTGAAAAGAATATTGTCAATGAGGACATATGGAATTGATTGTAATTTGAAGTATCTTTGTTTTCTCTGTCTAGACTTGGTGGACATTGACCAGTTTGAAGAAAGTGGGTCATTTCTTGAACCCAACTTGTTGCTAATGAAGGAGCAACATCTTAAATTTCATTGTCATTGACTAAAACAGCTCTTGATTCTATTTTTTGTACAACTTTAGGGGTTGAGGAAAGTTGCTCACAAAGTCCTCTACCTCTAACAAGTTTTGTAATCTTGATATCAACATCGAACTCCATTACTTTTGTGATCCACTCTGCTCTTTTCTCACTCAAATCTTTGTTCAATAGAGATTCCTTCACACTTGGGTGTGCAACTAAAAGATGAATTTTATTCTTGGAAACCAAAGGTTTAAACTTCTTTAAGCTTCTAATCACAATGAGAACATGTTTCTTAACAAATGTATATTTTTTCTCATAATCAACAAGTCCTTGACTAAAGAAAACTATCAACTATTCTAAATTATCACTATTTTTCTGAACCAGCATAGCAAAAATTGAACTAATGCTGCCAAAAGCATACAAGATGAAATATTTAGAGAAATATGGATTTACTAGTGTTGGGGCTGATGCTAAAGCTTCCTTGATTTCTTGAAAACTACGTTTGGCTTCTCTAGTCCAACTGAAAACTGCATTCTTTTTAAGCATGGTAGTTAAAGGCTGTAATAAATTTTCATTATCAGGAATGAATCTCCTTAAAAAATTGATTCTACCTAGAAAGATCTACAATTTTTCTTTTGTGATTGGGTAATGACAGTTCAAGTATGGCCTTAACTCTTTCAGGATCAATGGTAATTCCCTCATTTGATACTATGTGACCTAACAACTTACCTTCATGAACTGCAAAGATATTCTTTTTTGGATTGAGAGATATTCCATACTCTTTGCATTTTTCAAAAACTTGCTTAAGATGTGATAAGTGCCCATCTACATTCTTTGAATATACTGTTATGTCATCTAGATAAACAAGTAGAAATTTCTGAATTAAACTTTGAAATGCCATATCCATGGCATGCTAAAAGGTGGCACTAGTGTTAGATAGTCCAAAAGGAATTCTATTGTAAGCCATAGTGTCCCATTTTGTTGTAAACACTGTTTTATATTGATCCTCTTCTTTGACTAAGATCTGATTATAACTAGAATACCCATCTAAAAGAGAAAATCTCTTTGAACTAGCAACAACTTGAAGAATTTGTTCCATAGAGGGTAAGGGGTAATGATCTTTTAAAGACGCTCTATTAAGGTCTCTAAAATCTAAACATAATCTTATCTCCCCATTCTTCTTTCTAACCAGAACAGGGTTAGAAACCCAAGATGTGTGTTTAATCAGAAATACAATACCCCCCTTAACTAACTTGGTTAGCTCTTTGATCATTAAAGGTTCGAGCTTGGGGTTCAAAGGTCTATGTTTTTGTCTAACAGGCTTGGCACTAGGCTCTAAATCAATTGTATGTTGTGCAATATGAGGGTCAAACCCTTTTAAATCAGAGTATTTCCAAGAAAAAACATCATGATACTCTTAGCATAAAGCAATAAAAGCTTTTCTATCTTCAGCTGAACACATCTTGCCTAATTTGAGGAGCTTACCTTTAAAGATATCCACTTCTTCATAATGATCTTCTTTGACTTGAATGCTGACTTTGATTTTCTTAATTGATCATTAGTATTGAATATGGACGCCAACGTAACTAGTCCTTTGGGAAGCTTGTTTGTCTTTAGCTATATCACTTGATCATCATATTGTTTTTTAATTTTTTCCTAGTTTACTATGGAAAATTGATCTTCTTGGAGCAAAAAGGCTAAAATTTGTTCATCACTGTCAAATACCTGCCAGTTGATGTTGTTATCAGGAATTGATGGCTTGATTACAACCTTAACATACTTTTGCATTTTATCTTTTTTGATATCACTTGGGATATCAAACTATGCTCCAATTGCTGCAAGTATGTTAGCATCTTTATTCCAATTTCTTGGGATTGAAATCAGATTGAAGGCATCAAACTCCTCAATTATGTTCCATACTCTATTTCTATAGGATTTCAAGGCATCATTCTTGGCAACATTCAGGCCCCTAACCTGATTAACTATCAATTTGTTGTATCCATAAACTTTTAAATAGTTAATTCCTCTTTTCTTTTCCCATTCAAGGCCTTGAATGAGTCCCTCATACTCAGGAATGTTGTTAGAACATGAAAAAGAAAAACGAAAGACCCAAAAGTACTTATCACCCTATGAAGAAACAAGCATAGCACCTCCACCTTCTCCATTCTTACTTATGGAAGCATCAAAAAACATTTTCCAAAGTTCATTTTGTTGTTGTAACAGCTAATCTGTTCCCTTTTCAAGATTTGGAACTTCTGCATTAGGTTCAAGCATCACATAGTTTCCCATACCAACATCCTGAATAAGGTCCTCAGGACTGTCCAACACATTTTTTGCTGCCCATTCGTGTAACAGTACATCAAGAACAACTTCTTCTTGTAGTTTTTGAGCGACAACTAGCTCACTGTCAGTAAAAATGACACAATTTTTATTTGCAGCAGTAGGAACAACGTTGATAGGACTTGGGTTATATGGCTCAATGTGATCTTTGGAAAAAAAAAATAGATTTAATGGTAACTTTGGTTCCATATCTTGTTCAAAACAACATATGTGACCAGTCAGCTGACACATAACCTCCTATCTTAGCTGTAACTGGAGAGGCACAAAGCAAAGAAAGGTGGAGAATCTATAACACATATGTCTTGAGGAACTGAAAATTTTGGACAAGTGTGAAGAGTAAGACTCAAACCTTTTATAACACCTAAAGTATCAATAGAGGTACCATCCAATTGAATCACTCCTTTCTCTAAAGGCTGATATTTTGGTCCAAGTTTGTTAGCAATTTGTTTTGGCATTACAAAGCTACTAGCTCCACTGTCTACCATACAGTTGTGGACTAATTTATCACCTATGATTATAGACACATAAAATGGAGGTGGTTTGATGTCTTTACCTACTTTCTTATTAGGTTGTTTATCATTTTCTTCAGGATCATTTGTTAACACAGCTCTAACTTGACCTATTGAAGACTCAGACTCATCAGACACTTTTAGATTTAACAAGGCTGACTGTAACATGTCATTTTGGCCTGGTATAGCTAATGAATCCCACATAGACATTGTTACGTTCATCTTTTTCATTTTATCAATGATATTGTAAGGTACAACTGGATTTTCTTTATGATGTACCTTTATGCCAACACGATCAGCTTGCAAGTGTGGTTGCTCCTTAACTGGGAGTTGCTGATCTCTTTGAAAAACATGAGTTACTTGAGATGTAGATGGTCCTGCAGCTGCTTCTTTTCCTTTGTCAGCTACTTGATCAAGTTCAAAATCTATTTTCTTTTCCCTTGTATTAGCTACAACTGGAGAATTATCTACATTCAATCCATATAATTCTTCACCTTGCTAGTTAAGTAAGGTAGTTTCATTTGTAAGCTAATCTTAGTCTTGTGGAGGTGCATCATTAAGTGCATTTTGTTGTGAACTTGAAGCATTTTGTACCATAAGTTCCTGATTTAAAACTCCATTGGAGCATGTAGCTTGATTATGTGGTTGGTTACATAGGTAGCACCACTCATAATCAATAACCAAGTGATTTTGAATAGGGACAAGGTCCCTAGCTGCACTAATAGGTGCTAGATTATATGCCTGAAAAGGCCTTTGATTCACATTTTGTCTTGATCCTTGGAAATTTCCTTGGTACGGGTTCCTATTACCTTGAAATGGTTGATTTGAAGTTTGATTCTATTGCTGATAAGGCCTAGTATAAGATTGTTGTTTTCCTAAATTCACCAACTTGTTACCAAAAGTTTGCAAAATGTTTTCAATCTTTTGTTGGCTCTCTTTTATTTCTTGCAACTCTTGGAAATGTATTGGAACAACTGATTCTTGTTTACTAGCAGCTGGTAATGCTGATACAACAGTTAATTGTGCAAATGGTGGAAACTAAAGTGGTATATTTGGCTGTATCTTTGGAAAAATAGGCATTGGTGGCCTAGGAGCAATCTTTCTTGCCTGTATTAAGTTATTTTTTTCTCTAATTTTTGTCTCAAAAGCACCAGGTAGAGAAACACCTCCCATTGATTATATCATAACAACTATATCGCTATTAAGAGCCTTCAAATAGTAGAAAAATGCATATTCTAGAGGTGGTCTCACTGTTGCAGGGATTCTATCCTAGGTTCTTTGAAATCTGAAATTGAAATCATTCATTTGCTCTTGAGGATCTCTTTTTATTGTAGTCAACTGCTCCAGTAAAGATAAGTTATCAGACCTATCCTGAAACTACTTTTGTAATTTGTCACCCAACTCATCCCATGTTGCAATAGTACCTACTCCAAGACTTCTAAACCATTGTAATACTCTCCCTTTAAATGATGTTGCAAGTAGCCTTACAACTACATCCTCTTGTGTGATATGATGAACACCACATAAGAAAGCAACATCCCTTATGTGCTCAGTTGGAGTTGTTTGGTCTTCACCAGTGAAGATTAACAAACTCTTTAAATTTGCCACTGGTATGTCATAATGTTGTGCAAAATTTAATGGAATGCCTCCATTAAATGGAACAAAGGGTTGATTTATGGTAGCCATGAGAGGTGGTTGAGGTGGATTCAAATATGTCAAAACAACAGCTGATGAACTTGCTACAGTAGCAGAACTTAAAAGAGAAAAAGTTGTAAAACCTGTAGGGACAAAAAATGAAGTTGGAATACTTAAAGGTGACCTTGCTATTCTAAGGCTTGGTGAGGCTAAATGATTCTCACTTTGATTTTTGGATGGTATTCCACTCCTCCTTGGTGGTGAAAACACTTATTCTGGTTTAACACTAGGTGGTGTAGACTATACTCTCTTGGAAGGAGGTACTCTTTTTTTTGCTCTGCCTTGTCTTCTGGGTGGTGACAGCTGCAAAAATTCAAACTCTCTTGTACTTCTTGTTTATACTTTTCTCATAGGCTATGATAGCACTAGTTTTTTTGTTCTTTCATTTTACGAAGTTGCTAAGTATGCAAAAAAAAATGACTTATGTAAAGTCTGAAACTTGTTGGTTGCATACCAAACCAACAAAAATTGTGGAGAACTTATCCCACCGGGGGTGCCAAAATTGTTATCCACTAGAAATGCACCCTATGCAAAGTTATGAAAACTAAGCTTTCTAGAATAACATGGGATCATTTCAGGGTTGTGGGTCACCTAAAGTTGAAATAAACCTCTGGATAAGGCCGGTTCCTAACTGGTAATATCACCTAAACTACTGACTTGATGGGAAAACGGTAAGAATATGGTTGTATAGAATGAAGAATACTGAAAATATGAAATAAAATGGGTGATACACCAAATTTACAAGAGCTATGAGATACTCAAATTACACTTGAATATTGATGATGGATATGAGATTACACATCAAGTTTTTGTAGGTTATGCATAAGTATTTCACAAACAGGTTTGAATTGCACACACTTTCAAGATGAAAAGAAATTTCCACAAATTAAAAATTCATGTGCAATTTTGTAAACATAGTTTGTAACCTGCACAATGCTACTTTTGCAAAGAAAGGCATGCAAACATGACACAAAGTTATAAGGAAATAGAAAAAAATTCACAAAGTAACTTGATCAATCACCTAAAAATGCACAATATTTTGCAAGAACAAGAAGGTAAATTGAACCATCAACAGTAACCTAGGTAAATTCTATATATCATGCTCCAAATGAGTTACAAAACCTGCAAAAGTATGATAAGGGACTCTCAAAGTCACAAAGTCTCTATCTGCATCTGAAGAACTAGAGCTCAAAATGAGTTACAATATGGCTAAGTAGCCAAACTCCTAAGTTGCTCCACCAAATAAGGTTCTAAAAACCTTATTTTCATAAGCACTCACAAAGCCAAAAATTTAGGACTTAAATATTCACTAAAATAACCCCCCTAGTTGAAAAAGACAAGATGATCTTATCAAATCATAAGAGGTTCCTAAATACGCTCCAAATGTCTCCAAACTAACTTCAAACAACCCCTAGATACCCTCCTAATGTTTCCAACTATAAATAACCTCCCAATATGTTCTATCAATAATAAATAGAAGCATATCTTCCATTCCCTCATGACTTAGTCATAAAGAACCAACGTATCCCATCTTGCAAATACATAGGAATCATTAAAGTGATTTATAAGTTATCACTAAAATAAATGCTTTACATTAAAATTGAATGCAAAATGGAATGCATACAAGCATTCAACTATGAGTGCAAATAAATACCAAGTCTTTGAAGTCTCCTATGTAAGTAACAAAAGAAGTATTTAGAAGGAAAAATACCATGAAGGTATTAAAATTGGAAAATAAAAGTTTAAAATATGTGATAAAAATCACATTCTCAGATTAGTGTAACATGAAAAACCTAAAAAAAAGCACACAAAGTGCTTAAGGTATTTCATTTGATTATGAAGCTTCTCGAAGAAGCTTGCTGCTACCAGGTATGAGGGATTCAAGGTGCTAGGGTTTCACAGCTCCTCTATGGAAAATTTTTGCACCTCCTAGAGACATTTTTTGGAAGATTTCTCCCGTCGATCATTTTGGTAAGAAATTATTTTGAAAACAAAAGTGAATTAAGAGCTCTCTGCTAGTGATTTAGGATCTACAGGCCACAACATTCTATACTTGTTCACCCATTTCGAATGCCTTTTATTTTCTGTGATTTATCCTTTATTTGCTCAGGCCACTAAGAGTTTTCATCTAGGGAATTTATCAGAAATTCTACAAATATGGCCGCCAATAGAGATTCATAGAGGATCTTCATCCATTTTTTTTTTGAAAGCTTTTGAAAGCTGTCTTCTAAAGCCGTGGCTCTGGCTTTTATTAAACTCATAGAAATTATGGTAAGTAAATACTCAAAGAAAAACTTTGATTCTTTGATCTCCTCAGTCAATGATTTCAACTTTCTTAAATATTCAATTCCATTGCAAAATGTAAATCTGGGTTTGTAAACAAACAATGGTGAAGGCTTAGGATTATATTTTCTTGCTTTTTTTACTCTTTTGAAAGTTTATTTATGCCACAGAGGTTCAAAAAACTCTCTTTTTTTGTTGTGTAATTTGTGACTCTATGATCTCCCTCCATTGGTTGTGGCCTTAGGGTTTCTCTATATTTTATTTATCTTTTGTAGAGAAAAGAGGGATCAAAACTCCTTTTGGTTGGCCACCATAGAATTTTATTCAAAAGCTTTAATTCTCTATTATGTTGATGTGTCATGTACTCAATGCATTTGGGTATTAATTATTCTCATGCGTGCCTCTATATTTATCTTCAAATTTGTAGTTGTTACTTTTACTTTGAATATTTTCCCCTTCAAAAGTCATGGTTATTCATGTTGAAGAAACCCGAAGTGGGTATGGCTTCATTTTCAACTTTTGAAAGCTTTGATAGAAGCTCAAACTTACCTTGCCTTTGCATTTATCTTCAAATCTGTATTTAAATGAGAAAACCCAGGTCGTGGGTATGCATCCTCTTATTTCTATAGCTATCATTTCCTTTGCTTGAGCTTTGATATTTGTTACTTCCATATATTTTCCTGAAGAAATAAAGCATTTTCCTCATGCAGAAACCCTTAAATTTCTATAGATTCTACTTTTATTATTTTAAAACTCAATAAGAGCTTTCATGCTATAGGCTTTCTTTGGGCATTTGAATATTCATTTTCTATGTATTTCATATGATATTCCTATGACTGTACCTAACTTTCACCATAGAATACCATGAAAATGACATGTGACTGTTTACATATTTACCTTTATAGGACTGTCAATCATAAAATGTTTATAGGTTATTATCATTAACTGAGCAAAGCTTAATAATGACTGTCCTTGATTTAATATTATCATGGCTACCTTTAGTAGATTTCTCATCTTCTCACTTGACTACCTTACATAAGACTATCATGGTTCTTCATAACCCTAATTCTTTCCTTCTTGAGAGACTGCCATATTTTTGATATCATCACTATTGATGCTGGTACTATCCTTTGATTCAATCTTCCATAAGTTCCATCTGCAAGACAAAGCTCATAGTTCCCTAGATTGGTGGCTATTATTTCTATTGATTTCCTTTTGACCCCCTTTTACAGTCACAAACTTGCACTCCTAGAAACTATGCATTCTTCGCTAATCATGGCACTTAATTGATGGAATCTACTACCTCCTAGATACTGCACATAAAACTATCTTATCTCCATGAAATTGAATGCCATGCTATGTTATAATCATTGCCTTGAATGTTTTAAAAGACTCATTTAGGAGGTGTTTTTGACACTTTTGCATTCATTCTATCAGATGCTAAAGGGCCCTCTAAATCTTATTTATTGCTTTCTATCTTACTACTTTTCTTGGTGACCTTCCCTTTCCACTATTATATATTCTTCATGTCTTATGACTGTGTAAAATTTACTACTTCTTATTATGAGTTGAGCTCAAACCTAGGGGGAGCCACAAATTTATCCCCACTCATTTGATCAGAATATGATTGCACGTGTAGTTGCACATGAAACAAACAAATTAGAAATAAAATGCTTATCTTGAGTGTGTATAATGTTCTTCTATTTTGGCTTTATGGACACTTAAGGCAGGTATACATTTGGTGCACATAGGCATTAACATATGTATGTATGGGTAGATGTGCATGTTCAGAATTTAACCTTTCATTGCTTAGAACTTATTGTTCTAACTCATTTCTTTTACTCAATGCAGGCAATTGAACACTAGGCACCTAGGGACTAAGGAGCTATAGGGAGCAAGACAAAGCAATTTGGAGCAAATTCTTTTGTGTACTAGTCATTTAGGCAATGACTGGTTACCTTCTTTGCATGTTTATTTTGTTTTAGCATTTACTCATTCATGTATACTTTAATTCTTATGTGTATTAAATGAATAAGTCAGTCACATGGCTTGCTGTGTGAGACACATGTACCTAATTACATTCAATAAAGATCACATTTTCTAAAAATATTGTAAAATCTTTTATGTCTCATTCAGTTGTATGAATGTAATACTTTTTCTTGTAATCTTGTAAAGTTGTTTCATTTGTATAATTGAATGTAACATAGAAGGTTTAATAAAATGTACCATTCATTTTGAAACATAGATAGCTCATCCTGATTGAGCCTAAAGGTGAAAATATGGTAACAGATGGAAAGTTTACAAAAGTATATTTAAGGAAAAGCAAGAGAGATAATCAACTCTTATAGGGGTGTTTTATTTATTCTTTCATTCTTGTTTTCTCTCTTTTATCATTTGTACTCTCTTGTTTGGATGTTGGATTTGGGCTTAGATCTTAGGTAGAGTGGTTACTACTTGGTCTTAGCTATTTTTCATTTTGAATTTCCCTATCTTACATTGGTGAACCTGACATGAATCTTATGAAATTTGTAGAGAAATTTGTGTGTTGTTTTTTGTTTTTTCTATCTTGTAGGTTCGTGATCCACATTTGTGAAAAACAACAATGCAATTGAAGATGGAGTAATGAAAATTCAAATGAAATTGCATTTGAAGAGTCTTGAGCCACAATTGAAAAATGCCAGAGTGATGCAATTGTTAAAATCTGATTCACATTTGTTGTATGACAATTCATAATGAACACTTCTTGAGCTGCATTCATGAGCTGCAATTACTTGGTTGAACGACGCAGCTGACTGGTACAATATAGCTTTTTAATTTTGATTTTTTTTTTCAATTTTTCCTTTTGGGTTTGCTTTAGATTAGGATTTTTGGTTTACTAATCTCTTGCTTTTAGCGTGTAACTTTCATTTTGGAGATCTAACTTTTCGTTTGGGGTATGTGCAAGATCATGATGGGCCAAAAAGTGGCGATAAGATGGGTATGTGTAGGGTATGTGGCTGATGACTTTTTTTAACCCAAAATTGATGAAACAAAAAGGGTTTTTAAAGGACATTCTCAAATTTCCACCAATATAAATTATGATTTACTTTGAATTTAATAAATAATTATTATTCATTTTCTATTTGAATTACGACTAAAGTCCTAATTCATAGGATGATTGAAAAATATCTATAGATTTCAAATGATATCACATTTTTTGAATCTGAAATATGCATCACATTCTATGCTTTGTATACTATAAGATTAAAAAAAGAAAAATTGAATTTCATGAAGTTTTGACCAAGTTAAGGTGGTCAGACATACGAGTTTTATATTTTTTAAAAGTTGTAATAAAAAATTCATAATTAATTATTTACTTGGAAAAAAATTACAAAAAAATATGCATCACATCAAGACATGAGTCATCTACTAATATTTAAAATCTTAGAAAAAAATATTGTCATTTTATTGTGGTTAGGGTGGTCAGACAAACACCTACTTCTTATTTTTTCCCTGAAATTTAAGAACTATTTCATTGAAATTTCAAATTTTCACCAAATAGATTTTTATTTTTTTTAAATAAACCTAGTAGTTTACAAACTACATTCAATTTGCTACAGATTCTATTGTTACATATTTTTGAAATAATATAGATAACTTAATCAAAATTTTACGTCAATTTTCCTAACTTTGATTTTTCTAAATTTTTCACCACTTAAGGGCCTGTTTTTTCCATGATGATCCTGCACATACCCTTTGGAAAAGGTTTTGTTTATTTTTGTTTAAAGTGGAAAACATTTTTGGTTTTTAACACACATCATTGGGATTTAAAATGAACACAATCTGCATTTACATTCATGGGTTTAAAATGAACAACAAACTGTATTTTTACCTTCATGGGTTTTTAAAATGAACAATAAATGCATTTCTACAAATTGATGAGGCTTAAAATGAACAACATAATATATTTCTACACTCATTTGGTCTTAAAAAGAACAACTTTTCATTTCACACTCGTTAGGACTAAAACGAACCACAACTTGCATTTTTTTGTTTTCTTAAGTAGGCACATTTCAATTTGGGTTAATTAATGAGTGATTGTCTACCATGTCTAGTGCACTTGCCCAACTATTTGTAGTAGATCCCATATGGTGTAGTGAGAGTATCCTCTCCCCTTGTGCTTCGTGTGATCTTGGGTGAAGAGAAATCATTGCATCTTATTTTTTTCTTTTTAGTTGAGTCTTCCTAAGAGACTCATCCTAATGGAGAACTCAAAGGAAACCCAAACTGGTTTTTCCCTCAGGCTGGTATATAAAAGTCTTAGGTGAAAGCCAAGGGAAAACTACCATTGGTCGTCATTGTACAGTGCCATTTTGAAGTGCAAGCTACCCATGTCATTTATGTGAGGTATTTTTAGTACCACTAGTAGGATTGGTTAAAGCCTTAAGTGGCTTGCTAGACGCTCGTGCAGTGGAAAGTCCCTGAGTTGTGGCTAGACACCATTTTAGTGGCCACACTTATTGATTAACTTATATTGGCATTGCAAGGGTGTAGCATCACACGTTGAAAGTTACTCACCATATGACTCCCTCGAGTTGAAATAGGAATCCTCAGTGTAGTATAAGTTACTTGTTTTACTTGTAACTTTTCGAGGAGAGGGTGATTTGGGTTATCCTTCCATTCTAGGAGGCCCTTATCCATCCACGCTTGGAAAGACAAAGGTGGAAACACTTGCGTTGAAGGAGATTTCAAGTTGTGGGCCTGAGCATCACACTATTAGCTTTGGCCTTAGGGATAGGAAGTGCTTGATTGTTTTCAATATGTGCTTATAACAGTGGAAATTGGGGTGAATAACCTCTGAACATACACAAGCGCATTTCAAAATTTCATAAGTCAACAATGAAACAAATCTATTTTCAAAGTATCTTCTATTTTTTTAGAACATTCTCAATCATATTTCAAAAAAATTCCAAAACAAAAACCATTTGGAACCATCAAATTTCAAATCAGCTCACTATTAATCGTATTTGATGAAAATAAACCCACAACTACAAACTAAGTCGCATTTTTTAACCAAAAAACTGCAACTAAGATTTTGCATCATATTTGATAGACACAAACTTGGATTTGTTGCAATTCACCATATTTGTTAACCAGAAACTCACATCTATAAAACCCACACTTGCATAATACATCAAACCATATAGAAATGCATGATCATCTAGAATCATCTCATAAATGCATAACACCCTAGCATCATAATCCATATAGAAACATGCATAATAAATAACACATCACATAATCACCGCCAAAATCATCCATGTTTCATATATATCAAAAAAGATAAGTGTCATAGTACAATATCATAATGATCCCAAAAAATGGAGCTCACAGGCTCAGTCAAAATACATATATATAAGTGGGGTATGTGTAGGATCATCATGAAAAAAAAGGCCCTTATGTTGCAAAAAATTCAGAAAAATCAGAGTTAGGCAATTTGACATAAAATTTTGAATAAGTTATCTATATTATTTTAAACTAGCTATGACACCTTGTGCAATGGGTATGCCGAAGAGATGTGGAAGGTGAATTAGGGAAAAATTGGTTTATTTTTTGTACACATTTGTGTAATAAATGAGATCAATTGATAGGTCATTTAGAAAATGATTTTAATATTAGTATTATTTTTTTTAATTTTTATTATAAAATAATATTATTATATGTTTAAAACTAATTTTTTACTATAGTCTAAAAATTAGGGCCAACATCCTAATAATTAGCACATTTAGATTTTAAAATCAAATGGAAATAAGGGCAAAGATCCTAATGATTGACGAATTTAGACAACCACGTGAAACATCCTATGGCCAGTGGGGTCCACAATAGGCAAAACGATATTCTCCCTGGTGAAATATTTAGACGACATCCTTTTAAATTGCACTTAACGTTAAAATTCTAGGGCAATTAACTGCCCTCTACCCTACATATTATGTCTATTGACAAAATTCCTATGTAGTGTGTAGGACGATTAATTCCACTACAGGATGGTAGATTGATCCGTGGCAAAGACGGAAGCAGTGTTTGGAAGAGTAAAGAATTGGCCAAAAGAATCCCATGTAACATAGAAAACGGCCATGATGGTGGAGCCTCTGGAGATAGTCAATTCTTCTCCATCACACCAGAATAATGACAAGGTTAATTCCTCTCATTTTATATCTTTTTGGAACGTCAATCGTTCCATATGTCTACGTAGAAAAGAATCCTCCGCCGCCTGCCCTGTCTCTGAATAAATAAATGAATGAAAGTCATGACAGTCGAGAAACCATGAATCTAGAAAATACCAACATAAATAATCACAATGTAACCATCTAAATATTTATTTACTTCTTAGAGAATATCAAGATAACAAAAAATTTATATATACATTTATAAAAAAAATTATAAATAATTTTATACAATATTATAAGACTTAATTATTTATTTACAATAATTTAATACTACACTCAAACTCACCCTTTAGACACCATATTCTCCAAATGAGACTATAATATTGCTCACCACATTTATTACAACAATTTGCATTAATTAAGAATGAGATTTGGTAAATAACATTAAATGAATTTTTAAAAAAAATATAAATGAAAAAGAGTCCCATTGAAGATAATAAATTCCAAATAAGTAGGAGGAAGCAATTTAGAATGCAATAGTACAAAGAACATTAAACTAGAGAGAAGATATTCAAATATCATTTATGTTTTGAAAATGTAAAACAAGACATAGCTAGCGAATAGTATTTCCAACAGATTTTCAAAGAGGATCAACGATCATCCAATGATGAAGGTACCTACACTTCAGTAAGCTCGAAAGAGCATGAATAACATACATAAATGCGAAATAATTTTTTAAAAAAGGTACATGTAAGCAAAATCACTTTGTATGAAAAATAAGAAAATGTAAAGCTACGTGTATGATAGCTTTACATTGGCTATCGACATGTAGTATTTTGTGTAGAAGCCTATAGAAATCTTGTGTTTTGTTTTGTTGTTCATTATGGATAGAGTGAAGCAGGAGTTGCAAGCAGACTCGTGTGGAAACTCGAGGAGAAAAAACTCAGAGAAAGGCTGAAGAGAGGTCGTAATTCTGTAAGTGATAGCGAGCTTGGGCAGAATATAAGTAGTGATGTGGTGTTTTCAAAAGAGGATGAAGAGAATGAGAAGTCATTACAGGATTCTTTTGTTGAGGAGGAAATGTTTTTGGAGAAAGAATGCGACAAAATGTTAGAGAGATTACAAGGAAGAAGAATTCATGGAGATGTTGATTCTGGCAGTTCCTATTGTTTTTGTTTTGGTTTTGTGACTCCTTATTTAGGAGTTTTTGCTGGAAGTGTTTAAGTGATCATATTTGGGGGCCGGTCTTTCTAATTTGGTGGATTTTGTTTCTATCTATATTTTGTTAATTAATATTGTTGTCTGTATTTTCAAGCTTTCACATATGCAATTTTGAATCGATGGATCTGGGTTTTGTATTTGCGGGCCTCTATATAAGTATTTACTATTTTGTTTTTCTGGAATGTGTGTTATTTTGTCTTCCAGAAGTAGAATATATCATGGAGATTATTGAGAAAAACTAAACAATGCTTTGAGACTTGCTTGAGAATAGAGGTATAATTTGCATCAGTTTTGGTATCACCATCTATGAAGCTATACAAAGCTCAATTTCCTCATTTTTTAGGTTGAGGATCCATGTCAGGATAGAATATCAAATACAGACGCAACAATTCACACAATTGCAGCAATTACAACGAATCCTAAGCTTTGGAGAGATTATTTGATATTTAAGGTACCTAGTCAATTTCATCGATCCCATTAATGGAATTTGCGTTACAAATGTTAATAACACATATATAGTATGCTCGATAGAGGTTCCAACAGATATAGTACGACGGTAGCAGAAGAGGCATAAGTAGCGGTGCAATTTGAAGATGGAGTTGGGGATTGGGCAGGGTAAGAATTTGTTGTGTGAGCTCTAGTTGAGGACAAAGGGGCAAAGCCCTCTGAAGAAGGTGAAGGGGACTTGGCGACCGGCGAAGCAGGCGCAGGGGAGGCCACAGGCAAGGCCTATGGTGTTGGTGATGCTGATGCTTTGGGTGTTTTTGCTGGGGATGAAACTGGCGGCTTAGTGAGGAAGAGTTTGGAGGAGTGAAAACCAATAGCGGCGGGGAAAACAGTGGCAAAAAATAGCTGAAAAAATGACGAAAAATGATGCACAGGAAAACGGCGACGATCTTCACCCTTTTGCTTTCGGCTAAGCCTTTGCGTAGGGAAAAGGATTTTAAAAAGGAGATTATGACACAAGTTGTCAGGATGGTACCAATGGTATTCATTTCCATGGTCCGGTCAGCGCCAACTTTGCCAATAGGAATCTGTGCCTCTCCATAATTAATGCGGCAATAGTACAACAGTGTCTGTGTGAATCAACGGCTCACAATGGTTCCTCTGTCAACCAGGAGCTATCTTTCTTTTTCCACCATCCATGGGAAAAATGAGCTCTGAAAGCTCATATAGGACACGCCTTCGACATAAAAATGTAAGAATAGAATCTATATTAAATTGAATGTAGTTTCTAAACTACTAGGTTTTTTTTTAAAATCTATTTGGTGAAAATTTGAAATTTCAATGCAGTAGTACTTAAATTTTAGGGAAAAAATAAGAAGTAGTGTCTGTCTACCACCTAACCATAATAAAATGATAATATTTTTTTATAAGATTTAATATATAAGTAGAGGACTCATGTCCCGATGTGATGCATATTTTTTATAATTTTTCCAAGTAAATAATTAATTATGATTTTTTATTACAACTTTTAAAAATATAAAAACTCATATCCACCACCTTAACTTGGTCAAAACTTCATGAAATTCAATTTTTATTTTTTTAATCCTATAGTATGTGAAGCATAGAATGTGACGCATGTTTTGGATTCAAAAAATGTGATACCATTTGAAAGCTATAGATGTTTTTCAATCAGTCTACCAATTAGGACTTTAGTCGTAATTTGAATAGAAAATGAATAATAATTACTTATTAAATTCAAAGTAAAGAATAATTTATATTGGTGGAAAGCTGAGAATCTCCTTTAAAAACCCTTTTTGTTTCATCAATTTTGGGTAAAAAAGAGTTGTCAGCACATGGGCCATCATATTTGTTACATATTGCCACTTTTTGGCCCATCATGATCCTACACATACCCAGTGTCAATGTATAAAAGCATGATAAAATGGAGCTACTATGTGCTCCCCTTGTCTCTTGATCGAGAGGGACCTCTGGAAGGTGGCCTATCATCCTAGGGATGGTAGGATCTCAATGACCTATGTGCTGACCCTAATGGCCTATGACATGGTGATAATCATTGTGATACCCCACTGTTGCTCTATGACCATTCATTCTGGGATCTACTCTCAACCTATGAGATGCTCGAATCTTTGTGCTTTGGAGGCACTAATCTCTCATAAAGTTCCCTGTAATACCATTCAGCTGAGATAGCCCTCCTATCCTCTCACAAGATGTCCATTTTCAAACTGCTACCTCTGTTCATGAATTCTAAAGAGATCTACTCTACCTACAAGTGCTACCTTGCTAATAGTTGTATCCCTCTCAGCTCATAGCTATAGGATATCAGTCTGTGCTATCTACAATTGTGCCTGCAGCTAAGTGATATTTCCATCAACTGGCCAATCCTCCCCCTCCACATCCATCCTCTCCAAGATGGGGATATCCTCCAATCCTCCTCCATGATGGTACTCTCCCTCTCCTCCTCCTCCCAGTCACTATCTCCTCATCTCTACCTATCTCTCCAACATTGGTGTCCATTCCAACATCCACTATCAACTACTCTCCCTCTAGCTTTCTCTCCTCTTGATGAGGAGGTATGTCTACCTATACCTCTCCCACTACAACCTCTGCCTATATCTCTCCCTCCTGATGATAGGCCTCCACTACTAGTCTACCCCCATCTCTCCTCGGTGGATGAGGTGGCCTTCTGTCCTTGCCTCTCCCATATTGGCCTCCCCTATCTCCTCAACCCCCTCTCCCTTTGTCCCCTTCACCATCTCCTCCGCCATCATCTCCTCCACCTCCCCAGCCTTTTTCATCCCCTCAGCCTCATCCTTGACCTCTTCCTCAGTCGTAGACTCCTCTACTCAGTCCCCTTTTTTGTCTATCCATTAGTTCAAGCAGGTCTAGATCAGTTAGCGGTACAGGCCTATGTTGTCCCCACTAGGTATCATAGTTGGGTGTAGTGCCTAAATTTGTGTCTCCATCTACCCACCCCAATTGCACAAGCTACAAGGAATCTATATTGTGCTATGCCATGGTCACAAGAATCATAGGATCCCAGGGTTGAATCTCTCAGTTGGATCAAGCAAACTCTGATGTACCAATAGGAAGTCCCTACTACTCCCCAATCACCATTGTACCCTCTATGGTAGGTACCTCTCAATGATATGTTGTCTCTACACTATCCAACCAATTAGGTATTGAGGTTGTCTACAATAAGGCAAATGATCATTGTCATCAAAGAATGGAGTACAATCTTTGTATGGTCTCTATTTGAATGAGTCCAACAAGTCAATTGCATGTCTCCAATAGCAAGTGTCACTGACATGTGTCTGGGTGACTGTCCCTCCATAGATGTAAGCATATGGAAATCCCTATCCAAGCTACCTTTGTACTAGTGGTATAAATACTCTAATATGCCCTAGGCCCACACCATCAGGAGAGTGATCCCATAGTTGATGCTTTGACCTACCCTATATGCCACATCATGCAACTGGAAGTACAACATGGCCAACATGCATGGCCCCCAAGCATAGACAATATCTCGTGTCACCATGCTAACTAACACCCCTCCAACCGATGGGAAATATATGCCCTCGCTGATCAGGACATACCACTCCACCAATAGTGTTGCATAGGACAATGACGAAGAGATCATATATCTTTGTGAGTGTATCCTAGTGGACCTCGTACTCCACTCCTACCTTTGTCTCATCCTCATGGTCAAAGGTCATTGTAATAGCATTGTATCCTCGGTTTGGGTCATACAACATACACTCTCCATGAATAGGTAGTATGAGGATGTGCCAAACCTCCTCCAAGGTCACTATAGCCTCCCTTATCAACAAGTGAAATGAGCTCATCTCCGAGCGCCAACACTCAGCCAGTGCAATGAAGAACCATCTATTTTACCAAATCATGGGCATGAATGTGACATGGTACAATCCTAGTGAAAACAATCACTCCCTCTGATCATCACCCAACTATCGGTAAAGTTTGAAGCTCAAGGGACGACTCTCTTAGGTTAGAATCGAGCCTAGCGATGCATATGATCGCAATCAAGCACATTATGTCAATCCAAAATCTTTCACAAACCTATTTGACCTGGGTATCAGAGAAATTTTTATCCAAAATTGGGGCACACATTGAACTATCTAGCAAATGTGGTCAATAAGCAAATGCATCACAATTTCATCAAATGCAGCGCAAAATATCAAATGTGTCAAAATACCTATTAAATGTGAGCATTTAGTCAAATGTGATGTTTCAAATTACAATTACATCATAAAATTTCACATCTAGGCTGAAACCACACATGCATCGCTTAACCCTACACTTGTGTCACATTTTTCAATTGTGGTGTGAAAAATTAGTTGCATCTAATGCTAATTAGTTGTGTCAAACTAAAGCAATTATGATGAACCAAATTCAATAATAGTGAATTGCAATCACGTGTGGCCCACATGATGACAAATATGGTCAACTAGGTTAACTGCATCTGTTTTCCCCCTTTTGGAGCCCTAAATCTATGAAAAATTTAAAAAAATACTAGGGATTGGGAACTTACTTGTCCCCCGAGCCCTCTGGCCATCTGTAGGTCCAAAATCTATGCTTGTGATGCATTGTGTGTGGAATCGAATGATTCTGATAGAAGCTCTACAATAGTGTTTGCACTCTTCTCACTATTCACTCCAAATCAAAATGCACAAATGACTATTTCTGGCAACCCTATGCCCATTTATACCTTATGTGGGATTTTGCAAACCTTTATAACTAGCAATGTGAAATGTTGAGGTCTAAACCATTTTCTAATGTTCTAATGGTCCCAAATTCATTTCTTTTGCTGTAAATGTCATTAAATCAACTTGTCAAAAAAATCCACAATTTTTCAAAAAAATTCAAAATTTCCAAAAAAAATTGAGGGGGCATGGTTCTATTTTTCCTTCTCCCGGCCACATTAGGGCATGGTATAAATTTTATTTTTATAATTATTTTTTGACACAATTCTCAAAATCACATTATGTCAAAGAGGGGAAAAATGTAGACACTCAAAAATGTCTTGGTCTACAAGCATCATTTTTTTGCATTGTCCTGTCTTCTTCCTTGCATAATTAAATAATTTTAATTATTTAATTAATTCATTTCTTGGTCTTTATTCTCCTTTGATCAATTAAATAAATAAATTATTTATTTAATTGTGTCACTAACACTCTTTCCTTCTATAATTAAATAAATTATCATTTATTTAATTATCTGCTCTTCATGGGCGGGGGCCCTAGCTCGGTTGGCTAAGTATTTCCGTTGCGGCTCTGCTGGTCACGAGTTCTAGTCTCCCCCGTCCCGTGGTACCGGAGGGCGTGTCGCGCCAGCGCCGCCGGTCACGTTAAAAAGTTTACCAGGCGCACTGCAGTTTATAGGGGGTCGTGCTACCCGATTCCTGCAGCCTAAAAAAAAAAAAAAAATTATCTGCTCTTCATTATTCGTTTATAGTTAAATGATTATTCTTAATTATTTATCTATTAATTAATATTTTAGTCCTTCTATGGTTAAATAATTATTAAAATTATTTGAATCCCTCTTACCACTCTTCCTCTATTAAATAATTAATCCAATTTATTATTTAATTCCTTTTTCCATTTGCCTTGATATTTAATTTAAATGGTTGCACGACCATTTTAAATTAAATATTCATTTCCCTTCCTCTTAAATAAATAATAATTATTTATTATTTATTCCTCCTCATCTTTTACCAAATTAAATAATATGGTCAAAGATTCCTCTCATAAATTAAATAATTTCTCCACTACATTCCCTCCACTTTCTCATTTCAAATATGTGTTGATGGTGTTTTCTGCACAACAACAGCTCAAACAAAATATAATATTACATCTCTCTTGAAAGGTAAATCTCTATCAACAAGCCTCAAGAGATAACCCCAAGGTCTCTAATGCCATGTATTGGCAATGCAACAAATAACTCAGTGATGATGTGAAAATGTTGGTAATCACAAGAGGCCCTACAAAACAATAGCTGGAAGCTTCAAACTCATCAAATCTTGCGATAGGTTGATGCTTTCAATCCTAAAACTAACCTATATTTTAAAAGAAACAACAAAAGATAAAGAGTTGGGAGAGATTCTATTCTAAACTAACTCCTAAGATCAATCACAACAATGATGAATGTTGTAAATGGATAGATCCCTAATAAAACCAATCCCTACTTGATCAAGTACAGGCCCACAAGTACACGAAAATGGTGCAATCTTTTGAGGAAATTGAAAGATTTTTAGACTATGAATATTCATCCACATACCCAATTACTGGTGCAATGTAAACAGTCATTCATAGTTGAAATTAGCACAAAACAAGACTCAAACTAACTTTACACAACAATCTATAATTAGCAAATTTCTAAAAGTATGGATTGAAGATCGATCAAAATCATTAACATTTCACCATTATCATGAAAGAACTAAAAACTAACATCTAACATCTAAGAGTTGAGAACAAGAAACCATAAACTATCAAAGTGTAACACAAAGCTTACCAAATCAACAATCCAATTGCATTAACTTCTCTAGAATTTACATAACATTCTTCTTGCTCTCTCCTCTCCTACAACTAATTTTTGAAATCTACCTGCCAATTTTGGCCTTCTAACCCCTAAAATCTAACCCTTTACAAATGTGAAGGCACTAGCCTTTTATAGATTTTAAATTATAATTTCAATGGCCTGGATTAAATCAATCCAATGGCATAAAATACACTTCTAGAAGCATCCAGTAGTCACATTAGGGTTTTGGCATCTAGATACGTCATCATCCAAATGCATAAAAGTAGTTACATCATGGAACAATGAGAAAACAATATTTTTCCAACTTGACTTTGATAAAAATCATCATTGGATAAAGCAAACATCACATGGTTCAAATAGCTTCCAAAAATCCCTTCCAATTGTAGACAATTTGGGCACGGATTCTTATGTAGGCCTCACATTTAATATTTGAGTTGAACTCTTCCAAATTTCCCTCTTGGCACGAATCCATATGCAAGTCCCCCTTTTGATTTCTTTAATCCTGAAAAATAGATACCATCAATAGTAGATCACATGTTAAAAAAAATATCATCCATAAAATATCCAAATTAAACTTGAATAAAATTTTGGCCTTGAAAACTTTCCCTTTTTGGAAACTTTTCCTTTTTGGAAATTTTTATTTTCAAAAATTTCCATTTCAAGAATTTTTCATTTTCAAGAATATTTTAAAATTTCAAGAAATAACTTCCATTTTGGATTTTTCTTTTGGGAAAAAATTGCATTTTGGGAAAAATTTCCATTTTGGGAAAAAAGTTTCCATTTTGGAAAATTTTGGGATTTTCGAGGGGGCTTGGATTTTTCGAAAATGGAAATTTCAGGAATTTTGATCTATTGTGGATTTCAAGAAAATCCAAGGTAGCTTGGATTTTCCCAAGTTTCGTTCTCTAGAAAATTCGAGGTAACTTGGATTTTCCCATGTTCAATCCTTATAGAAAATCTGAGATACCTAGAATTCTTCTATGTTTAATCCTCATGGAAAATCTGAGGTACCTAGAATTTTCCCATGTCTAATCCTCATGGAAAATTCGAGGTAGCTTGGATTTTCCAAAATCCAAGCCAGGTCAAAATCCCCTAAACTTCATAACTTTTTTTCTAGAAGAAATTTTTGAAAAGTTCAAAAAGCAGTCTGACCTAATTTTTCATCCTTTGTCCATGAGTGCAAAAAATATTTACAAATGATTTCCAAAGTTCACCTCAAAATTGGTTTTACGGGAATTCGAGGTAGCTTGGATTTTCCCAGGTTTATTTCTCATGGAAAATCTAATTAAGGTAGCTTGGATTTTTGGAATCCAAGCCAGGTCAAAATTCCCTAAACTTCATAACTTTTTTTTAGAAGGAATTTTTGAAAAGTTCAAAAAGCAACTCAGCCTAATTTTTCGTCCTTTATCCACAGGTGCAAAAAATATTTACAAATGAAATTGAAAATTCACTTCAAAATCCCCATTCACAAAATCCATGATAGGTGGATTTCTCCTAGACCCTCAAGATGCCACAAAATATTGCCTTTATCAAATCAAGTCTAGATCAAATCTCAAAATAACTTCCCAGGAAGAGAAAAAGTGAAAATTTGACCAAGCCAAGATGCAGAGATGCAAAAGAAAAAAAAGAGGGTCCTCGCCTCCGGTGGGGCGTGTGTACGAAAATTGCACAACAAATGGCGACTCCTGCTCATAAAATGCTCTAGAACATTTTGATGACGAACAAGAATCATGAACCTAGAATCTTTGGTTTTGATCTCCCTATCAGGAAAACAAATCAAAATGCAACATTAAAGAATCAAAACCAAAGGTAGACCAAACCTTCCATAAATTGAAAATCCAAGTGTGTGTAAGTGAGTTCATTTCCATCCTTGAGCTACTGCAAAAAACAAGTTCAGTCAAGTTAGGTGACGTAAAGATTCTAGCTCCAATAGCAACTTGGATAAAGCCTTGCTACCAATCAGGCATCCATGGCCCCGACAAGGTTATTGCTTCTATTCTCTCAAACATAGCTTTACTGCCAGCCAGGCATCCATAGCCCCTGTAGAGGTATTTTGATCCTCCTGATAAGTTGAATTTTCCTTTTGTTATCAATAATTTTCTTTTCTTTTTCTTTCTAATATTTTCTTTCTTTCTTTACCTCTTTTCATTTCAACTTGTGAACAATGAAGTTCACACTCAAGGTTGAGAGTCACAGTGGAACTAAAGCAAAAATATGATTTTTCATCTAATAGGACCTTACAAGGAACCTAATAGCAACCTCAGAACTCTTAAGACCTGTGACAAAGTATAAGATCTCAGGATACTTTAGGTTCAGATCAAACCAATGACCCATCCTCTTTAAATCAAACATTGAGGCTGCTTGATACTAACAAAAGATCTTGAGCATCCATTCAAGACACATGATTAAAATACATCATTAAAATACTCAAGAAAGTCCTAGATAATAAAATGGTTGTTATGCACATGAAAATATCCCAAAAAGAAAACAGAGGGACCCCAAGCTGAAGAAGTAACGCAAGAAAGACCAAAGAAAACCTAAACTAGAGCAAACCTACACTAACCAAAAGAAAAAAGAAAAGAAAATCAACCATAGAGAAAACTAACTCTAAAGAACCCTAACCTAAAGAAAACCAAAAGCAGGAAGGAAAAGCAAACTGAAAGAAAATCTACACTAATTGAATCTAAATAAGAGACAAATCAAACTACCTACAACAGAGCAAACTACATTCATTCAAATTAGAACTATGTACAAAGAGACTCAAAGTGGCTCATGATTAGACAAGGAAGATTAAGACCCACCCCCAAACGGTTCATCAATGTATGGACAAGAAATAATGTGAAGGTAATAGTCCTCATAAATGCAAACTTATCTTTATATTCAACAAAATAAACCTCAACATTACAACATTCAGATCCAACCTCATAAACAGGAATAATTAGTAGCTAGGGTAACTCGTTAAAAGCATGATCAATCCAAATGCAAGTGGTCCTTCCTAAGCCTCCATAGTCAAATTGATAGACTTTAGAATTTATGGTAAGGAAAGAAACAATCTGGTTTTCAATTTTTTCAAACTGAATGTTGAGTTTGTCATCTTCCAATCTTGAAGGGTTGATATCCATGTTATCAAGAGGTCTCTACTGATGATGCAGTATCCCTCTTGCACTCAAAAAATGCAACACAAAATTAGAGTAATCATTAAGCACTTCAAGATAAAAATCACATTGAACTAATTCATAGTTAACATCATGAAACTTTTCACCTATTTCCATATATTCATGAGGGGCTAGTGATGAATTTGTAGTAATATCCTCATGTGCATTAATTTGTTCATGAAGATTTTTATCAAAAGCCACTAAAGTTTGATCATCAAGCTCATTTTTACTTGTAACTATATAATCATATCCATCCATAATGACTACAACATCACTATTTTTAGCATCAATCAAATTTTCTTGCATATTATCATGAACAACATTAGCTACCTCATCCTTAATACATAAAATATGTGAATTTTCATTGTGTAGTTCATCAATAGATAGAGAAAAAATAGAATTTGATAAATGAGAAGACTCCCTGAATTCATCTCCTATTGGTTCAAATCCTTGATCATAGCCATCTAGAACATTGACTCCTCCATTTATTTCTACTTTATGTTCTTCAAGGAATTCATCAACAACTTGTTGAAATTCCTCTATCAGAGATCTGTTTGATGTATCGTTTTGTGCATCCCTTGTATGTTGTGGAAACTGTACTTTTTCTTCCACCTCCTTTATGGTTGTTTGGGACTGGAAACATGTGAATTTAGAATGTTCTTCCTCATGTATCCTGTACCAAGTTGGTAACAACAACTCTTCTAGGAAGACTTTGTATCCCAAATTCGACCAACCCTTCATAAATTTGGTAACAAACTCTCCATATCTTGTCTATATTGAATTTTCATCATGGATGGGGGGAGCTAGTATGGTAACTCCTTTCTCTTGTAGCTCATCCCCCACTATATTTTTAGAAATCTACCTAACCTCTGTAGGAACATCCTCCTTGATCTTTATAGATAGTTCTTCAATTAAATGTTCCTATGTTAACTCTGATGCCTCAAATTTGTCTTCCTTACAATTAGTCCCTTCTAGAGCCATCTCAACATCAGCTGCAACATCATCTTTGGATTTAGAATTTTTTGTCTTCTTTGTAGTGCATTCTTTGTCTGACTTTTCTTTCCACTCCAGGAATCTCCCAACTTTAATGATGATGTCCACACATGAACGACAAGTGGATTCTAAATGAGATGCATTATGAACTTTGCACCATTTAGATGAGATGAAATCTTGCAAATGCCTACCACTACTAAGTTTATCTTTAACTATCTCTATGAATGCCTCAACTACAACATCAACAAACTCTAAATCTATAGAAGGTAGTGGTTCAGGAAGGTTCCACATGAAAATATCCCTTTGCAAAACCATCTAGATTTTACCCAAAAAGGTTAAGCATTCAAACTCATTATGCCTAGTGGTATTATGAATTTTGCACTTATCTGATAACGCATAGTGATGTAAACCCTTACTATTCAAGAGATCCAATCTCTTATTCAGAGACTCACAAAGTTGAGAAAAATCAATCTGAAAACTATTCCCATCATGAAAAACATAAGACTACTTTTCCATCTTGACTCATAATTTGTACTTTTAGATTTAGAGACCTACCATATCTCAGACAACATAAAGGCTCATTCAAATTCTAGCTATGTCACCTTGGTTCAAACCCTCTTTCTAGTGCCAATTTGTTGATGGTGTTTTCTGCACGGCAATAACTCTGATAGAATATGATATTCTATCTCTCTTGAAACGTAAATCTCAACTAGCAAGCCTCAAGAGATAACCCCAAGGTCTCTAATGTCAAGTCTTGACAATGCAACAAACAACTCACTAATAATGTGAAAATGCTGGTAATCACAAGGGGCATTACAAAACAACTATTGGAAGCTTCAAACTCATCAAATCTTGCAATAGGTTGATGCTTTCAATCTTAAAACTAACCCATATTTTAAAAGAAAGAGAAAAAGATAAAGGGTTTAGAGAGATTCTATTCTAAACTAACTACTAAGATCAATCACAATAATGATGAATGTTGCAAATGGAAAAATCCCTAATAAAACCAATCTCTGCTTGATCAAGGACAGACCCACAACTAGACAAAAATGGTGCAATCTTTTGAGGAAATCAAAAGATTTTCAAACTATGAATCTTCATTGACATACCCAATTATTGGTGCAATGTAAAAAAGCATTCACAATTGAACTTAGCACAAAACAAGGCCCATACTAGACTTTACACAACAACCTACAATCAAGAAATTGCTAAAAGTATAGACTGAAGATCGATCAACATCATTCACATTTCACCATTATCATGAAAGAATTGAAAACTAACATCTAACATCTAAGAATTGAGAACAAGAAACCATAAACTGTCAAAGTGTAACACAAAGCTTTCCAAATCAACAATCCAATTGCATTAAATTTTCTAAAATTTACATAACAATCTTCTTGCTCTCTCCTCTCCTACAACTAATTTATGAAATCTACTTGCCAATTCTGGCCTTCTAACCCCTAAAATCTAACCCTTTACAAATGAGAAGGCACTCAAATTTTATAGATTTTACTTTATTAATTTCAATGGTCAGGATTAAATCAATCCAATTGCATAAATTACACTTCTCGAAACATCCAGTAGTTACATTAGGGTTTTGGCATCCGGATACATCATCATTCAATTGCATAAAAAAATTTACATCATTTAACAATGAGAAAACAATATTCCGCCAACTTGATTTTGATAACAATCATCATTGGATAAAGAAAACAACATCACATGGTGCAAATAGCTTCCAAAATCCCTTCTAGCTATAGACAGTTTGGCCACGAATTCTTATGCAGGCCCCACATTTAATATTTGAGTTGAACTCTTCCAGATTTCCCTCTTGGCATGAATCCATATGCAAGTCCCACTTTTGATTTCTTTAATCCTAAAAAATAGATACCATCATTAGTAGCTCACATGTTAAAAAAAATCCCATCTATTAAATATCCAAATTAATCTTGAATAAAATTTTGGCCTTTTAAGTGTTGGTGTAATTAATTATTTAATTACACTTTAGCATAAGTTTACTTAGGGATAATTTATTTCCTAGGATAATTATTATTTAATTATTATCCTTATCTTATTGAGTTGTCTTTTTGCTCAAGATAAGATTAGGGTCTTACTTTATTGCATTATTGCCTTTTCGAAGGCTTTTGTATTATTTGTAAAACAATTACATTCAATAATCAATTATGTTGGTTTATGCTTGCACAAACTTGCTCTGAGGGTTTAAGAACATCTCTTATCTTTGTTATGAATATATGTTGCATGTAATAGGTGATTGCTTGTAGGTGATTCTTGGGGACTATGAAGTTGGATTTTCAACTTCTACATGGTATCAAAGCTCCAGACCTGTCATTTCCTATTCATGTTTTGAAGATATTCTCTCACATCTTTTTTTGTGCAAGGGTTTCAAGCCAGGAGTTTCTTCTATGGATCTGGGGGTAGCCAAATATTTGGTGCATTTTGGGCTCAAACGGACGTCACCATTGCGATTAGAGCATCCAAAAACCCCATAAACACCTTTCATTTCGTCGATTTAGGTGAAAGTTGAAAAAAAGGAAAAAAAATCCCCAAGGTCGTATAGCCTCAGGGCACAATTTTTTAGGCTGAAAATTTTCAAAAAAATCAAAAATAAAATTCAAATTCAAATTTTTTTATTAAGAAAACTTGCGCTGCCAATAGAAATTCATCGTGCCACCCCAGCGCCACCAAGCGGCCACCAGGGCACTGCCCACCACTGGCGGTAGTGATCCAGGTGGATACTTGTCGACAAAAATTGAAGTGTTCCACATGCTCCATATTTCATCAATATGTTGAAGATCTTGTCAAGAGCTTTCTGATGTATTTTGAACGGACCAAATCCGAGTTCGTATGTGAAAGTTATGGTCGGTCAAAGTTGAGGGTTGACCATGATGATGTGGCAAGAATGATGACATGGCAAGAATGATGATGTGGAAAAAATGAGGACACGATTATTTAAAATATAATTTAAAAGCTAAATTCCCTTAAATTTAAATTACTAAATCTTTTAAGTTTTAAAATCCCATACTACTAGATTTTTAAGGGGTCTTAGAGATTTTTGAGGATATTAAAAGATTTTTAGAGGATTTTAAGAGATTTTAAGGGAGATTTTTAAGGGCTTGAAATATCATAAAAGATATTTTAAAACTAAAATTAACGTTAACCTCCAAACTTAAAACAAATTTAATCCCTTATGATTTTTATAGCCCGAAATTATGAGGGCCATGAATATATGTGAGATAGTTTGGTTTTATTATAGTTGTTAAAACTAATATTAAAACTAATCAACCTCTAAATGGCTTTCCTACGAGAAAAGACAAAAATAAATAAACAATATGGAACGTGGATGGAAGAATTTGTTTTTTTTAAGGGGATAGTGGTTGAGATTATTGTTTTATCTATAAAAATAAGGGAAATTTTTTGTAAGGGGGTTATTTTATTAAATATGGTGGTTTAACCCCATATGGGAAAATTATGTATAAAAGGGGGGAATTTAGGACTTGGGATAAGCAAGTGGTGATTTTTTATGAGAGAATTCTGAATTGTGGAGAGAATTTTGTATGGAGAGTCTGAGTGTTTGAATTTGTGCATTGAAGGAGTGTTACTCTGCTACACTTCAAAGAGGAAGACTTTGAAACTCTTGAAGACTCGACATTGTGTAATGCTGAAAATGAAACAAGCTTTTGCACAATAGAAAACAAAGAAGATCGTTAGAAGCACACATGCATACAAATACTAAATCTAAAATGCAAATTCATTCGTTAAGCAACAAAGAACATGGGAAAGTAAAAATGTAATTAAAACTGAAACAATCTCACCAATTTCCAAACGTATTTCCATGAATCATCTTGATTGCCCTTCTCCATTTTTCTTGTGTAGTATAATTGCCCTCAGATTTTCAAGTTCGTGCAAGTATAGCCTAAGATAGTGATTAGCAAATATCGAAGATTCAAGACAAAGTGCTCTCCAAAGTTACAAAATTCGCGAGAGAGATTGGAATGAAGAATGACATCAATTTATAGAAAATTGATTATTCGAACAACAGGTCAAGATTGAAAGATCAACGGATGGTTGAGATTGACAGATTGGACATGCATTCAGATAACTGATAGAATTAAAGATTAAATAAATGATTTAATCTTCAGTTCGGATTCAAAAACATTAGAAATATCTTTGCAAGACAAAGATAAAGATTGATTATAATGACTCTCCGTTCGAATGCACGCACAACATTTAATTAATTAAATAATAATATTTAATTAATATGCATGTGCACGCAAATGAGTTAGAACTGGACGATTGAATGGTTAGACGAGAAGATTACTCGAAGACGCCACTCAGACATTAAATCAATAGTTAACTGAATGATTAAAATAGATGTCGAGTCGAGTAAAAGTGAATACTTAGATAACTCACATAATTATCTAAAATATAGAAGAATGTGTTAAAATAGAATTAATGAATTAAATAATTCATTTAATTCAAAACTCGATATTCGAAGGATAATTAAATAAATAATATTTATTTAACTAAGTGATGAAAGGACTCAAAATGAATAATTAAATAAATTAAGAATTTATTTAATTATAGTTGAAATATGATAAAGAATAAATTAAATAATGATTTATTTAATTTAACCGGAAGAATAAAGTTAATTAGTAAGATAATTAAATAACAAGCGTTTATTTAATTTATTAGAAGAAATAAACAAAGATGAACTAATTAAATAATTAAGATTATTTAATTAATAGATGAATTAATGTTAAGATGAATAATTAAATAATTAACATTATTTAATCATGACCATGAATAATAAGAATTATGAAGAATATGGAAGTCGCAGGCTTAGACCATATTTCGGTGTCGACATTTGCCCCTCTTTGATACAATGTCATTTAGGCGTTGTGTCAAAGAAAATCGATGAAAATATGCCCTAGTCAAGCTCCGGATTAGAACAGGTGAAGGTATGCGCCCTCAGGAAAATTGACAAATTTTCGAAAGGGTCAAAAAAAAAAAAATTGGAAATGCGTCCGATTAGTCCAATAAATAGGCAGAAATGCAATGCAGTTGACGGAATTGGGTTCGGAAACGGGAGGGACGAGTACGGGATGATAGAAAATGGAAGTTTACATGGCCAGAAGGTAGGAAATGCCACCTAAGCCCTAGGTATATATTTGAATTGGGGTGAAAAACTATTCATTTGCACCCACCTAGCTTAGAGATTTCAAAATTTGCTCTGACTTTCAGCGAGGATGTCTCCAGTTCCAACCACCCATCATTGTGCATACAGGATCCGAACATTCCAGAGACCAGCCAGCGCGGACCCCCCGGTATGGACCTAAAACTTACCTTTTGAAAATTTTTAATTTGCACGTATTTTAAGACATTTATTGCATTTTAAGTTATGTGTCACATTTTATTTTGCACCGCATGTGTATGCGCGACTGACGCATGTGACCGCGAAAAGCCGCATTTGAATTTTAACGCCGGACGGTTAGATTAGGTTTTAGCAAATAAACGCATATGTTTATTTTGCTACGCATTTGAAATTTTGCAACGCATGTGCATATTAATAGACGCATTTGTTTATTTTGATATGCATGTGATTTCCTGAAATGCATATGAATAGCTATAGCCGCATTTTCTTATTTAGAAACGCATTTGAGATTATGCAACGCAAATGATAGTTTTATGACGCATTTGATTATTATTAACCGCATTTGATTAATAATGGTGCATATGTAATTTGTGAACCGCATTTGTCAAAAAGCGACGCATATGTAAAATAATGACGCATGTGCAAAATAACGACGCATTTGCATTGTATGTTAAAACAGTCATTTTTCACTAGAATAGATGATTTAGGCTAACATGAGGCATGTATAATGTTGTTGCAGGTTGTACTTAACCCTATCTATACATGTGAGTCAAGACCCACGACATTTCGATTCAGAGACAGCCTATGGCCGGCCGAGCGACGGACTCTATGGCATTTGGGTTTGTTACACGTGACCGATATGCCCCAGATTAGGGCAAATCGGGGATTGCTGACAGCACTATGTGAGTGGTGGCATTCAGAGACATCATCATTCCATCTTCCGACTAGAGAGGCCACAGTGACCTTAGAGGATGTTTATAGGATATTGAGACTACCTATTAGACGGACACGGGTAGTGTATGATACGCAGAGTGGGATAGCAGAGATGTGCAGATATTACCCCCACGCTGACGTTAGACAGCTAGGGGTGGATGACTATGAGATTAGATGGCGGACATTGGCTCAGAGGTATAGACAGTTAGACTGTCTAGTAGTGACCTTGATAGGCAGTATAGTACTGCCTGACCGCCGAGGACATGGATTCCCTGTAGGATGGGGGGAGATGTTAGTGGGCATGCTTGAGCGCTGAGTCGTATATGCTTGGGGTTCGTGTGTGTTAGGGATGTTATACTTCCACTTGCATGACATTGCCTATAGAGAGGCACAGTCTATGAGCTGCGGTACCATGCTCCTGATGGTATGGGCATGGGAGCATATCGCTATATTCAGACTGATTGTTACAATTGATGTACCTCAGGGAGTGCCATACGCCTTTCGTTATGCGGGGGCCACCACACAGCACGATATTGGGGACACAGGTTATTTTAGACACGCTATAGACTTGATGTAGGAGTTCACATGGAGACCGTACCTGGGCTATGAGGTGTGGTCAGATGAGGACGAGCACCTTCCATTCTGTAGACAGACACAGTATCTGGTGGGACGGACAGTGTCCCATATGCACATTATAGAGCGACAACTGTCAGACCGGGTCTTGAGACAGTATGGAGAGGTACAGGATGTACCTCGAGGGAGAGCAGAGTTTGCTTGGTCGTCACGAGAGGTATTGTTGTGGGGGCCAGAGATTCTTGTCGCCACTGCAAAGGTAGATATTGATGGTTTACAGGCACAGCCATGGGGATGGAGGGGTGGACCAGCAGATCCAGGGACGACCCCAGCTTATGATCAGTGGTGGGCATTGTACAGGCTGATTCCCTTGACAGATCCAGGGCAACCAGCACCAGTAGAGCAGCGTGGGAGAGGTCCCAGAGGTAGGCGAGGCAGATAATGAGGAGGTAGAGGAGGCCGAGGTGATGGTGGGGATGATGGCAGAGGTGGCCGATGTGGAGGCAGGAGAGGGAGGCGTGGTCGACGGGGACGAGGACCAGCCTTGTCACCGATCTGAGAGGAGAGAGGAGGAGAGGAGGATGTGGCCAGAGGTGGTGAGGAGGAGCAGTCGGCAGAGGCAGTTATCCTAGACATCCCTGACATCCCAGCAGAGGCAGAGGTAGGTGCCGAGGAGGCAGTTGGAGAAGAGGTAGGTGGAGAGGAGGGATAGCTTGACGCTCTTGGGTTGCTAGGTGCCTACCAGGAGGATGATGAGGAGGAGGATGATCATGAGCAGGAGATCCGAGATCAGATCCTGGAGGAGTTAGATGAGGAGGATGGGAGAGACAGGGTCCGTCAGAATGAGACAGAGGCAGAGGTGCCCGACACAGATCTGTTACGAGCCCAGGTTGCCTCCTTGGAGGAGTAGATGAGAGTGTTGATGGCTGAGAGAGATGCCTACAGGGTGGAGAGAGACAGAGCCTTGATGGAGAGGGATCATGTTGTAGCCCGACGGTAGGAGACTGAGCAGAGATTCATAGAGCTCAGGTCATTATGTACAGGACCATCAACAACATTTGCCAGAGAGTTGGTCAGAGCCAGAGAGAGGGAGAGATACTACTGAGATCTGTATGAGGCAGAGGTTCCCCTAGAGAGACGGGCTCCCAGCTTTTCAGCGGCACAGAGTAGTAGGTCCCAGACTAGGACCCATACTCAGACAGTCAGTACAGAGGGGGTGGATCAGCCACATAGATCAGGGCCCTATGACAGACCTCCCACAGCCCAGAGATCAGCAGGTTCCCAGCATCAGTCTCCCACACACTCCCGACATGATGGCGGTGGCAGTTCAGGATAGAGATACTGTTTGAGGTCCATTTGAGACATTGTATTTTGATCCAATAGCCTACAGGCTTCCATGTATTTGTGATACATTATGACATTGTGATATGACACATATGAGCGATATATATATGATTTTGGTGGCGATTCTTATGATATGCATTGTCTATTTATTGATTATGCAGTCTTTATTTATACCTGTGATGTTTATATGATATGCTTATGTGATGGATGATTGTATGTATTGTATGATTCTATATGATGTATGCAATTTATATTTAGGAGATGCAATATAATGCTTATATGTAGTATGTAGACGATATGTGTGTTAATGCAAATGTAATGTGATGCCCGTATTTACAGTTTATTGCTTATGATATGCACTGTTAAATGATGATTATTGTCTGTTATACCATGATGATCTAAATGTGAAATATGCCTATATATATGTATGTTTCTAACATGAATGTTGATGCAGGATGATGTATACCATTTTGTGTCACAGGACTCCGTCATAATGCAAGAAAGAAGAACTGTTAGTGCGGAATGGAAGATCGACAAAGAATGAAAAGACAGAAGATAGAGGTTAGTGTTAGGAATCTTTGATATTTTACCGTATCACAAAAGGTATTTCACTTTATCATCATTGGGCGGGACTAATACAAATGGAGACAAACACCAGGATATGACATAAATCAAGGTGTGCAAGGTCATCCACTTGCTAATAACAGACAGTCGCAGACAAGGATTGTCACTAACTCATACTAAGGACACAAGTTGCCCCAGTCTTTTTGTCAGGACAAACCACAAACATCAAAGAAAAGAAAAAGATGGGTCATGAGACGTCATCGCTCCTCTAAATCCTTCATGGGACATCCTTGAGGAAACTAGTAACATGACTCAAAATCAAATTGAAAAAGACAGTCGATAGACAACAGTCAAAGAAAATAGAATCCTGATACGTCATTGCTTCTCTAAATCCTTCATGGGACATCCTTGAGAAAGCTAGTAACATGATTCCCAGTCATCAATTCAAGATAAATGATAAGATAAAGAAGCCATAGAGTCAAAAAGGCCAGTAAATTTTTTTCCCAAAACATGATTTTTTTGTTTGATTTGTTGATTGATAGAGCCTGATTGCAGGAGATACACATACCGAATAAGACTGTGAGTCTGGTTTCGATGTTATGACTATCTGTATAAGGCATGACAAAGCCTGGTTTCAGAAAGACATATATCGTATAAGACATTTGAGTCAGATGTTGTTGATGTGATAACCTGTGTAAGGCTATGTTTGATTGGTTGACCTTGTCGATTATGCAGGAAGGACTCATCTTGAATAAGACATAGGTTGACTGTTTTGATAACGTCTGTTTCCAAGAAGGACACATCTTGTAGCAGACTGTAGTTGATCTGTGTTGATTGTTTTGTTTGGCAAGTTGTTTGATTTGACTTAGAGACATTGCTGACTTGTTCACCGGATTGATGCATGACTTCATATGATGTATGGACAATTGACTGTGTGTGACGACAAACCCTAAAGGACTGACCTAGTGCGGCCTCGGGGGCTCATCGTGTGATGGCCTTGCCTACGTTATACACGCAGAGACCTCATAGTTCGACTTGACTTGACTGACAAGACTGACTACAAATAGAAGATGTGTGTGATGAAAAACCCTAAAGGACTGACCTAGTGCGGCCTCGGGGGCTCATCGTGTGATGGCCTTGCCTACGTTATACACGTAGAGACCTCCTAGTTCGACAAGACCAATGACCTTGCCATATAGACATATGGAGTAAATCATGAATTTATACAGACAAACCTAAACGGACTGACCTAATGCCTCGGGGGCACATCGACAGATGGCCTTGCCTACATCCAGTCACAGAGGCAACGTAGTTCGACAAACGACAAAGATTGACAAGTGCGACTAACTCTGACTCTGTTTTTGGATTTTTGAAATGTTTTTTTTTTTGTCTTTTTGAATTTTTTCGATGTTTTTGTGTTTTCTTAGGTCATTTTACAATGTTTTTGGATTTTTCATGGTTTTACGTCTTCAACATAGCCAATGGAAGAATCAATATGACACACGTCAAGTGTTTTCCCCCAGTCGAGTATAAGACCAATTGACTATGAATAGGGTAAAATGGGGGATATGAAATGATCTCGATGTCAATCATTCCATGTTATGGGAAAGACTACCACTTATTACGAATGGTATATACAAGCAATGGATATGAAAGATAAGGGATATGTACAGGGATAGGTAGTATGTACAGGATAAGGACTTTGTACAGGGATAAGGACTATGTACAGGGTAGGTATATATATAATGATGTGGTGTATGTACAAGATAGATTAGAATAATAGTAGACAAAGGAGCAGAGTTGAGTACACATGGCGCCTGTTTGCCAGATTTTCACCATGGTACCTATCCAAGGCGCCACCGAAGTGGTTTTCACCGTTGGACGAATGATTTGTCTTTACTATTTTCCATATTGACTAATTTTTTTGGTGTTAGCAAGATGCCTATTTGCTAGGTTTTCACCTTGATAACGATTTTTTTGATTTTTTGATTTTTTTTTGTATTTTTTGCTAATTAAGACAGAGGCTCCCAGAAGCTATGCGTAGAACTTCTTCAGATGCATACTATTGATTGGTGAGGACAATGGTTCCCCTTTAGGAGTAGAGAGTTGGTATGCTCCTGATCCAAAAGCTTCTGTGACAATATAAGGTCCTAACCAGTTAGGTTCAAACTTTCCTGGTTTTTCTCTTTCTGCTTGATTCTTTGGGTTCTCCATTAAAACCAGGTCACCAATGTCAAAATTTCTGTTTAAAACCCTCCTGTTATAGCTATGATGAAGGCGATTCTGATATGCTTGGAGATGGTCTAGTGCCTTCTGTCTACGCTCATCTAGGAATTCTAACTCATGGAGTCTCGACACTCGATACTCTTCGTCATCAATGTGGCCTTTCAGTGATACCCTTAGGGAAGGAATCTCGACCTCAATAGGCAGAATGGCTTCAGAACCAAAGACAAGTGAATATGAAGTAACACCAGTGGGGGTATGTATACTTGTGCGATAGGCCCATAAGGTAGGGTTAAGCTGTAAATGCCAGTCACAACCAGCATCATTGACAGTCTTCTTGAGGATTCAAATGATGGTCTTGTTAGACGCCTCTGCTTGGCCATTACCTTGGGGGTAGTATGGAGAAGAGAAGTGATGTTGGATGTGAAATTGATCACACAAATGACTGACTTCTTGGTTCTTAAATGGGCAGCCATTGTCAGTGATTATGGACTGAGGGACACCATACCGACAGATGATATAGTTCAGGATAAATCTAGAAATCTGTGTGTCGGTAATGTATGTCATAGGAATGGCTTCAATCCACTTCGTAAAGTACTCAGTAGCAGTGATAATGAAATTGTGTCCATTAGATGATGTGGGGTGGATCTTACCTATGAGGTCGAGTCCCCATTGGGAAAAGGGCCATGGTGACGTGATAGGACGGAGCTCCTGTGCTGGGGCATGTATCAAATCTCCATGAACTTGGCATTGGCGGCATTTTGTTACAAAGACATATGAGTCTTTTTCCATAGTAGGCCAATAATAACCCAGTCTCATAATCTTTTTGGCTAAGGTAGGACCGCTAGAATGGGAACCACATATACCCTCATGCACCCCCCACAAGGTTGCTTGTGCTTCAGTAGAATCAAGACATCTCAGTAAGGTATTGTCTAGGGCGCGTCTATATAGGGTGTCTCCGACGATGGTATATTTGGCTGACTTGCGGAGGAATGTTCTACGTTGGTTATTTGATAGGCCAATGGGTATGAATTCAGCATGAAGGTAATCATAGATTTCTTTGTACCATGGGGAATCGGGACCAATGATGTCACACACCATTTCAGAATCTGGGATATCGTAGGCTGGGACCAAAAGCTGTTCGACCAAGAACTCAAACTTAGGCACATTGTTAGGAATGTCAAGAAATGATGCAATAGTAGCCATAGCATATGCTGCCTTTTTTAAAACACAAGGTATCTAATGAAACTTGACTTTGTCAAAGTACTCTTTAAAACTATCAGCCATGCGCTTGTACGGAGCAAACTTCTCATCCTTAGTCTCATATTCATCATTTACCTATCTTATTACTAGTTGAGAATCACCATATACCTGTAGGTTCTTGATTTTCCACTTGACTGCCATGGGTAACCCTGTCACTAGAGCTTCATACTCTACCATGTTGTTAGTGCATGGGAATGCAATCTTGAATGACTTAGGGATGGAATCACCTTGTGGTGTGATAAACAGTATCCCAGCCCCTGAACCATGATTTGTATGTGAGCCATCAAAGTACAGTTTCCATGTTATGTTTGTGTCAAATGTGAATATGAACTCATCAGGAAATTCTGCAACTAATGGGTGATCTGCCTGGATGGGTGCATCAGCTAACTGATCAGCAATGACCTATCCTTTAATAGCCTTTCTTTCTACATACTGTATATCATACTCACTAAGTATCATAACCCACTTGGCCAGTCGCCCTGTTAATGCTGCCTTGCTAAGAAGATATTTCAGAGGGTCTATTTTAGCAACCAGCATTGTTTGATGGTTTAACATGTAGTGCCTCAATTTTTGGGTAGCAAATACTACTGCAAGACAGGCACATTCAATGTTACTATAGTTGAGCTCATAACCAACCAAAGTCCGGCTGATATAATAGACTGCCCTTTCATGACCTTCATCATCATTTTGTGCAAGCAATGCTCTGAGTGATGAATGGGTTGCTGTGATATAAAGAATCAATGGTCTGCCTTCAACAGGTGGCATTAAGACAGGTGGTGTAAGTAAATATTCTTTAATCAGTTGAAAAGCCTCTTCACACCTAGGTGTCCATGCAAAGGGTACTCCTTTCTTAAGTAGATGTTGAAAAGGGTGTGTCTTGTCTGCTAGTTGTACTATGAATCTTCTGATAGATTGCAACCTTCCTTGTAATGTCCTTAGTTGACTGAGATTGTTGGGTGGTGGCATGTCCATGATTTCTTTCACCTTAGCAGGATCTACTTCAATGCCTCATCTAGAAATGATATAACCTAACAGCTTTCCTGACTTGACTCCAAACACACATTTCTTTGGATTAAGTCTCACTTTATACTTTTTCAGCCTCTGAAATATCTTGTCTAAAACCTGTAAATGTTCTACTCTTGTTTTGGATTTTACAATAAGGTCATCGACATAATCCTCCATACAAGTGTGTACTAGATCATGAAAGATAGTAGTCATGGCACGTTGATAGGTTGCCCCTGCATTCTTGAGTCCGAAGGGCATAACATTCCAGCAATACGTTCCCCAAGGACAAGTGAAAGTTGTCTTAGGTTGATCTTCAGTTGCAATTCTAATATGGTTATATCCTGAGAATCCATCCATAAGGGACAACATCTCATATCCTGCTGTCATGTCAACTATCATGTCTATATTAGGCAAAGGGAAGTCATCCTTAGGACAAGCCTTGTTGATATCTCTAAAATCAGTGTAGATGCGGATGCCCCCAGCTGGTTTGGTAACTGGTACAAGATTGGAAATCCAATCTGCATAGTCAATAGATCTGATGAAACCAACGTCTAAGAGTTTCTTGAGTTCTGCCTTAACCAATAAAGCAATCTGTGGATGCATTTTTCTCAACTTTTGTTTCACTGGTTTGGCACCTGGTTGTAAAGGAAAATGGTGTAGAACAAGTTCAGGATCCAACCCAGGCATGTTTGCATATGACCAAGCAAAATTTATTTGTCTCTGTGCAAAGAAGTCATGGAACTCGGGCTTCTCTTGTGTTGTCAATGATGCTGCAAAATAAACCAATCGAGGATTCTCTTTTGTGCCTATGTTGACCTCTATGGTTTCTTCAACAAGCATGGGTGAATTGTCCTGTGTAATGGGAATAATGTTCAAACCTCCATCCTTGGGTGCCTCAAAGAGGTTTTCACCTTCAGATGCGTCCTTTCTTTTTACTTTTTCAATGTCTAGAGGTGCCTTGCGGTTTTCACCTAGAGACTCATCCTTTTTATCTTGTTTATTCTTTTTCTCATTTTTGTGACTGGAGGGTTGAATAGATTCCCCAAAATATGCTTTGTTGTCCAAGTCTATGGTAAAACCAGCTTTATGATCCCCGTTAGGTATGCCTTTGCATAATCCCAGGAACTCAGCAATTGCTTCGTCATTCTCAAAAGTGTCTAAAACGGGTGTATCTTGTTGATCCCAATCAATGAGTTGGGGATAAACTAAGGGCATGTCATCGTCAGAGTTATCAAAGTCTAATGGGGTCAAGGTAAAGATTGAATTATTCATGTGGTTACAAAAGTATTGTACCAAGTCCTTTTTGCTCTTGGGTTTGGGTCTAGGTGGATGAATAGGTGGGCCTAATGCCAAGGTTTGACTATCGGAAACAGGTGGCTAAGGTTTCCAAGAGGTAGGATCAAGTGATTCCCAATAGTAGTGTTTAAACCACTCCTCTTTTGTCATTTTATTTGGTGGACAGGAGTTTAAGGGGTTTGGTGAGGAACTTAACATCAAGTCAAGTTCTCCAAATAACTTGTCAAGGTCCATGGAAGAAGTAGAGGATAAGGAATCCCACTCATAATCATTAGAGTCAGGGGAGTTACAATGATTTTGGTTCACTGGTTCGTGAGATGTCTTAATATCGTCTGAAGCACATACTTCCTCAAGTAAGGGTAACGAAGTACTAGGAACGCCAATCTAAATCGGTTGAAACCCTAGCCCTACTCCTTTTGGCCACTGAGAAACAAATATTGGTTCCACTCTGCCATCTTGGTTTAAACCTAAACCACTTTGTCCATCATATCCTTTGCTTTGCATGATTTTGAAACCCTTTCCATATAGTCTTGTAGGAATATGAGCAAGTAAAAGGGGTTCTTGATTATCTTCCTTATACAGCTAGGAAGTGACATCTTCTGTATCTACAACCTCTTTGCTTAATTCGCCCCATTTAGTGAAAGTTGTTGTGGGGGGAACATGTATAGTGATCATAGATTGTCCCCTACCTGCTATAGGTAAACCATATGACTTAGGAGGAACCAAATGGCTAACACAATAAGAAGTCTTCATGTAATACTCTCCACAACCCTTGTCTTGGATCTCGACCCTAGGAGTGGTAGGAAGTGAGGGTGAAACAGATGTTCGAGTGAGTGTGGACGGGTCAACATAAGAAGATGGTTTAGACGGTGAGGCCTCTTGGTTGACTAGCACTTGACATTGAGGGATCTCCTTTAGATTGGTGCAATACTGGAAAGGATCGGGATCACCATCTATAGTTATTTCGGTGCCATTGTAAGGGAATTTAAGACACTGATGATATGTGGAAGGGACCGCCTTCATGGCATGAATCCATGGTCTACCTAGCAGAAGGTTATAAGGGAGGGTGAGATCCAAGACCTGGAACTTTGTCTCCATCATGGCAGGACCGATTCTGATAGGAAGTGTTACCACCCCCTTTGATTTTCTTTCTTCATCATCATAAGCCTTAATGACAATACTCTTAGTGGTGTCTACGCATGCCTCTGAAATACCTAATGCCTTAATTAGTTTTAAAGTGCATAGATTTAACCATGTTCCTCCATCTACCAAAACTCGTCTAACTTTGGTGTCATCAACAAGGACTTCTAGATGTAAAGGATCATTGTGGTTCGTCTTTTCTGTGGCATAGTCTTGTTCAGAGAACGTGGCATGGTGATTATTGGTCAAGTAGCCCACCATTTCCTGGAAACAATTGACATCAAGGTCATTAGGGACTGTGGTATTCTGTAAAGCCTTATCGAGGATGGATCGGTGTTCAGGTGAAATACGCAATAATTCCAAGATTGAAATTTGGACTGGGGTCTTCCCCAACTGGTCAAGTAGGTTATATTGTAACTTGGAAGGTTGTGATGCTTGCTGCGATGAAGGGCCTTGGATAAAAAACTTAGTACGACGAGTATTGACCGCACATTCAAGATTAGCTTTGATAGTAATGGTATTTATGTTTTCATCGGCGACACGAAGGCAATGAATGATTTTTCCATTATCATAATCATGTTTGATACTCACATAATTGGCTGACATATTGGTCTTAGTACTCGAACTGGGGATAGTTCCTTTCCCATGGTCATGTAGTGGGTTTGAAAAGACTTGATGATTAGTGTTCGATGTCTTTTGTTTTTGTCCACTAACTTCAATAATTCTCTTGTCAACAAGATCCTAGATGATGTTCTTCAATTGTCGACAGTTTTGTAGGTTATGTCCCTTAGTCCTATGATAATCACAAAAGGCATTGTCATCCCACCAAGCTGGTTTAAACTGTCCTGGATCGTATTGTCTTGGTTCCTGCAGCTATATGAGGTTGTGTTGTAACAGTTGTTTGAACACCGACTCAATGGGTTCCCCTAAGGGAGTGAACTCACGTTTCTGGAATCTCCTTGGTGGTGGACGTTGAGTGTTTTGGACCGCGTTGGTAGGTTGATTGACAACATTAAGCGTGTTGGCAAAGTTATGAGGCCCTTTTAATGTGAGGAGGGGTCCTGCTTGTAATGTTTTAGCATCAACCACCCCATCATTTGTGACATTTTTATTGTGATAGGGTTTCGATTGGGTGTTGTCATCTTGAGTTCACCCTTTTCAATGAGATCATTCTCTATTATCACCCCTTTTTCCACTAGTTCTGAAAAAGATATGCAACAATGTACCCTTAAATTACTCCTGAGTTTTGGATGAAGTTTTTCTTGAAACATTGTGACCTTTTGTTTTTCGGGTATCTCAACAGGACATCTACTAGCAATAGTTCTCCATCTCTGGAAGAAAGCAATGAATGTTTCACCTTCGTCTTGTGTTGTGTGGCACAAGGTTGCTATATTTATCTCATGGTCAATGTGGAAGGAGAATTGCTCCACAAATTTCTCGACTAGTTCTCCCTATGATCTAATGCCAGAATCTAGACCCGAAAACCATTCTAGTGCGACTCCTACAAGACTTCATGGAATTAGCCTCATAAGGTACGTGGGGTCGTAAGCGACATCAATGCATATGGTAGAAAATTCCCTGAAATGTTCTACTGGATTGCGTTTGCCATTGTACTTAGGAAGATTCGGTATGACATATCCGTGAGGGAAAGGTGTCATGTACAATGATCTATCAAAAGGGAATGGGCATATGTCCTTTGGTGAAAATGATTTCTTAGTTGACACTGACATGTTATCCATTTGCGTTTGTAATGCCTGCATTTGTGTTTGTAGGATGTCAACTTGAGTCAAAGATGTGCTAGGAGGATTATGCGGATCCATATATGTATTCTGAAATCCAAAGTCTCGTGATGGGTTTTGATTGAACATTGGCATCTGAGGTGGATTTGGGTTCAGAATGTTGGTAAATGTATTTCGATCTGGAGTCAGCATAAATTGGTGTTGACCTGGGTTTTGTGTAAATGGATTCCGAGTACCACTCTGTGAAAAGGGGTTCTGATTCGGAATCGATGTGCATTGGTTTTGACTTGGAATCTGTGTTGATGGATTCTGACCACCAATGTGTGAAAAGGGATTCTGATTCGGAACCGATGTAAATTGGTTTTGACCCGGAGTTTGCGTTGATGGATTCTTACTACCAATCTATGAAAAAGGGTTCTGATTCAGAATTGATGTAAATTGATTATGACTGCTAGTCTGGAAAAGTGGATTTTGATTGCCATATTGGAAGGAGGGAATGCCATAGTACTAGTGATTTGAGCACTAGGTATGGCAATTGACTGTGGTATGGTACTCGTGATACTAGCAATAGGTATGGTTGTTGATTGTGAACTGGTGGTACTGACATAAGGTATGGAGGCTGAGGTTTTAGACCTTTTATTCCAAACAAGAGGACTGAAGGGAGTAGATGATGAAGCCCCTGTAGTGAAACTAAATCCCGATGTCATGCTAGGTGTACCAAATGGGGACGTATGGACTGTCGTACTCTGTGTAGATGTGCTAGATGGCATAGCCGTGGTGACCTGAGGTATAGTAGTACTAGCATTCGTGGTATTTGTCCCTTGTGTAGGTTGAGTTTGTAAGGTGCTAATGTCAAATCCTGGAGGTAAGGTAGCACCTTCAGCTAGCAATTTTCCTAAAAACCGTTGACGATCATTTGCTAAGTACTCATCGACAAAAGAGGCAAATTCAGGGTCCTGTGCGGCAGCCTCTATGTCTTCTGTTGTAACATGTCCTTGAGTGTTTCTAGTGGTGAATTTGTCTAATAGAGTCTTATGAGGTCTTGAAGAAAATGGATTGATGAACTCGCTTGGGTTCGACATGTTTTCTCTCTCTCTTCTCTTAGACCTAGTTTCAACCATGTAAGACAAGCTCAATATGCGGGAAATGCAAGACTATATCTAGAAACTGTATGACTCTAGTCTATGTTTTTGGGATTTTCTTATGAAAAATAAGGGATGTCCTAGGATGACACTAGTCTAAACTCTAAAGATGCAAAGTCTAAGAAAGACCCTAAAGTGATCAATTCTATAAACCCAAGATGAAGGGACCAACTACCTAAAGTCAAACCAAGGTGTCAATTTAGTTAAGTCAAGGAACCAATGTAGGACGTAAATCAAAGATGAGTTGAGTTTCCTAACTAGACTGATGAGCTAGGACGACTCTCTGTAGGACAAAGTATAAGATGATAAGACTGGGTTCAATGACAGATTTCGTTGACACTATGACCTTTCTAGAGTATAGATGGTAAATCAATCCTAAGGTTTGTAAAAGTGACCTTCCTAGAAGTCTAATGCAAGGTGATATGTACCCTAAGATGAAGGTAAACTCTAACTGAAGACAACTATGGTAATGACTAAATGAACCTAAAGGATGCAAAATTGAGAAAATCATTTCAGGTTTATGTTTCAAAGACTGTTTGTGTGAAGACCACTGAAACTGGTATAACCCTTCTAACTGGACAGTGACAGTGAATTTTGGTTATTCTGGTAATCAGATAGATGCATTTCAAATTTAACAATTGCGGTCCAAACTGATAGATGCGACTCAGAATTACCAGATGCGACTCAAACTAACAGATGCGACTCAGAATATAATGCATGCGGTGTTTCCAAAACATATGCGAGCCAGAATAACAGATGCGACTCTAAACTAACAGATGCGGCTCAAAAATACCAGATGCAACTTTTATAAATCAGATGCGAGCTAGACTGACAAATGCGACTCAGAAATTATAGATGCGACTCAAAACTAACAGATGCGACTCTAAAAATCAGATGCGTGTTTCTGGTGAACAATTGCGACTCTCTGTGAATTTTCAGTGACATGAAATTTAAACTGACCCAGTTTTCTATGATCAAATTCTGACAATCAAAGACAATCGTAAGACAAAGTGTTTTTCGGTTTCAATTTTGGACTCAAAGAACGTTTAAAGTGATAACAGAAAAGCACATCCTAATAGGCCAAAGGCCTAGGGTTTGTATACTTGGTATAGCCCACCTATTATACCCCGGATTGGTGATGAACACCTTTCCTTCTTGAGAGTGGATAGCTTAGGAATTTGGTGGCATTGGCTCCCCTCCACGGCTCATTAACGTCTTTCGAGCACACCAATTCCAAATTCTTTGGGCAATGACCTCCCAAGAACTGCTATCTCTACTCAAGGGGATCAGTAGTGAGTATCTTCAGGCATGATACTGTACCCTGCACTAATACCAAGCAACGGCCACAAATAGGTTGGTTTCTACAACAAAGGGTATTTAATTTGGGCATTCCGTTCGTGGGGTGTGAACCATACAGCGCGAGTCCCCTTTCGGGTCCATCTCGTCGGAACCACACTCGTGATTCTTGGGGTTTCCCCAAGAACCCACTTTTATATACCGACTGGAAGTCCCTCAGTTCAGGGTGCTACCGGTCTGAGTCATCCTGGGGTGAGTACTTTTTCCCACCAGAACAGGCCCAAGTTCTAGAGTTGGTAACCATTTCTCTTACACCCAGGATCGTACGATGCACAAGGGGAGAGGATACTTCGATGTACCAAGTCGTAAAGGTGACCAAACTTGTGCTTTCGCACCAAACACAGTAGACAATTGTTAATTTTAACCAAACGAAAGATTTGCTACGCTACCAAACAATCTGTTTCAAAATTTAACTAGGGTCTTCGAAAAACATCCTGCAGAAGATATCATTAGTAATTTTTCAATATTGTCTTCGTCAATCATCCTGCAAAAGCTTGTTAACTCCAAATGGCCACACGCTAAAAATAAAATATCAGTAACACGAAAATCAATTGAAAATTCTAGATTGTCGAAAACAGAAATAAAATTTTACCAGTCAATTGCGTCGCTTCTTTACCAATCAGATGCGTCATTTCTTTTTCAGTTGCGGCTCGAGATACCAATTGAAGTTTAGGAATTGTCAGGTGCGTCGTTTCTCTGTCAGATGCGGTTCAGAAAGCCAATTGTGGTTCAGAAACTTCACATGCGGTTTCAGAAATTCAATTGCGGTGCAGGAGCTTCACATGCGTCGTTCCGTACGAAAAATCTACAAAAACAAAAATTAAAAGATCTACGGATTCGCAAAGATGGTGTCTTCACGTCGGGTTCACCAAAATGTAACGCTGAAAATGAAACAATCTTTTGCACAATAGAAAACAAAGAAGATTGTTAGAAGCACACATGCATACAAATACTAAATCTAAAATGCAAATTCATTCGTTAAGCAACAAAGAACATGGGAAAGTAAAAATGTAATTAAAACTGAAACAATCTCACCAATTTCCAAACGTATTTCCATGAATCATCTCGATTGCCCTTCTCCATTTTGCTTGTGTAGTATAATTGCCCTCAGATTTTCAAGTTCGTGCAAGTATAGCCTAAGATAGTGATTAGCAAAATATCGAAGATTCAAGACAAAGTGCTCTCCCAAGTTACAAAATTCACGAGAGAGATTGGAATGAAGAATGACATATCAATTTATAGAAAATTTATTATTCGAACGACAGGTCAAGATTGAAAGATCAACGGATGGTTGAGATTGATAGATTGGACATGCATTCAGATAACTGATAGAATTAAAGATTAAATAAATGATTTAATCTTCAGTTCGGATTCGAAAACATTAGAAATATCTTTGCATGACAAAGATAAAGATTTATTATAACGACTCTTCATTCGAATGCACACACAACATTTAATTAATTAAATAATAATATTTAATTAATATGCATGTGCACGCAAATGAGTTAGAACTGGACGATTGAATGGTTAGACGAGAAGATTACTCGAAGACGCCACTCAGACATTAAATCAATAGTTAACTGAACAATTAAGATAGATGTCGAGTCGAGTAAAAGTGAATAATTAGATAACTCACATAATTATCTAAAATATAGAAGAATGTGTTAAAATAGAATTAATGAATTAAATAATTCATTTAATTCAAAACTCGATATTCGAAGGATAATTAAATAAATAATATTTATTTAACTAAGTGATGAAAGGACTCAAAATGAATAATTAAATAAATTAAGAATTTATTTAATTATAGTTGAATTATGATAAAGAATAAATTAAATAATGATTTATTTAATTTAACCGGAAGAATAAAGTTAATTAGTAAGATAATTAAATAACAAGCGTTTATTTAATTTATTAGAAGAAATAAACAAAGATGAACTAATTAAATAATTAAGATTATTTAATTAATAGATGAATTAATGTTAAGATGAATAATTAAATAATTAACATTATTTAATCATGACCATGAATAATAAGAATTATGAAGAATATGGAAGTCGCAGGCTTAGACCAGATTTCGGTGTCTACACATTGTATTCTATTGATGCCTTGTAATCAGTTTGAAGCATAATCAAGGATTGGTCACTCTTTGGAGGGGACCCAGAGACGTATCCATATTGGCAAACTCCATTATCACTCTGTTTACAATTCTCTCTTCTCTCTTGTTTTGAATCACTTTGTTATTTTCGTTAATTTAATTGTGTTGGTGTTTCAATTAAGTAACTTGGATTTTAAAGATTTGTAAACATTAAGCATTCAAATGCAATTAGTCTAGATCCTAAATCAAATCAAGTTAGTATCAGAGCATTTGGTGACTATTATTGTAGTTGGTTTTGAATGCTAATAAGATCCAGGATTTAGAAGGGCGAAGGCAAGCTTGAGGAATCTAATCTTGAGATCGGGAAACGAAGTAACTTTTTTGAAAATGTCTGTGTCTGGAATGGAGGTACCTGAAGAACTCAGTGAGTAGGAGTTTCAAAGAGCTTTTTGGAAAATGAGAGCTATGTTGGAGATGCTACTCAAAGAAAGGGAAGAATGCATGAAACATGAAGAAGATCATGGGGACAGTAAAAGCAAGAAGAAGCAACTAGGAGGTGGCAATGAACCCCCAAAATATCCTCCGTCTACTCCTCCTCCTTCTCCTTCTTCTACACATTCCCTTTCTGGTAATCCTTTTAAGGGTGTAAATAAGCCTCATATTAAATTGGATGTTAAATTTGAACTATCTAAGTATTGTGGTGAATTAGATGCTGAAAAAATAGATGATGGATTCAACAAGTAGAAGTCTATTGTAGAGTTCAAAACCTCTTTGATGATGCTTCCAAGATCCAGTTAGCCACTCTTTGGTTGGGAGGTTCAGCTCTTACCTAGTGGGAGAGTAGGACTAGAGCAGAAATTTCACAGCATGGTAGAGTCAATTTATCTTGGTCAAAATTTATTAATGCTCTTAAAAATAAATTCTATCCCTTAGGTCACATGCAACAATTAATGATGAATTGGAAAGTGTTTAAAGAAGGGAAAGGTCAAACTGTCCAAGAGTACACCCATGAATTCAGAAAGAAGGCTATTGCATTAAATGTACCTTTGTACACCCAGGATACTTTGTTAAAATACATAGGAGGTCTTCACTCATATCTCAGACATTCCATTTTCGTTTTGAATCCTAGTAATTTGGATGAAGTTTGTGTCCAAGCTATACATTTAGAGTCAAGAGGAAAGGGTTCTTTTATTGATAATTTTGATAATGATAACTCTGTAAAGAAATCCTCTAAGGTTGCAGAGACAGGGAAAGGAAAGAAGATAGCTATAGTCAAGAAGGATGACAAGCTTTCTTGCTCTCATTGTGACAAGAAAGGTCATGATGAAGATCACTGTTGGAAGTTGCATCCTGAATTAAATCCTAAGTGGCCTCAGAGACATAATCAGAAACATAAAGGTAAGGAGAAAGCCACAAATGTTGTTATGGATCTTGGTTCCGATTCTAATGATGAAACTAAGATAACAGCTATGGGTTTGAAAGGTAAAGCTCTGATTTCCAGTGTTTCCTTTGATAGTTGTGCTTCTACTTTTGAAGTTAGTGATGTCTCTGAAGATAAGAGAAGGAACGCGTTGTTTCATTTAAGGGTTGTTGCTAAGAACATTAAAATTGATGCACTCATAGATAGTGGTTCTCAAGTTAACTTAATTTTTGAAGATGTAAGAAACTTGGGATTGAAAACTACACAACATAAGAAACCTTATCCACTAGGATGGATTTGCAAGAATGATAAGTTGCAAGTAACAAGACAATGCATTTTGAGATTCACAATCACTAGTAAATTTGTGGATGAAGTACAGTTTGATGTGGTTCCACTAGATATCTGTGGGATAGTTCTGGGTAGCCCTTATCTATATGATCGGAAGCCTATTTTCTATAGGGAAAAGAATCATTATCATTTGTTTAAAGATGGCATATAGTATATTGTACATTCTCACAGGATTAAGACTGATTGTTCTTTTACAAACATAGGGAAATTAAAGAGGGTAATTAATGAAAGTAAAGATTTAACTCTTATGTCTGTCAGTACAGGTGGTTCTAGACATGAGCTTGGAGTAGCTAAATAGGGTCATATGTCACAGGATGCACCCACAGTACAACATGAGGAAATGGTGATTGAAAGCATTGATGGTTCCTTGGGTAAAAATGTTTTTGTTGTGGGAGATCGATATGTTGTTGATTTGTTCTCTTTCATATCTGCATTATTGTTCAGCTTGATGCTAGTCCATGTTTGTTGGTTAGTGGCTATGAAAGTTGATGTAGATTCTTATGGAAGTAATAAAATGATGTTTATATTCAACAATGTTGTTGCAGTCTTCATTGTGATTGTGAGCCAGGTATATAGCTATACAGAGGATACAAGACAAGTGGGGAGGCCAAGTCCTCACTTAATGTCTGAATAGATGTCACTTTTGGAGGTCCAAAAGCTCTCCAATGGGGAGGACTAATCCAGGTGGATACTTGTCATCAAAAATTGAAGTGTTCCACATGCTCCATATTTCATCACTATGTCGAAGATATTGTCAAGAGCTTTCCGATGCATTTTGAACGGACCAAATTTGAATCCGTATGTGAAAGTTATGGTCGATCAAAGTTGAGGGTTGACCATGATGATGTGGTAGGAATGATGACTTGGTAAGAATGATGATGTGGAAAAAATGAGGACATGACTATTTAAATAATAATTTAAAAGCTAAATTCCCTTAAATTTAAATTACTAAAACTTTTAAGTTTTAAAATCCCATACTACGAGATTTTTAAGGGGTCTTAGAGATTTTTGAGGATATTAAAAGATTTTTAGAATATTTTAAAAGATTTTAAGGGAGATTTTTAAGGGCTTGAAATATCATAAAAGATATTTTAAAACTAAAATTAATGTTAACCTCCAAACATAAAACAAATTTAATCCCTTATGATTTTTATAGCCCGAAATTATGAGGGCCATGAATATATAGGAGACAATTTGGTATTATTATAGTTGTTAAAACTAATATTAAAACTAATCAACCTCTAAATGGCTTTCCTATGAGAAAATGCAAAAATAAATAAAAAATATGGAACCCGGATGGAAGAATTTGTTTTTTTTAAGTGGATAGTGGTTGAGGTTATTGTTTTATCTGTAAAAATAAGGGAAATTTGTTGTAAGGGGGTTATTTTATTAAATATGGTGGTTTAACCCCATATGGGAAAATTATGTATAAAAAGGGGGGAATTTAGGACTTGGGATAAGCAAGTGGTGATTTTTTATGAGAGAATTCTGAATTGTGGAGAGAATTTTGTATGGAGAGTCTGAGTGTCTGAATTTGTGCATGAAGGAGTGTTACTCTGCTGCACTTGAAAGAGGAAGACTTTGAAACTCTTGAAGACTCAAAATTGTATTCTATTGATGCCTTGTAATCAGTTTGAAGCATAATAAAGGATTGGTCACTCTTTGGAGAGGGACCTAGAGACGTAGCCATATTGGTGAACTACATTATCAACTTTGTTTGCAATTCTCTCTTCTCTCTTGTTCTTAATCACTTTGTTATTTTTGTTAATTTAATTATGTTGGTGTTTCAATTAAGTAACTTGGATTTTAAAGATTTATAAACATTAAGCATTCATATTCAATTATTCTAGATCCTAAATCAGATCAGGTAGCAGCCAGTCCGCTGCCACCCTGATTTCTAGCCCCCGTAGGCTTTGAAGGCAAAGCCCCGATCCTATCAAGAGTCGGGGGCTACACTTAGCCCTAGTGGCCGCCCATACCTTTAGCCACTGGTCACATTGGATCTAGGGGATCTGCCACCAAGATTCAAACCCTAGCCCCCTGGTCGCTGAGAGGACCACGGGCAAAAAATTCCTAGCCCCTGAGGGCTTCATTTTTGCCCCTAGTTAGTGAGAAGTGCCTTTTTACAGGCCTTTTTTAAATTTTCTCATAACTTGGGCAAACGAAGGTATTTTTTCGCAAATGAGATATCATCAGAAAGCTAGTTCAACGATCTTTGCAATGGTGGTGGTTTGATTTTTTATTTTTTATTTTGGTGCCTTTTTATTTTGTCAAAGCCAAAATTTATTGTTTTCACTCTAGGAGGCGTAACTTTTGCATCCTAGCTTAGTTTTTTAAAAACAAATAGGCGTTAGAAAGATGCTTCCGACCTCTTCTTAGATATAAGACTTTATTTTTGCATAATTTTCTCCAAGTATCTAGATTTTTTATCAGAACTCAGCCTTTTTTTGTGAGTCATTTTCTTGGGAAACGTGCAATCAGGGTTTTTTTTAAGATCAAAGAGGAATATTTTTTATTTGAGAGTATGTACTGTTGTTTTTTTTGTCATGGATTTACATAACATTGCACCTCTTACTCCATTCAACTATTTTGGTTGGAAAAAACAAATGGAGATTCACTTGAAACACAAAGGGTTGTATAGGGTAACCATGGGTATATAAATTGAACCTACAGGTGCTATTGAAAAGAGAAAATGGTTTAATAGGTGTGATGAAGCTTATGGTACATTATGTATGTCTTTGTCATCTGACCTTCTTTTTCACATTGAGTCTTGCACAACACCCAATGAGATTTGGATTACTTTAGAGTCTTTGTTTGGGAAGTACGATACTATGGGAGGGTTTTAGTTAGAGAATAAGCTTATTGGCTTAAATCCTAGGGATTTTAATAGCATCCAGGAGTTTTTCACCAAAATCAAGTCTCTTAGATTGTAGTTGTCATCGTGTGGTGTTTAGAAAGAAGACTCTCAGTTGATATTGTCCATTCTTTCTAAGCTTGGACCAAATTATTCACTTTTTGTATCTACCTTTTTATGCCAATATGGATGCACTTGGTACGAAATTCACTATGCCATCTCTAGGTGACTTTGCTTCATCTCTCACTCAAGAGCAAGCTAAGTTAGCTAGCATGGGCATGGTGAAAACTTCTTCCTCTTCACAGGAACTTATTACATCACAAGAGCCCAAAGATCAGAAGGATTCTACAGGAAAAGGAAAGAAACATAAACAAAAGGATTCCAAACCTCATGAGTAGCAGAAGGAGTCCTTAGATTCATCCTCCTCTTCTAAGGGGAAATCATTTACGAAGGAGAAGGGTCCATGTGCATATTGCAAGAGGGAAGGACATGCAGAACATAATTGTTACAAGAAGTAAATTGATGAGCGGAAACATCTTCTTCAGAAAATTAGATTGATTTTCCTTCTAGGATTTCTACATCTTCTTCTTCTCCTCATTCTTCTTCTTTAGAGCAGCATAACACAGGCACAACTGGTTTACACACTTCATCAGATATGAAGGGACACGCTCTTTGTGCTTCTTCAGGTATTGGATCAAGGAGATGGCTTCTAGATTTAGGAGCATCTCATCATATGGCATCTTCATAGGTTATGTTCACTTCCTTTGAGCCTTGCACTATGTCTCCCATTTTGATGGGAAACAACAATTGCATGAGTGTTACAGGGAAGGTGTCTATTAGTTTTGGGGATCACTCCTTTTAGGATGTCTTGTGTGTCCCTCACTTGAAAAACAAACTTCTTTCCATTTATCATATCGTACATGGAGGCAATGGGAGATTTGTGGAGTTCACACCTGATTCAATTATCATTAGAGACTTGGAGAGTAGAGAAGTTATTGCTACTAGGATAGTGGATCACTCATCTTAGTTGTATTCCTTCACTAATTTTGCTACTGGTGGTGCTTCTATTTCTACAGCTATTCCTCACACTTCTAGTGTGCATCATCATTCAGAGGAGAGATTTGGCTTCTTGAACATTGGATTTCTCACTTCGGATCTTGTTCTCGAGCCTTCCATTCCATCTCCTCCACCTCCTGTTGCTTCTTCTATTTCAGTGCAGTAGGATCCAATTGATCATACATCTTTGGAGGTTTCTATTGTGTCTTCACCTACATTTACTTCTTCATTGGTTGAGGTCACACCTGCTTCTATGGAGACATCTTAGGCTGCACCTACTTCACCTTCAAAGATTGCATTCATCGGCCTCTTCCCTCTCACTTCTTTCAGGAGATGTAGTTTCTTCAGTTCTTTTGGAGTTACTTCATTCTGGGGGGGATATGTGGTCTCTTTCTTCCTCTCTTCTGGGGGGGTTCTTTCATGTATCTTTGTGATGGATGGTGTCCCTGGAGGTTCTTATGTAGTCCTCCATCTTTCATCACTTAGTTTATTGCATTCTATTTTGGGGAGGAGTTTTGTTCCCATGTGGTTTTCTCCTTTACCCCATTTGATTTAGTTTGTATTGCATTTGTAAATGAGTACCTGATGAGGCCTTGTTTTCGGGACTCATCTTTGCATAATAATTTGCTTCTCCCTAAGTTGTACTTATGGGGTGGTGTTGGTGTAATTAATAATTTAATTACACTTTAGCATAAGTTTACTTAGGCATATTTTAATTCCTAGGATAATTATTATTTAATTATTATCCTTATCTTATTGAGTTGTATTTTTGCTCAAGATAATATTAGGGTCTTGATTTATTGCATTATTTCCTTTTTGAAGGCTTTTGTATTATTTGTAAAACAATTACATTCAAAAATCAACTATGCTAGTTTATGCTTGCAGAAACTTGCTCTGACGGTTTACAGAACATCTCTTATCTTTGTTCTGAATACCTATTGCATGTCATAGGTGATTGCTTGCAAGTGATTCTTGGGGACTATTAAGTTGGTTTTTCAACTTCTACATTAAGAAAACTTTCTATTTGTGGAAAATTTTCATTTTTGGAAATTTTCATTTTTGATTTTTTTTCCATTTTAAGATTTTTTTTGAAAAGTTCAAAAAGCAACCCGGCCTAATTTTTCATCCTCTATCCACAGGTGCAAATTTTTTCACAAATGATGTCCAAATTTCACCTCAAAATTGGTTTTAGGGGAATTCGAGGTAGCTTGGATTTTCCCAAGTTTATTTCTCATGGAAAATCTGAGGTAGCTTGGATTTTTCGGAATCCAAGCCAGGTCAAAATTCCCTAAACTTCATAAATTTTTTTCTATCTAAGGAATTTATGAAACGTTCAAAAAGCAACCCAACCTAATTTTTTGTCCTCTATCCATGTGTGCAAAAAATATTTACCAATGACATTGAAAATTCACTTCAAAATCCCCATTTCCAAAATCCGTGATAGGTAGATTTCTCCCAGACCCTCAAGATGCCACAAAATAAATTGCCTTCATCAAATCAAGTCTAGACCAAATATCAAAATAACCTCCTAGGAAGAGAAAAACTAAAAATTTTACCAAGCCAAGATGTGGAGATGCAAAAAAAAAGAAAGAGGGTCCCTGCCTCCGGTGGGGCGTGTATGCAAAAATTGCACAATAATCTAGACCATTGATTTCCTCTAAGTCTTCAAAGAATCTTGACTATTAGTTCATAGCCATCACTATCCCACTACTTTGTGGTGCATGAATCCTCCACTATTGATCTTGGCATTTTCTAGAAGATTGATCTCATTTTTCCATTAGAAAATATTTTCTATAAAAGAAGGCATTCTTCTCCATTTTGGCTTTACAACCACATTCTCCAACATTCATGATACCATATCACTGTCACTTGCAGGTATTCATACAATAAAATTTGAGGGCAAGTTTACAAAAATAGATTTGAGGAGAAGCAAGGGAGATAATCAACTATGATAGGGGAGTTTTATTTTATTCTTTCATTCTTGTTTTAGTCTCTTTTATCATTTTTACTCTCTTGTTTGGATTTGGAATTTGGGCTTAGATAGTTAGAGTGGTTGCTACTTAGTCTTAGCTATTTTGCATTTCAAAATTCCCTATCTTATAGTACTCTCAAATCAAATTGTTTGATCTGGTAGTCCTTAGGCCACATCTCCTAAACTCAAGCTTATCAACCAATGGGATGACTATTTTTGCAATTTTGTTACCTTTCTCATCCATAGTGATGGTTGATATCCTCCTGGATTTTTTTCCTTCTTATAGGAGATTGAAATGCTTTTGAAAAAATTCTCAGAATTTTCTCTGAGTTTCCTTCTACATGTTTCCTTTGTTTCCTTTAAATTGTATGATTTAACCAAATGGGCACAACAATGGAAATTTATCTAATAGGAGAAGATAGGATGCCAACATTATGGGATCCTTCTTTTGAACTAGCTTTCTCAATCTCCTGTTGTTCAACTTCTGATCTAATCTCTTCTTCTCCTAGGACTTGTCCATCATGAATCTCCCTTACTTGGTCCACTTGTTTCTCTTTATGCTCTCTAGCTATGGTCTCTTCAACATGGACCTCTCTCTTCCCTTCCTCTTCTATTGGAGGCTCTCTTTCTATCTCTCTCTTCTTATACTTCCTCTTTTGTAGCCCTTATGGGAATATCTTCCACTTGGGCAAGTGACCCACCTTCAGGAATAGGAGGGGGAGGAGAGGATGGAGGATGATGTGGTAATTTTGGAGAGGGGGGAGGTGATGGTAGAGGAGATTCATGTGAAGGGGAAGAGGAATAGGTTTGATGAGATTCTCGTTGAGAAGCTCTTTCTCTTATGGCCTTTCTGGTCCCTTTCTTCCTCTACAAAGTTTCTCTTTCCTCAGCATATTCTTCACTTGAACGATAGATATTGGTTCTTTCTCTTTTCTCTTCTTCATAATTTCCACTTTAGGAGGTGAAGACATTTTAGTCTTGGCTACAATAGTGGAGGATCCTTCATCTACCTTCTCTTTCTCTGCTTCTTTTATTGATTTTGGAAACTTCATCATAGGAGAAGGGTTCCTTAGCCAATAAAGAGAATGGGCTACAAAACCTACTAACCTTGCTTGAATATCATAATTTTCATCCACTGAACAATATTCATTGAATATTGGCTAGTTGTAAATGTGTTTCCTATTGTTAATAGGATCGAGGAACTTCCTATCTTATTTCACATTCTTAGAGACTCGGGCCTCTATGTAATACTTAATCATATTTACATCAACTAATAGTAATCTTTCATTCTCACTTCAAACTCTTCCTCACAGTTTTCTCAATGGTCTTCTATCTTAGGCTCATGGATGAAAAGAAGCCTATTACTTTGTTGATTTTTCCAATTGGGTCAAATCAGCTCCCAACATCATTATACATCACTAGAGCATATTTTTCCAACTCTAGATCTACACTCTTGGAATTTTGTATGTTTTCACATGAATATAATCCTATTTTGATTAGGAAATTGTATCCAAACTCATATTTACCTGCAATCAATTGGTGAAGTTCATTCACTTTGTGCATAATTCCAACAAGATCATCTTCTCTAATGGATACTTTGGAAGCTTATATGACATCCTATGGAATCTAACCACTCAGATATATGCGAGTCTTGAACTGGATAATACTAATTTTCCTAATTTTTTGAGTGCTTCCATAGTCTCATTTGAGATTCTCCAAGGGAAATCTCCCCCCAACCCATCAAATTCTACAACATCAAATTCTTCACTGAAAGCACCACATTCTACAACAAATAAAAGTAAAAAATTAGGAATTTCAAGAATCGAACAAGAACTCATTACTTTTTTAGCTCCTCAAAGGTTCTTTCTACTTCCTCTATCCATTTGAAGGTGCCTTCTTTACTCAAATTGGTGAGTGGTGTCATAGTCTGCGAAAATCCTCTAATAATAGCTACATAGTCCAAATAAACCTCTTAGATGGGATAATTTTGTAGGAGGTGGCTAGTCTAGAATGGCTTGGATCTCCTACTAATAAACTTGAACTCCTTTAGAACTTATGCCATGTCCTAAATATAATATATTTGTCAATCCAAACTCACATTTGGACATCTTTGCAAAGAGAGATGGTTGTTCTAGAATTCCCAAAACTATATCCAAATACTTCAAATTTTCTTCCCATGTTTTTCTATAGATCATAATATCATCAAATAAAACCAATAGAAACTTCCTCAAATTCTTACCAAAAACATGATCTTCATGCATGATTAGGAAGTTGTTGGAGCATTAGTGAGACCAAAGGGCATAACCAAGAGCTCAAAATGCCCATAGTGACACTGGAGACAAATCTTTTGTACATCTTCTTCTCTCATGTGGATTTGGTGGTATTCAGATCTCAAATCAATCTTAGAGAAGTACACCACACCTTGTAGCTCATCTATCTACGAAATGGGGTACTGGTTCTTAATGGTCTTCTTTTTCAATTCTTGGTAGTCTATGCACATCTACAAAGTGTCATCCTTCTTTACCAATACCACAAAAGATGTGAAAGGACTAGATTTGGGTCTGATGTATCCCATATCCAACAAATCCTTTATTTATTTCTCTATCTCCTCCTTATACATTCGGGGATGGTAGTAAGGAGTGGTCATACTCAATTTTGATCCTGGTTCAATATCTATGATATGATGGAAACCTCTATTTGGTGGTAGTTTGGGACACATGTCATTAAAAGCCAAACTATGCTTATCCAAAATATTTTGTATATCAATATGAACTTGACCATTCTTACCCTTAGAAGAGTCCTTTGAAATCACCAAAAAATAGCAGTCCAAACAACTTGGTTATTCTGGAAGACCCTTTCCATTCTCCTGGTTGATACTACTTGCGGGCCTCCATTAGCCATTCCCTTTAGAACCACCTCATTCCCATTGTATTTGAACTTTATTTCCATTATTTGGTAGTTTGCAATGTACTCACCCAATGAATGCAACTAATGCATACCCAAAATCACATCAATTTCACTCAAACAATAACATAGAAATCATCACAAACCTTATGATCTTCAAACGTTATGTCTAGCTTTTGAAATTTCTCCTTGTAGGGTAAGTTATACCCATTTTCCACAATGATAGTGAAGCTTTCAAAATTCTCCATATCTAGCCTTATTATCCTCACAAGTCCTCACCAATGAAGTTGTTAGTAGCTCCTCCATCGATTGGGACAACCACTCTTTTTCCAACAAGGACTCCCTAGACCTTGAAAGAATGGCATCTATATGCACAAGATAGAGATGCTATAATTTTTCCATTATCTTTCTCCTTATCTTCCTCCTTTGAAAGGATGTCTTTTAAGTCATGAAACTCTTTGGACCCATCAGATTTTGATTCTTTATCAAAAAGGACTTCTATATAGTGAACTTTCCCCTTACCAAGGCATATGTGTCCCAGAACCCATGTCTTCCTATAGGAGAAACAAATTTTATTCCTCTGAAACTCATTCCTAGTCTCTTTATCTTCCTTCATCACCACATTAGGAGTTGCATATATGGGTGCCATTACTAGAGCATGTAGTGGATTTTTCTAAAAACCACCCTTAGAGTGCCATGTATTGGGTTTAGGTGGGTGGGAGAAAAAATTCTTTAGAATGGATGGCTCAAGGATTAGAGCCCTTTTGATAGCCTCTTGTAAAGAGAAATTGGTGTAAAAAATTTCGTAAACCCCCTAAGAGGCTCGTAGATCCTAGTGATGAGGAGATGCACAATACTCTTTTTTGATAGTTTAGGTACCATCACCACCAATTTCTGAAACTTCATTATATAATCATCTATTGAGTGATGTTGTTTGATTGTGGTCAACTTGTTGAAATATTCTTCTTTATCCTTTGACTCAAATCTATCAAGAATTCTCCTTTTGAATTCATCAAATCTATGTATTTGATCATGGCCTTGGATAGTATGGCCATGAAACCACCATTCATAGGATTCCCCTTTGAGATGCAAAGAGACAAATTGAACCACATATTTCTTTGTCATAGGATTGAGCAAGAAATAAGTTTCCATATTTTGTAACCATGCTCTAGCTAATATCTTGTTATTCCCATCAAAACATGCCACAAAAAGTTTTTCCAACTTTTCCTTTAGATATTTTCTTTTGTATACCCCATTCTTCTATGGCTCAATCTTCCTTGCAAATTCTATGCAGTCTGCATATGAAATCTTTGATTTGATTTCTTTCAGCAAGGATTGGTACTCACCATGCCATCTACAAATAGTTTCTGAATTGAAGGCACTAGTTTTCAAAATTTAACTTCTCGCTTTTTTTGATTTATGGTAAGAGTATATTCCTTGGGGTCCTTGATGAAATATTATTCCCAACATCATTGCTTCCACCATTTTTTGATGATATCTCATCCTTTTGATCGTTGTGATTTGAATTACCACCTAACATCTTGTTAACCAAAGTTTTCAATACATCTCGTCTTCGCTAGGGTTGTGGGTATATCCCTTAACCATCTTGTAATCTCATGAATTTATGCAATTTTTTCCTTAAATATTTCTTTGTCTTCTGTCATCTTCCTTTTCTCTAAGTTTGTATTTTCTTCTTGATCTAATTTCTTCAATTCCCTCCTCTAGTACCTAATGTTTCTTTTGTTCAACATAAATAATTAGGAAAACCCTACAGGTTGGTAGAATCATGCTTTGATACCACTATAATATCCCTAACATATAATTCTAACAACTATTGATTTGCAGATTGAATTCAATATGCAAAAAAATGCAAACACAAGATATTACTCTAAAAATGATCAATTTAAAAAATAGATGAATATGTTTACATGACAATTTAGAACAATGATCTAATATGATTTATAATTATCTCCATAGATCAAAGAGAAATAGTACCAACTTTCTTACAAAATATTTGAAGATCAGATGCAATCCTTGAATGAGAATTCCCTCAAGAACCAAAGGGGTTTTGTCCTTTGATCCTAGTGAACATTGGGTTTTTGTCCAATGAACACAACTCCTATGGGTTTTCATCCACTCAAGGAAATATAACACAAGTGTCCCCAATTTAAAATAAATAAAATAATAATTAGATACCCTTACATTAATTGATTTCCTCCATTTATATGCTAGCAATTCTCCCTAAGGAATAGGTTGGCCTTGAGCCAAAAAGGTTCCAAAGACCATAATTTGAATTCTAGCATGCTACATTAGTTCAGCCTTAAGGCCTATGTAGATTCCTTTGGGATTAGCATGCCACCTTGTGGACCCATCCACACACTTTTCTTTCCCTTTCCTGCTTCCTAAAACTTCATCGTTGTTGTTGCATGATCTTGAGGTGTCTCATCCTTTAAGCCTATTGAAGTGGGTGCCAGTTGACTAGCATAATCACCTTTTGATAGCAATATCTTTCTACTACCCAATCCTTCTCTCTTAATATTTGGATATGATGTGCAAGTGTCACCATAGGTGATGTGTTCCAAATTGAAGACAAAATGCACTCCTGTGGAGGAATGTAGAGAGATTCTTAGAATCAATTTTGTTTTGGTATAGTGAGATTGAATTGGTGACCTTCTGATGGTGATATCTTCTCGGTATATGATCCTTTTCCCACGATCTTTGGATATGTTGTGGGGAATTTATTACAAATGTTATGTCCCAAAATATAGACTGAGATGTGCTTTTGTAGAGGAATGTGGTAAGATTTCCAGGTTCCACTCTACAACTGTCTTTGTGGAAAAAGGGACATGACAAGTGAGAAAAAATGGCTAAGGAATGAGAGGGATTGCAAAAAAATATGTGGAAGTGAAGTGCATTTGACAGTGAATGTAAACATCGATGGAAGTGTAGTTACATTTCAAAATATTAGAAGGTGAATATGGGAGCAAATAGAGGATAATATCCTTGTAAAATCATCGAAAGGGCATCCTAGTGTAGGAGTGGAAAGTGATGTTTACTTGGGGGTAAAATTCCCATAAATTGAAGTTGGGATGGAAAATTTCATAGAGAAAAGGGGTTGTAGGAAAAGGCAACTGAAGTGAACATGAGTAGAGGAGAAAGTAAAGTGTAGGTAGAAGTTGAAATCTCACAAGGGGTGAAGATTGAAAATATGATTAAGGTACAAAAAAGCATGGATTTCCAACTAAGTTAAAGTGCATTTGAAAGTGCATTTAGAAGATAAATTCTTAGAAATATCCTAGAACACCAATAAAATTTCAAATAATAATATTTTTTAGGATTTTTACATCTCTTGACATTAGGGGGCCCACTTAAGATTTCTTGGATTTGTTATCAATAACAAGTTAATTTGGACCTAACTACACAACATGGGAGAAAAACAAAGGATGTTAGAATTAGGTGTTGTACACCTTGCATAATGTTTGTAATTTTTTATTTATTTATTATGTGTGTGGTGCACCTAGGGGTTTTCTAGGTGAATGTGCATCACAAGGAGTTATAATGTTGGGGCCACTTTGTTGTATGTAACATTGGGACATAATTGTCAAATGTAATTATTTAATATTGGGGAATAATAATAAAAAATAAAAAGTACCCAATATTAAATGTGGGGTCACATGATGTTGTATGGTTTTGGGCACATGGTTTATGTAATACCACTTGGTGGTTTTGTGGGAGCTTGTTTCTATAAAAGCAACCACAAGGGTAGTTGTTTGGGGTTGGATCAAAAGTTGGTCAAGGTTGAGCTTGTGCATGTGTGAGGGTTTGAAGCATGGCATGGGATGTGTGGATTCATGCTTGGTCACATGGAATGCATGGATAGCTTGTGCTTCAGAAGTGTTCATGGAGTCTCTGCAGATGTATTGTAATGGGCTTTCATTGCTGAATAATACATGGAGTGTGGATGCTTTTGGAGGTTGGGTTTTTCCCTCTTGAGGGTTTTCCCAAGGTATATCTTGTGGCATTCCAGTGGAGGCATGGATGGTAAAAAGGTAAACTATTCATTTATGAAAACCTTTGGTTATGAAGCTTTTGTCCATGTTGATATTGAAAATAGAACCAAGCTTAAGACTAAGTCTAAAAAATGTCCTGTTATTGGATATGGAGTAGATGAATTTGGTTATTGGTTATGGGATTATGAAAATCATAAAATCATTAGGACTAGAGATGTTATATTCAATGAGAAGGTCATGTATAAGGATCAGTTGTAGGAAAAAGAAGCATGAACAAGCCAAAAAGGACTATTTGGTATTGGATAAGGTTCTAGAAAATAAAATGCCAGTGGTACCTGATGCTCAGCAACAAGTTATCCCACAGACTCCTGCAAGTGTTAGTGTTAGGAATTGTATGTAGAAAATATCAATTACATGCAAATAAAGATTAAACAAAGGAATTAAAAACACATAAATAATAACAAGAGACAATATTTAACCTAGTTTGGGCTACGTCCACCAACAGAGTCCAATATTATTATTCAATAAATCGAACCGATTACAACCAATAATCCTTGCAACTCAATACCATTGCAAATGCTACAATAAAAAATCAACAAAACCCAACCCTTAGCCTTTTATCAAGACTTATGTCGGTTACAAAATTAGGATTTTTTTATGTTGGACAATAAAAAAACCACAAGGGGCACTGCCCCATGACCCCGTCTTGGGGGCACTACCCCCAAACCCCCGCAAGGGGCGCTACCCCTTGACCCCACTAAATAATTGGGGGGAAACCACATTGATAAAAGTGGGGAAAATTTAACCTCTGAGTTTGATTAGGCTCCATATACCAACAATTAGATGTTCTACAAGGATAACTATACCTCTAGAGAGATTTTCTCCATTGCTATATTCTATATTATTAACTATTTTTGGTAAACCTGAAGGTTATGAAGAAACAAGTCAGGTAGATACCAAAAAGCAGTGGGAGCTAGGTAAGAAAGAGGAAATGGATTCCTTGTTGCAGAATCAGACTTAGGACTTAGTCCAAATACCTACAAGTAAAATAGCATTGCCAAATAAATGGGTTTATAGGTTGAAAGAAGAAGATGGAGGCAAGAAAATATATAAGTCCAAAATTGTGGTAAAAGGTTTTGTATAGAAAAAAGGTATAGATTTTGATGAAATATTTTCTCAGACTATAAAGATGACTTCTATTAGAACTATTCTTTTTGATGAAATATTTTCTCAGACTATAAAGATGACTTCTATTAGAACTATTCTAAGTCTTGTGGCTGTGAAAGACTTGCATCTTGAACAACTAAATGTGAAAACAACATTTCTCCATGGGGATTTGGAAGAGGAAATATGCATGCAACAACCACAATGATATGAGGTCAAGGGTAAGGAGGAATTTTTGTGCAGGTTATAGAAGAGTTTGTATGGCCTAAAGCAAGCACCTCAACAATGGTAAATTTGAAATTTGATAGTTTATGGCTGAACAAGGTTACAAAAGATGTCATTTTGATTATTGTGTTTATTTTAAGAAATTGGGTAATGACAACTATATTATCTTGTTGCTTTATGTTGATGACTTGCTTGTTGCCAGGTCTAACATGCAACATATTAATGAACTTAAGTAGAAATTAGAAAATTCATTTTCTATGAAGGATTTGGGTGCAACAAAAGAAATCCTTGGTATGATGATCACATAGGATAGGACAAACAAAAAATTATTTTTGTCTCAAATTGAGTATGTAGAGAAGGTGTTGAAAATGTTTAACGTGTAAAATGCAAAAGAAGTTAGTACACCTTTGCCTAGTCATTTTAAGTTGACTAAGGAGATGTTTCCAAAGACATAAGAGGAGGAATAATTTTTTTTTAAGATACCATATGCATCAACAGTTGGTAGCTTGATGTATGCAATGGTATGCACAAGGCCAGATATTGCACATGCAGTGGGAGTTTTGAGAAGGTATATGAGTAACCTAGGAATGGAATATTGGAATGCGGTAAAATGGATTCTCTGATATTTGAGAGGTACTACTTCAAAGAAACTATGTTTTGGAGGAACAAATTCTACTCTAAAAGGATATGTTGACTTTGATCTGGTGGGTGATATTGATAGCAGGAGGAGTATTACAGGGTACATGTTTTTATTGTAGGAGGTACTATAGTTAGTTGGATTTCAAGACTGCAAAAGGTTGTTGCGCTCTCAACTACTGAAGCTAAGTATGTTGTTCCTACAGAAGCTAGCAAGGAGATGATTTGGTTACAACATTTTCTGGAGGAATTGGGACAATGACAAGAAGAGAGCCCTTTGCACATTGATAGTCAGAGTTCCATTCATCTTGCTAAGAACTTAGCTCTACATTCAAAAACTAAGTACATACAGATCAGATACCACTTCATCTGGTTAGTTTTGGAGGATGGACAATTGAAGCTAGAGAAAATTCACACAAGTGTGAATCCTATAGATATGTTCACAAAGGCAGTTACATGGGAGAAACTGTTTTCCTCATCAGTTTTTATTGGCATTCATGACTAATAATTGTAGATATGAGAAACTAGCCAGACCTGTAATCCAGTGGGAGCTACAAGTTCAATGGTATTGTCCAAGATTGCTCTTGAAGTGGGAGATTATTGGTATGTGGTGACTAATCATGCAAATATTGTACACTGTTAATGTATCCCCTTGATAGAGAGGGTTCGGGGATGCAACCCCCAGAAAAAAACTTTTTTGTTAACACAAAGATTTTTCCCCATTAACACGTCAAGGTTTTCCCACTAACATATCAAGTGAAAAAAATGGCTTTGTAAAACCCTAATTCTAGAAGCTTCGAAAAGCTTATTATAAGCGCCTGGGATGTAAGTTGTGATGTGTGTAATTCGTGAGATTGAAATTTGTTTTGCACTAGATAATAAAATCATTTGGTGGATGAGTTTCTATGGATGTAGCCCATATTGGGTGAACCACGTTAAGTTTCTGTGTTGATCTCTTTTGTGTTATTCTTCATTGTTATTTATGGGTTATTTAATCTATGCATATAATTGTTAATGTTTATTGCTCCAATCTACCTGAACCCTAACAAAGGTGTGGCCCTTATTTTGAATGTTTTATCCTCTTAGTGTTAGTATTATACCTAATATGTATCTTTTAATAATTCATTCATTATTATGGACCCTTTGTGATGGTGTTATTTAAAATGCCCCTTGAGGCATGGCTTTTTTATTTTTTTCTTTCATCCCCTATGATGTTAAACTTTGTGCACCCCTTGAGGTGATTTTTGTACACCCCCTAAGATGATTTTCATCCCCTATGATGTTAAACTTTATACACCACTTGAGGTGATTTTTGTGCACTCCTTGAAGTGTGCTTTACAAAATAGTCCATGGGCTTGGCATAACACTATTGGGAAAATGTGTCTCAACCTTACAATTACATAAGGTGTACTATTGATACATAAGCACTGGGGGTAACCCTTGTGAGGGGTTTGTGGGGATCATCCCCCTTCTAGGGGGTCCAAGGGCCATGTGCCCCAACAAGGGCTTTGGGGAAGTGTCCCCAAAAGCTAAATTTTATGTATATTTTATTATTATAAATCTATACCATACATCATTAGGTCCCAAATCTGACGGTTGATACTTTTTTGGCTTGATTTTCCTTAGAAGGAAACCCTATATTATGAGAGCATTTTATTATGACTATGTATTGTGAAGTATTCTAAGAGTCTAATAGTGTTTGTGTTTCTTGTGGATCTCTAGCTAGTGATACTCCTATGAAAAGCTTGCTCTAAAGTCATATTGTAATCTTTGTAATTTCTAAATAATATATTGGGCGGCTTTTGGAGTGTGGGTTTTTCTCTTGAAAGGGTTTTCCTCACATAAATCACTGTGTTGTGGTATGCATGATATTTATGTTTAAGTTTCTATAATTCTTAAAAGGATAATGTAAAGTTTTGTAGTATCCTCCTCTCAAGATTAGTGTAGGAATTTGTTCCACTACCTTAGCTTCCTTACAAACATACCTTGTTGATTCATGTGCTTGAGATCCCTTTTTTAACATGACCATCTATCATAATATAACTTGCTTGCTAATGGAGCCATGAGTTTCATGAGGTGCCTAGCATAACATAGTTGCTAGCCTTGTGAAACCCATCCTATTGCATGGAAACCTAGAATAACATAGCTTGCTAGCTAGTAGATCTATGTAGCTCATGAGTGACTTGGCATGACATAGCTTGCAAGTCCTTATGAGAGCACTATCTTACCTAACATCATATTCGAGAAATGACATTTGGTATTTGAGAAAAAATTTATGACTCAAGTCTCTTTACCTTACTAACTCAAATCCTTTAGTACTAACCCTCATATTTGTGTCTCATTCTTTGTTATGTATCTTCTTTGTTTGCATCATGTTTACTTTGTGTTTACATTGTGCTGTATTTTTAATTTTATGTTTTTATTTTCATTATGTTATGTTATGTGTCTTCAATGTCATATAACTTGTTCACCATTCCATTTTGGATATTTGTTTTCATATACATGTAGGCCATTAGCAATACCCAGATAATATTTTGGTGCTACCAAAAAACCTAGAAAGTGTTTTTGAATCTAAAAAGTAGAACATGTGATTTCGTATAAAATCAAAAACTTCACCTGCAAGGAAAATAACCATGATTTTGACAATCGTTTCTACAAGTTCTGATCACTATCTACAAAATCTACCAAATACCCAAATGTTATTTAATAATTTAAAAAAAACACAAATTATTTTTCTCAAAAATACATGAAGAAAAAGATATTGGACTTTTTTTATTCAAAATGCAACAAAAAATTAGTCAAGGTTGATCCCTTGAGGATCCCCCAAAAAAACTCTTTAATTGAATTTCTCCCGGATTTGAGAAGGGGCTTGTAAATCAGATCTCTGACACCATGTTAGAGTTTCCAATAAACTCCATAAAACCAAGATCACCTACAAAACCTAGATTAGCCTTCTACAAGGAGAGAAAAATAAAGATGCAAGAGCAATTTGCAAAAGATGTGCAAATAATATTATTGATAATAATGAATTACATGATATGACTTACTTTTATAAAGCAATATGCAAAAACCTAAAGGTAAAACCTAATTAGGACCTAATTAAACTTAATAAATTATAATTAAATATTTAATTACACCAACAAAAACAATTTGTGAGCCTTCACATCCTCACAATAAACAAAAATGAATTGTTGACTCTTCTCCATTGCATTATGTAAACCATATGGAATGAATTCCTAATTCTCATGACAAAATACTCTGAAGAAGGATACATTAGGGTTTCCATGGGACCAAGCCTCCTCAAGATTCATATTATGTACTACCTTGTGAGGCATACAATTCTGAATATAGTTGGCATAATTTATAGCTTCAACCCAAAAAGCTAGAGCCATGAACTGAGAATTAATCATACAATTGGCCATCTCTTGTAAAGTATTTTTCTTTTTGTCGACCACACCATTTTATTGAGGAGTGTAAGGAATAGTGTGTTGATGAATAATACCATGCTCACTACAAAAAGCTTGAAATTCCTAATTGAAATACTCCCCCAAATGTTATCTATACATATCCATCAAAGATAAAACTTGGATGATACTCCATAAATGATTTGAAGGTCCTCAAAGTGGTGAGAACATCACTCTTGTACTTCAAAAAATAGACCCATGTGTGTCATGAAAAATCATCAATAAGGGATTGGAATTGACAGGATATCACTATAAACCAACTCTAGGGGTGTGGTAGCATGTGTAGATTGAACCTTAGGAAAAGTGTCTTGATTCTATTTTCCAAGAACACAACCTCGAAAAATGCCCTTGATGTAAGAGATCTTAGGAAGACCAACCACTAAGTTATGTGCATGCATATGTTGAAGATATTTGTAGCTCAAATACCCAAAAATTTCATGACAAAGTTTTCTCACTAAATTTGTATGAGCAATAAAGGATGAACTTGTTGAAGAATCAAATCCATCAGACTAGTATATATGGTTCTCATGATCAACTATTCCTATAGCAGGGTGATCCCACAATAGTGGGTTACAATTTTTTGAATGAAGAAAATTATATTTTCAAGAGAAAAACATTAAAAACATGCTTCATTCGAAAGAGGGGTTCTAATGAAGGTGGTTCAGTCGAACACCCCCCTTTCACTCGAAGGGGATGTTCTAATGAAACCCTCCCAAGTTTTTGACTTTTTGGGAAACCCCACGAAGATATTTGGTGGGGGTTCATTCGAAGCCATCTTTCCATTGATCCCTAATTTTCCCTCCTCTAAAGTTAGCAATGAGATTTGGTGGACATCAATTTTCCGCACAAGGTCCTTTCCATCGGGAGTGTCATTTTCATCAACAACGGTGCTATTTTCATCAACAACAACAGAGGTGACTTCTGGCGATTTCATGTGAAAGCGAGGAAAATGGCGGAAAATGAACAACAACCAGGTGCATGGAAACGATTCTAACTCACAACCAATATTTTTCTTTAAAATGTTACATTAATCTTTTGTAGAATGAATCTAGCAACCAGGTGCATGGAAACAATTTTAACTCACAACCAATTTGTTGTCAGATGCTTAATTAATAGCAGGGGCACATTGATATGTGGTATTAGTGGAGATTAGAAATAAGTTTTTATAGGTCAGATACTTCTTTGTATCCACCCCCACCTTGTCATGATTCGATAGGGATAAACGATCTATAATTCCCCTCCCAACTACTTGGGTGAATCGTGTTTTCAGGAAGGGCATTATCCAACCTTGAGCTCGATCTATTATCTTGCCTCCCATCGCTTTAGCATTTGATTTTGTTATGGTTTTTTTTTATGGTTTAAAGGTGTCATTTAACAACCATTTAAAGGTTATATTATCAACTTTCATTAGCTTGATCCCAGGCTGGCCATTGACAACATGCATTTCACGTCTGTATTCACATAACAGATGTAGTTGGAGTGCAGTCATACCTAAAATGATGTCTGTAACCAGCCTTTTGGTGAGATTCCCATCACCTTTCACAAAATAAAACATGTGTGGCACTTTTCGCTCTTCAAACCTTGACACTAAATTTCTTGTTAGTACTCGTCCCATCTCCCATTTTTCTTTCTTTTGGTATCTGACATCCAGGTCTGGTGTGGAATGCATCCCTGGGGGATGGTTATAAAGAACAAGTTTGAGATGGGTTCATTATTATTTGGAAGTCTGATGTGAGGTGAATTAACTGTAGGTTTATTGTTACTAACAATGAAATTGTGGTGTCCTTTCTTTTGTTCAAAGGGTCAAATGCATTTTAAGCATGTACATTCGAATTTCATTGATCAACAAGCCTCTAGCATGGCTAATTTATGTTATGACCAGGTAAAGACATCCCAAATTCTTGGAATTTTTGTTTTCTTTGTTCTTTTTATTTCACAAAAATCCACTAAACATTATATTTATAGATTTTAAAATTTTGATGGATTTCAGATTTCTTTTAAAGCTGTAGCACTACCTACACACCTACAGAGTAGAATTGAAAAAAGGATTTCATGGCAGTCAACCTGGACACCATTTCATCATTATGAGACTATGCATATGATGGTTTTTTATCTTTTGTCCATCTACATCTTTAAAGTACTTGTCAATTGATCATATATTGGACTAGATGATGACTATTCTTGTGAGTTTCTTATTATAATTCTAGTGTAGAAGTTGTGATGATAGCAGAACCAAAGTAACTAAGTTGACATCTACACACATGAAAATGGATTAGAATGATGAAGAAAATTGTTACATCTATAGATCTTGCAAATTCTCCTAATGATTTAGTCATTACACCAACAATGTGATCTTGTATAGAATATGGGGCACAAAGAGTCTGATTAAGTCCAAACATGAACTAACTAATGAGTATTGTTTGAAGGAAAAATGTTACGAAAGAGAGAGTAGCCAAACCAAGTACCACCAAATGCTAAGGATACACAAGAATTCGATAAGGGGAAAAAACAAGAAAAACCCCAATATTATTAATGGAGGCAAAATGCCTAAGAATGATACAAAGTGCAATGTGTTAAGAACCTCTTAAGCAGTTGGCTACAAATATTCCTTAATAAAGGAATTAAAAAATAAATAATTACAAATAAAGATTAATCTTCTAATAGTTTCCCTCTTAATATAAGTAAATTGTTCAAGTCCACCTATGACACATCTTGTTATTTAAACCAATTCAAGTGGTTCAACTCGCTCTTCAATAACATGTAATATTCCCTGATGATCATCACCATCTAGCCTCCACTTATGACATCCACGTGCATGTAGAACTGGATGAAGGGACATGGCAGTAGCAATTACTAGGTGGCTATATTGATATACCTTGTTCTTAGGTTGATAATCAATGAAATGAATCCCATTTTGAACAATTTTGATTTGCTTGAGATATGTCCCTTGCACTACAACTAACCCTAAAGGAACCAACATTCCAAGGTAAGACATCACATTTACAAAGTCAATAGAAGTAAAAAAAAATTCAAAATATACATTCAATATATAAATCATGTAAGAGCATCGATTTATTTAGTCAGACCTATGGGGAACGACATTCCATCACTTGTTTTTGATTCTGCTAGCTTTTGCCTCTCTCTTGTGCAACGCAATAGATAATAACTAACACCTTCTATGTTTCTAGGTTCTGCTATGACTGCAAAAACATCTCCTGCACCAAAATTACATGGAAATTTGTAAAAAAATTTAAGAGTTCCACTATCATTTAAGTTTATGTAAATTTACTTTAAAAAGTAGCAAAATAAAATTTAATAAATGATTAAGCTACAAATTTACACAAGATCGTACATGCATGATATAAATATATATACATGTACCTATTTTAATTAGTCCTGAAATATGGTCATAATCAATTGAAATAAAAGGAATGTCTTCAAATCCTTCATCTTCATCTTCATTGTATGTGTCACATTCATGTAGTGGCACCAAACTCCTTCCACTGAAATATCCTTTTTTTTGGTTGTTGCATTCATCATAGTTTTCTAAAATGAAGTTATAACAAAAACATGAGTAATCCCTAGTGTGCAATGTCCATGGGAAACTAGTTGTACTCATGAGGGTATGCAATGATCTTGTTTTCTCTACCCTCTTGCATCCACGCATTGATATTCTATCCACACCTACAAAACATAATTTTGCATCAAAAAGTAATAATCAATATAAATATATTCAAACTAAAATAAACAAACTTGAAAGTACACATATATGTATATTTAAAGATTAAAATTCAAACAAAAACATACCTGATATCTCCCAAAACACTCTATGGGTATGTGCAGGATCATCATGGAAAAAATAGGCCCTTAAGTGGCAAAAAAATTAGAAAAATCAGAGTAAGGAAACTTGACATAAAAATTTGAATAACTTATCTATATTATTTCAAAAATATGTAAGAATATAATCTATAGCAAATTGAATGTATTTTCTAAATTACTAGGTTTGTTTTAAAAAAAAGAAATCTATTTGGTGAAAATGTGAAATTTCAATGCAGTAGTGCTTAAATTTTAGGGAAAAAATAAGTAGGTGTTTGTCTAACCACCCTAACCACAATAAAATAATAATATTGTTTTATAATATTTTATATATAAGTAGAGGACTCATGTCCCGATGTGATGCATATTTTTTTGTAATTTTTTTCCAGGTAAATAATTAATTATGAATTTTTTATTACAACTTTAAAAAAATATAAAAAGCTCATATGTCTGACCACCTTAACTTGGTCAAAACTTCATGAAATTCATTTTTTCTTTTTTTAATCCTATAGTATGTGAAGCATAGAATGTGACACATGTTTTGGATTCAAAAAAAATGATATTGTTTGAAAGTTATAGATGTTTTTCAATCAGTCTATCAATTAGGACTTTAGTCATAATTTGAATAGAAAATGAATAATAATTACTTATTAAATTCAAAGTAAAGCATAATTTATATTAGTGGAAAGCTGAGAATCTTCTTTAAAAACCCTTTTCATTTCATCAATTTTGGGTAAAAAAAAATCGTCAACCACATACCCATCATATTGCCACTTTTTTGCCCATCATGATCCTGCACATACCCCTATGTGGAATGCATTGGTTGGTTGTTGAAGATGTGCCGACCTCATTTGATGCAAAGCATTTCTGAAACCATTCAACAACATCATCTGCATCTTTTATGCGATCTCCCTCATAATTCATTTGATGTGTTCTTAGAGCACGTTTGATGCAAGCTCCTGCACCATCATGTTCACCCTTTCCATGCCCACTATCAAAGAAGCTCCAAACATGTGGTATGTTGTCATTTCAATGATATCTACATACTTCATAAAATGGCCTTGACGATTTGAATTGTGAAGCACATCCATCTGACCATACAAAATGCTTTTCAATTTTGACACCCTTGATTGCCAAATATTCAAAAAACTTCTTGAAGCAATGTTGTACAAATAGTGTGTCATGCTCTTTGTCATCACTAATATAGAAGTGATATTCTTTCTTAATGACTCGTGTCTCAGATGAATTGTCAACACCATCCAAATCCACTTGTGCATGTCGATAACACACTTGCACCATAATAGTGATCTACTCTAAAAAATAGTATTGTGATTGAATCTCTTTTTGATGTACAAAAGAGTAATTCTCTGCAAAGTCAACTACTGATAACACTATTCCAAGTGGGAAAGTATCTCTTAATATCTGAAACTGTTGTGCTTGCCACTTAGAAAAGAAAGAGTGTTGTATGTATGGTTGTATCAATTTATGAAACTTTTCCATAAATGTTCCCATTGGTATCTTCTCTTCTACATAATCTAACCTTGTTGATTCTTTGCCACTTTTGGTATGAAACTTGATGTACTTGTAACTCTTGCAATTTACCAACTTTTTCAGGTCAGTATCTTCATCTCTCAAAGGCATTTGAGCCAAATTTCCACATGTTTTATAAACCCCTTTTATGCAACTAATTTTACTGGATGCATTATTATCATCTGATTTATCACATAGGATGGATGCTATGAACTGATATGCCTGTCTTGGAGGTGCATTCTGAAAACCATCACTTTCTTCTCTAATCTTTTGAAACACCTGATAGTAGAGATCAAATTCAATATGATGACGTAAAAAACAAGTTTCAAAAACCTTGTTTGTCTTCACATAATATGGCTTTAACCTTTCAAACATTGTTTGCCCAATTTTTATATGTGGATTTGAATTACAAAACAACACATACATCTCATGATTTGTTATGTCTAACCAATGTTTTGTATACAATTCATTATTATTGGGCCCAATCTTGTGTCTGATAACATCTCTTCTATTTGATGAAGGACGAGTATGATCATTCCAAAAAATTGAGATGAAGTTCCTAAAAACATCTTGAATCCTGTCAGATCGAGCAACTCTACACATAATTGCCCAATTTCCTTTTGAGGTACTATCATCCAAAACCTTTCTCCTTTTGACATATTGTGCCAGTGTCTTTCTACTGAAATTAATCTCGGTTGAAAGTGAAGAGATTTGTCTTTTTTTTGCCATTTTTCACTTAAAATCGATGTCTCCATGACTCTTCTTGAAATTTCCTTATCTGCTGATTGAGATTGTTTCCCAAGGGAACCCAAACCTTTTTTTAAAGTTTCAACAATGTCTTTTTGTAGGTGTGAACTTTTCCTCTTTTTTGTACTTGTATCTACACCCAACAATTTTAATGACTCTTGCAGCTCATTATTAAGAAGTACAATTGACAATAGTTGGGCTTGATCGAGTGTATCAAGTTTACTGAAATGAGAAATTATTTGCTTTGCAATTTTGTTCATTGACCTCTTAGTATTATGTCTAGGTTATTCAGAATAAAACTTCAATTTTTCCATATCCATTTGAAATAAATGATCTAAATTTCTAGAAGAAATTTTTCTCCTAACCTCTTTAGCTAGATTCATATGCTCTTCCATGATGGTATCTGGAAGCGATCTCGACCCAGGCTCTCCAACATCCATTCCTTGCACCTGGGCCTCCTCTCCAACATCAACAATGTGTTCTTCAGCTTCATTTTCTCTAGGATCTAAATTTGGTTCGACTTCTACTTCAGTTTCTGTATGTTGAGCCCTTACACAAAAACACACCAAATAACATAAGATTCACTAAATACACTAAATACAAATACAAACCCTTCCTACTTAGGATTCACTAAATACAATTTTGTGCAATATGTTGCTATGCCCTTGTATTCAAATAAATCCAATGCATGAACATTCTAATCTCTCCTACTAATTAGAAATATTCACATATTCTTTATATTACACACTTTGATTTGTGTTTTAAAAGGATATTCATGAAAGAAAAATCACTCATTCATTTAATTAAACACTAACTAATCAGTACAATGCCCTATCATCATATCCCAAGATGATATTATTGTGATTGGAATCACAATGATAATATCATCCATAGATAAAGTACTTACTAAACTTTAATTTGGCTTTTCCTCAACTGATGATAATAGCACAAGCATAGGCAACAATTGATCTACCCTAACCTATGACTTATTTATGTCAATTATGTTAATGATAAAGTAGTGATACATAAAACTTGTAATATTTTTGCTTTCATACTAATTCACTTCAACATAGAAAGGACCTAAGGATTTTCAGATAAATCATATACTTAGAATTACTAATTTCATCAAATTTTGTAAAATAGAATATTCAACAAGGTAGTATTTTGAAACACTTAAAAAATTTATACAACACTCAAGATTTATTAATATTTGATTTAAGGATAAACAACTATTCAACAATCAATACTAGAATTATCAATCATATAATAACACAAAATCAAAGATGTATTAAGGAAATCAATGATGGTGAAGAATGACAAGGTGATTAACAATAGATGAGTTAGGACTTCAATACCTTGAATAAATCATTCAAAAATATTAGCTAAGCTTAAAGGATAATTATCAAGTTTCAATTTATCAATTGCTACCAAAGAGAGTTTCTAAACATGATTTGGAGTTCAGACTTATTAATGAAAGATAAATGATAATATACATGAGGATTACAAATTTGACACCTTATAGGTGGTAATAGTTTTCACTGGTTAGAAGGAACATCTCTAACACAAGAGGTGATTAAGAAGTTTAAATAAAATGAAAATTAACAAAAGCTACCCTCTCAACTAACTAGTTGACAAGAAAAATCAATATGTATTACACAACATAGGAATAACAAGACTAGCATTAAACATATTAGTTGCATCATGTGAAACCTTACAACCTTGCTATATTTTACACTCTTGTAATTAAACAAAACAATCACTACCCATACCCATTAAATCACAATGTTGAAGATAATTTAAACATCATTGAGGGAGTTTATTTAGGTAAGGAAGATTTTTTTAAAAAATTATTAAATCACAATGTTGAAGATAATTTAAACATCATTGAGGGATTTTATTTAGGTATAGGAATATTTTTTTAAAATTTCATTGTTAAACATCATTGTCAATGATTTTGCAATCATTGATGGTCTATTTAAAGATGGTAGGATTTCTAAGGCTTGGGTCTGTTTTCATAACACATGAAGAAATGTTTTGAAGCCAAATGTAATTACTTACAATTCTCCAATAGAAGACAGGGGATGTCTTCCTAATGTAGTAACAGATAATATTCTACTATCTACTTTTTGCAAGACAGGAGAGTTAAAGAGGGCATGCGAAGTGTTAGATGAAATGGAATTGGGGGGTTTGAAACCTAATGAAGTAGCATGCAACAAAATAATTTACCATCTGTACAAAGCAGGGGATATTGCTAGTGCACACTTACTGATGAATAAAATGATTCATAATGGCATGGCTCCTAATGTTGTCAACTATAATGTTCTAATTAGTGGTTATTGTAGAACATGTGAAAGTGATAAGGCTTTAAAGCTTTTTGCAAACATGAAAATATTTGTCCTTATTCCAAATTTTGTAACTTACAAAGCTCTGATTGACACATTTTGCAAAGAAGACAAAATTTCAAATATCCTGAAGATAGGGATAGTTATAGTCCATTTGAAAGAGGGGTTGGCAGCATCCCAAATGCGCAAAAACATAGAGAAGATAAGGTTTATGAAGAAGAATTTGGTTATGGAGATTTGGTAGAGAAATTTGAAGAGGTTTGATCTGTAAGCTATTTCATGTATGGATGGACAAGTTTCTGTTGCAGATTTGGATAATAATATGAAATCAAGATAATGTTTTAGATTTATGACTTCATGTGATAGAAATTCTTATTTTTTTCATTATTTCTTGAATAGGATTCAATAAATTTGTAAAAAAAAACTAATAAAAGGTACGCTTGCCTTCAAGCAATGTCTAGAATGTTTTCCAAGCAAAAAATTTCTAAACTGTACTTTCATTGTTATTGAGTAGTAAACATTTGAGGCAATTAATGAAATACATTTAGGCATTGTTGAAACTAATCTTTCATCATAGGACAGACAATTAGGAGAGATGATGTTGAGGTATTAAAATACATTCAAAAGAGGGGTTGATGTTTCATCATTGAGATTATAGAAGAGATAAGGTTCATCCATTTGAAAGAGGGCTAATATTTCATCATTGAGATTGTAGAGTACTTTTTATAAGCTCACAACAGGTGGATTATAAACCATACCTAGCAGACGCAATTAGATTATAGAAATTGGAGGCATACTTTTTATAAGCTCACAGCAAGTGGATTATAAACAATTAATGCATATTTATGTTGTATCATTGTCTTGTGATCTGAAAACCAGTATTCATGTTGTATTCACCCGCAAAAAAAATAGAGAAAAAAGAGTATAATAATAGAAAACAAAAGTAAGTTGGCCATGGGAGATTGAAAGTTGGGTAATCAACTTGTGATTTAGCAGGGTAGTGAGATTGAGAGGTCCAATGATTTATTTTGCTGTTGGTGAGTGATGTACAGAATATTGAGAAACAATAACAGGGGTGAGGCATACATTTGGAATAGGTGTATATGTATTCAATTGAGAGTCTAAGGATTCTAAAGTAATCTGTCCATTATTTGCATCCCTGTTCTGAGCGGCGGCACAATCTCTGCATTTAGAAGAGGCTCATCAAATATATGGATCTTGTAGCAGAGCATATACTGTCAAATGCCATTCATCCCCAAATTAACACCTTTATGGAAGGATTCAATGAACTGATACCAAGGCATCTTATATCAATAGTCAATGATTAAGAACTTGTACTTCTGATCAATGGCCTTCCTGAAATTGATCTTAATGATCTGACGTACAACACATAATTCATAGGATATACTTTAGCATCTCCTGTGATTCAATGGTTTTGGGAGGTTGTGCAAGGATTTTGCAAGGAGGATGTGGAATGCTTGTTGTAATTTTTCACATGAACCTCAATGGTTCCTTTGGAAGGGTTTACTGCTCTTCAAGGCATACTTGGACCTCAAAGGTTTCACATTTTTATAGCATATTAAGTACCAGAACGTCTGCCTTCAACTCACACATGTCATAGATGGTACTACCTTCAGTTATAATATATTAAATTATTTTAATATATTAGTTTTTTGTTATGCATATCTACATTACTCTATAATCTTTCTATTGTGTTTTTAATAAAGTGCTTTTTTAGTGTTTGTTATGCATACCTTGCCTCCAATTGGTGCACGTGTCTCCCTCTTCAGTTCCCTGCACCTTTAGTTTACTTCCTATTTTATATTTTGATTTCATCCAAAAATAAATATCCTCTCGAGTTCGTATATAAAAAAATCATGCACAATTTAACAATTTTTACTCTAGTTGAGTCTCCTTCTAATTTTGGGTTTACACGAATCCCTGGCACTATTATTATTATTATTACTAGCATATATATATTAAATATTAATATATATAAAATGTCGAGAGTTATCCTTCTCGAGACACTTATTTTTGTCATTTTTTCTATCTGATAATGATAACTCTCAACATATTTTTTATATATTAATATTTAATATATGTATGCTAGTATAAATAATATGATATGTATATATGCCGATCTATGTATGATTTTATTTTATTTTTCAAAGAATAGATATAAATGTAACTAATCGTATTAAGAAAGGAAATTCAAAGAGGAAACTATTTTTTTTTCTCTTTTTTTTTTAATTTCTCTTAGTACTTAGGTTTGTGAAGACCTTTAATACATGCTTTTATTAAATTTGATGTTAATAGAATATTTAATTTAGATCCAATAAAAAATTGATTCTTTCATTAAAGTTCTCACAACAAGATTGGAGTTGATGCCCACAACTCCATATTTTATTCCCTTAAATATTTCCACTGATGACTACCATGATTACAATTATAAAGTCTATATTTACCCAATATTAACTCCTTATAATAAGAGATTGAAGCATGCCTAATGTTTCCTTCAATCTACACATCTAGATGCAAGAATGAACAAATTTATAGATTTGAACCAAACACCATATACCAAACATTTTCCCCTTTTCATAACCCTAGTCTAGGAACTCAAACTCTTCCTAATTCATAAGACCCACATTTATTTTCTTGAATTCTAAATAATATTGAGACAGACTCAAGTTTGACATACCTTGTTTACATCTATAATAACTTTGCAAGCTTTTTTCACGTATTCTCTGTTCATGTTCTGCCGAATACTTTCGTGCAATCTTACTTTTTCTTGTCTTGTTGTTCCCCATCTTTGTAAAATACCGCTTAACAATTTTTCTGAATCTTCTCCTCCAAAACTTGCTTTGTAGAACAAAAATATCTTTCACAATTTTTCTATTTCTCTTCTCCAAAACTTGTCTTCTAAAACCTAAATTTCCTTCACAATTCCTTTGAGTTCCTCTTACTTATATAATGATTTACAAAAAAAACCCTATAATTTCAATCCTAAAATTAAAAATTGATTAACATGCATTTTTTTAAAATTAGGCTAAAACTAAACTTAACTACTAATTTAAAAAAAAAATTGAGAAGTGATTAACATGCATTACATGCATTTGATAAATTTAGGAAAAAAATCTAAAACTAAACATAACTGTTAATATTAGAAAACAATTTAAAAATTGATTAACACGTATTACATGCATTCTCAAAAACTTAGAAAAAAACAAGTTAAAACTACACTTAATTATTAATATTAATATTAAAATCATTACATGCATTTGAATAACTTAATTTTTTTTCTAAAACTACACTTCACTTTTAATATTAAAATCCGAAAAAAATTATTAGGAAAAAAGAAGTTAAAACTACACTTAACTATTAATATTAATATTAAAATCATTACTTGCATTCTCAAATTTAGAAAAAAAAAAAAACTACACTACACTTAACTTGTTAATATTAATATTAATATTAAAATCGAAAAAAACTACTAATATTAAAATAAAATAAAAAAATTATTAATTTTTAAATCCGAAAAAAAAAAAAAACTAAAAAGTTGTTGATATAACGTGTTGCATGAAAAAAAACCAAAAATTGCTAACTTGGGGAAAAATTTAGTGCTTTTTAGGGGTTCTAATGAACCCCTTCCTTTTTTTTTTACTTTGTTTTTTTAATTACGAAATTAAAACATTTTTTTACTTTCGAAGCTTGATTTGGAGGTGAAAATGGAGTCAAATAGATGAATCAAGTTGGAGAACTGTATTCCTTGAAACAAGCTTCCTAACAACTATAAATTTGATATATTTTGGTTTTAATTTGTATTATATTTTTTAGTTTTACTAGACATAGGTTTTTCACCGAACATTAAGTTCTGTGAAAAACTATTGTGCAAAAATAGTAAATTAGTGAACTTTTTTTTTGGAAAAATATGTACCCACCAATATTTATGTCCTTGCTCAAACAAAAAAAATAAAAATCAATAAATACAAAAAAGTTATTCGATTGAAAGATCACCTATGTCTAAATTGTAATTAGTTTGACTTTAAAACTTAATTAAAAAAAAAAATATTCAACAAAATGTTATGGAACAAAATGGATGCCCTAAATATTAGTGTTACCAACCTAAATTCAAAAGAATTATAATTCAATCCTTTGTAGAAAAAAAGTTATACGATTGAAAGTACACATCACTTTTTTAAAATGTTGTTTACTATTAAAAACTAGTTATCAAAGGAGATACAAAAAAAATTACAATTTTTTTTAAATTTTTTTAAAAAAATATATTTAAAATCTACAGAGAAAATCTCACAAATCATTAGTTTGGATCATCTTCAAATTTCTGACAATAATTTAACTACTATAAGTGTCAGAAAGTGAAGGTTTTGCTCAAAATATTGCTTTCAATGTCAAGTTTAGCCAAAAAGTGTAACCCACTATTGTGGGATCACCCAACAACAACCTTCTTATAATCTTGTAACTATTGAATAATCACATTATGCGGAGTAAACTCAATGGTATTTCCATCTCCAAAATGAAAAATATGATATATAGAGAGTATTTTCATTGAAATATAAGGAAAAATAATAACTTCCTCAATACAACCATCTAGAATCTAAATCGAGCTTGTCCCTAAAAATAGAATCTATGAATATTTCCAAACTGCAATATGAGATGTATGACTATGAGCAATGGAATAAAGGAGATCACATAAATTTGTCATGTGTTCTGAAGCACCTAAATCAAGAATCTAGCTATCAATAGATGAATGCAAGGCATGTGCTAAAAGATATTTCCCTTTGACCATGGAAGAAGACTTAGGCTCTAAAATATTGTCTCCTCATAACTTCCTCTAAGGCCTCTAGTCTCTTGAAACAATGAGACTCATCATACCCAAATTTTCCATCAAAACAAGGTTGTCCTTTCTTTTTATTAGACTTGGAGGAAGAGTATCGAGATAAAGAAGAAGGAGGTGGAGTGGACTTTTGAGTATTCTTCTGCTTTGATTTGGAGGGAGATTTACTACCTGAAAGAGATTTTATCTTAGGCTTCTTATTCTTTCCTTTACCTTTGGAATATTGATCCACTAATGCTTGGTTATTAAAAATAGGAAGAGAATCCATTTGAATCAACTTGGCCCACTCCCTAGTAAGACACACACAAAAAAACTCAAAATTAGGCATCTTAAAATTTTTGCCCAAGGCATCCACAGTAGAATAGAAAGTATAAAAAAACACTCTATGAGGACTTCTTAGCTTAGATAAAATCAATAAGATACATGGTTCATCAAATTTATCATGCCTACAACCTTTCAATTGTGACATAATCATTTTGAACTATGCAAGGAAATCTTGAATAATAAGAAAATCATTTGGATAGAGTGATGTTAGATTTGCTTCAAGCTAGAAGTTTCTAAATTGATTGACTTTGACATATAATTCCTCAAGTTTTTCCCAAACATCTTTATGTATTTTACATCGCAATATGAAACAAAAAATTATCAGATACATGTAAGCCTATAAGCCCCTTAGCTTCATCTAACTTACTTCTATGAGTATTTTTTTCAAATTCCCTTGTGAATTCAGGTTGTTCATCATCTAACATTTACCATAAACCTTTATATCAATTGTAGTAATTGGGTCATTTTTAACTTCCATGTATGATAGTTGTGTGGAGAAAGGAGCTCAATTGACCTTAGATTGACCTTATGAAGGTTATCACAAATCTTAAATCTCATATACAAGAAATTTCTTGAATGTGTAAAATTAAAAATATATATATTTAATTAAATAAACATTCTTACAAAAGGTTTTCTCATCAAATAAATAAGAGATGTTTAAGAAATTAGTTTAGAGCACCAATTGAAGTATGTAAATGTAGATTGATTTTTTACTTAATCAATGATTAAAATGAATGCATTGAACATATTTACTTTTAAAGACATCAACATATCATGCAAAATGTATTTAGTTAGCTCTAAACAAGAAGGATAAAAGTGGAAAGTTAGTCATATTTGAATTTAAAAAGTTAAATTTATACATAACATTATTCCACTCTCACATATTTGAATGTCTACATACATTCTCGTGCTAAGAGGTAGCATTCACTTGCACAACAACTCAAATTTTGTGCAATAATTAAATCCTTGTACAACAAATATAAGATTATGCAACAACTAAATCATATTGTAATAAAAATAAAAATTACTCAACTACTAAATCATTTTGCATAGTAGCTAAATCCTTTTAGCATGAGAATGTGGCTAATGAACCTTTCTAACTCCAAAATGTGGAACCTTAGACAAAGCACATGAACCATTCGATATAACACCTCAAAGAAATATTTTCTTGTGGACCATAATGATTGAGGATATGAAAAAAATTGATTTATTGATAATGCTTTAGAAACATTCAAGAAAAAGGGAATATATTGTTTGTGACTTTCAACTATTATAAATATTAGTTCATTCTGCATTCAAATAATTAATCATTGAGTCAATATTTTATTCTACATGTGCCTCACATGGATTTTAAGGCATCAAATATATATTTTTCGAGTTGGTAATGCTGGAATATTTCTTATAAAATGTAGAAATTGTTTGTAAAGCTCATGTATTTGAAATTTTATGTCTCCATGACTATTTGTGATGATTTGGAGGGATATTCCAATTGTAGTTATGTATTTATTCTTTTCATATTTGTTGGTATGAATATATTGTGAGTTTGATGTAATGAAAAATCACTCAATTCTGCTTCAATTCCTTTGAAGTATAGATTGTAGTTTCTTGAATATTCTCTTCAAAAACCCTTTAAAAATCAAACAAAAATGTGCCAAAATATGGGAGATATGGGTTTCACAAAATGACCTCCAAAATTGAAAAAATGTCTTTGTCATCATAATGCCAAGGTCATTCTTTGATACCACTTGTTATGAAATAACTTGTAGAATAGAATAATATGATATGAAATATGCTACAAATACTTGATAATAATATACCACTTTGAGGGGACAACTTGATGCAAAGCAAGGGCAGAAGTTACATGATTGATACCATATTTCACAACAATGGGTTCATTCATCTCTCAAAGTTCAAAGGCAATCATAATAGGGCAGGCTTCCTTAACAAAGGTAGACATTTGATCTTCAAAGCAACAAGCCATTCAATGGTAACCACAACCCACAATCACCCACAAGGACCCTTTGGTATCAATCTATCAAATTCACTCAAGTAACCACTCACAAGAGCCCTCACACACCAACAAATGGGCCTTCCTTCACAAATTGCCCCTTTAACCTATTAGCCTTTCAAAATGACATTTTTGTCAACAACTTCCAGGATAGAGCTAATACCCATACTGTGAAAACATATTCAAATACCCTTTTTTCCACTCTGAACAACATATCAAAAAAACTAGATAGGGTAACTTTGAAATGTAAAGGTCAAAAAATTGATTGTCCCACTTTATGATTAGGCCTAATTAGGCAACTAGGCATGTGAAGCACTAGGGATTGATCCCAAAGGCCTCTCAATGAATGTGTAGTGCCCCTCCATTAGTGTTGTTGCTTTGTCTTCCTGGCTTTCGTCTCACCTTGCAATTAGTTACTGTTGGGTATTCTGTTCACTGAGTTATTTGCGTGATTGATGTTGTGAGTGATTTATATTAAATAAAAGGTTATTGTGGTGGACGTGTATTTTGATAATTTAATTAAATGTTCTAAATATATTTTTAGTTTTGATAAATAAATTATTATTAATATTTTTAATTGGTTTAAATAAATTAAATTATGAATTAATAAAGAAATATTAAAGTAAAAGTATTAATTAAGTTGTGGTGCAATAGAGTTAAAAGGTAAGTTAGATTTAATAAATTTAAATATCCTAAAATGGATTTAAATGAGAATAACTAAATAAAGATATTTTATTAATATACAATGAAGAGTGGTTGAAAGAAATTGTCGGGGGAAATATAAAAGAAATAAATTAATGAATTTAATGTAGTGGATGCAGTTATGGATAGTGGAGGATAATAAATAAAGTAGTGGAAGTTAACTTCAAAGGGGCTTTTGGATTATTTCTGGGAAACTAATTTACTTATGTTTTGGAGAGTTTCTTGTTCTTGAAATTGTTTCTCTAGTTCTTAAAATCTTCTGGAGGTTTTTGGAAAATTCTGAAGAAATTTGTGGCTGCAAATTGGAGAATCAACCGCTGCAACAATTTCCAGCCCAGTTAATCGACTTAATCAAGTTCCTCTGCTCTCAATTTGTACCAATGTTTACTCTTGCTTTAAAATAATTTAATTAGAAAAGATTTCTGAAAGAAGTTTTGTAGTTATTTCTGCAAAATGCTTGTGTATAATATGTAAATCAGTATAAGTAATGCTTTAGAATCTTGGCTTTACTATGTTTGACTTCTACCCAACACCCTCTTTCACTCGGTATTCGGTACTGTGCACTCTAATTTAGCGCGAGCCTTTGTCTTCAGACTGTTTCACTTAACGTCACCCATATTCTCCACGAGAACATTGTCCTTGGTTTAAAAAAAAATGGTTCACATCTCTCAGAGCAATCTCTCTTGCAACATCCTTAGGGATGTATTTAAATGCAAGTGGCAATTTGATTATACCCAGAGATTTTTTAATAACTCTCTTAGTCATAGTGGGGGCCATGCTTTGCAAACCAGAGGAAATTGCCAACTTCTCACTTGGTGGCAGGTAAATGATTCATGTCTTCCTTTCACAACTTTAAGTAAAGATCTTGAATCCAGAAATACCCTGCTGCCTTCATGCGCCAAGCCAATTTCTTCAATGATTTTATCTCTTAAATCCTTCTATCTTTTATTGATTTCACCTTCTATGGGTTATTCTACCTGTTTGCCTCATAACCGAACCTTCTCTGAGACAGACATACTTATTTCAAACCAAGCCAATTTTATAAAATTCGATGGTTTTTATTTGTTCGTTTGCACATTTCAATGCAACCAAATCTATGTGCTCCGGTGATTTTTGTTCAAGCATCGATTTTACTCATTTTAATGCAAATCGATGATTTTGCTCATAATGGAATTCGAAAGCTGAAGTTTCTCCTGAGTCACCAACATAGCTCTCTCTGCCTTTTCGGACTCTTTCATTGCTACAAATCGACTGTGGGATTTAATCATTTGTACTGCATGGTTGATGTGCTTTGAATCCTTGAATCTAAAGGAATTTCCTTAACATAAATGCCACTAGGGAATCTCAAAGTTGGCATGTAGTAGGCATTAAGTCGACGCCTGGAACATTGAACAATTATCCTTATATAAGAATTCCCTCCATCTTGTTGGCCTGTAATACTCTTGATGGTGGCTACATGAAATGGAACCATGATGCCATATATGGGTACCTGAATTCATATGCATTTAAAATTGAGAGACTCGAACAGCCTCAGCGTCTATCCTCTTAGAGTATTCTATATTCATATGTCTCTATTTAATATAAACCCTCCAATAGGTAGTCAATTTTGATTGAATTTCCTTTCATGCTTTTGACAACGAATAAATCTGTAGGGGGGGGTCCATTTATATGATGTATGTATTGTTTAAACATGAGCCATTGAATTGAAATTCCAACTGTGCTGGTATAAGACATACACGTTCAATTAGGCACGGCTTAACCAGCACACTCTAAGCGTTGACTGGTTAGAGTGGCTGCCGTGGGGTCTACCGAACTTTTCTTTTCCGTTTTGTTTTCTGTTGTGCTTTCCGTTCTTCTCTGACTCCCTACGGTGACAGTCACTATCACGGTTAAGTTTGAATTTCAATTATGAATTTGCATCTCCCGCTCGCAACAAGGTTCTTGTACTTCTGCCCGCGCATTTTCGTGTCCTACCTACAAACCAAGGCAAGGAGAGAATATGGAACGGAAAAAGTAGCTGTCTGGAGTGACTGGATACACAAACTACGTCCTCCGTGGTGTATGTTTCAGCAGTACCTAGCGGTGATGTTAGAGGATGATCTGATGGAGTTCGCCTGGGGTTTTATTCGCTCAGATCTGCATCGCATGACTTTCTACAGGAAGCAAAGGAGCAGAGTTTGTTTTGTAAGCTGGATGCTACAGAGGAAACTGTTGGCTCACCATGATCTGGGAGGGTTTTTAACCTAGAGTGGGTGGAACTCGACGCTGGAAAGCATAGCGGAGGGCGTCGGTATGATCTGCTACCCCTTGCATGCCGATGAGGCCACCAATTGGAGATTTGTAACTGCCACTTGGAAGATCTGATTGGAGATGACAGAAAAGCCTATCTCTCGAGCAGATGTGGAAGCGCTTGTGTGGAGGCTCATGATGCCCGATGGTCAAGCAAAGAAATAAGGAAACAAGCACACTGTTTCAAGGAGTGTGCAAGGAGTGCCTTCACGTCAGGGGGCTCATCTTATAACAATCTCCAGAGGTTTCTCACTTCATTGGTTCATATGCTTTGCCTTCTCACTAATATCATTTGTCCACCATTTCCAACCAAATAAAATCATTCTCAGGGACCTACCTCCACTTTTATCTCACATAAAGTAAAACGGCCTGTCTTCTGTGCTCGAAGTACTCTTTCGAGCTATTAAATTTGTGATCCTCCTTACCATCTCTGGTTTTCTTTTCATCTTTAACTTGTCCTTCCATTTCAGTTTTGAGAACTAATTATTTCATTATTTTTTCGTTTGTATCTAAATGTCTTTATTTTCATATTTCACTCTTTTATTTTTTACTATTAAATTTTACAATTGATTTATGATCAAAAATGTTTTATATTTTAATATTAATTTTTATTATTTGTTAAAGAAAAATCTAATAAAAAATAATCAGTTTCCATTTTATACTTAATTGTTTTTTCTTTATATTCTTTTTTTCATTATTCTTAATAATAAAAATAAATTGTTTAATTTTTACATTCAATTTTTTTTATATTAATTTTTATTATTGATTATTTTTAACAACAAAAGATTCATAACTTTATTTGTATTTTCAATTCACTCTTTCATATTAGTTTTTAATATTAGTTATTAAAAAATATCTTTTAATGAGTAAAAAAATTGGATTCCATGTTTAACTATCCTTTCAAATTATTTTATTTCATATCATTTAAACTAAAATTTATAGTAATTGGAACCATATTTTATCTCTCTTCTACTTTCTTTATATTTTAAAGTTAATTTTATAAATTCAAATATTGTACATTCAATTATGAAAAAATAAAATAAAAATCATTTATAAAACTTTAAATAGTCTTAAATAAAATTATTTAAATAATATATAATGGTAAAATTTTGGTGCCCATTCTAATTCCTATTTAGTTTGATCTCATTTGATGGATTAGCTTAATCCAATTACATATTATTGAATGGAACAATCTTGTGGGTAATGGATGCTCATTCTCTTTTCTTTATATTAGAAACCATCATAGTATTAGATCAATGAATAGTTAAATACCGTAAAATATACAAAGAATCAAAAGTTCCTAGAAAAAATAAAGAAAATATAAAGTTTAGATGATCTACTTCTATCAACTTCTATAGATTGACTTAGCAAAGCTCCTTAACTTCATAAGCACCACGCATCCTCCTATCCAAACTACTTCTAACCCCACTTGGAATCCTCAACATAAAATAACTAATTAAAAATTTAAGATAATTGATGCATTTCTTCTCCAACTTGTCCATTTTCCTTTTATCTCACAACCACACCATATTATACTTATATCTAAACCCTCAACCTTATAGTAAAATTATAGACTATATGTAATAAATAAATAAATAACCAACAAATCATTATTAATTCTATAAAAACAAATTTAAGACGACCTCTTAAATGTAAGCAAAAAAAATATAATATTGATGAGGGTCACCAACTCTACAAATAATTCCTAAATACACAAATCATTATTAATACTATAAAAACAAATATAAGATGACTTTCTCAAATATAAGCAAAAAAGTCTAATATTGATGGGGTCACTAGCTCCACAAATAATTCCTAAATAAGTTGAGCAGTGGCTACTAGCCAAAATAAGCTAAGAAGCGACATGAGGACCTATGAAATTTAAATCATAATACAATGGATTCTTTTATAATTTTTTTTTTTTATTACTTCTTTATTAATTTGTTTTTTTCTAGGTTTAATTTTTTTTTTTATATAGTTAGGTTATGTTTTATTATAGTATTTCAAGTTACTTTAAATTGATTAGGTTCATAACTTAGATAATATAGTTCTCTTTTTAATTCTTTTGTAATTGATTTATTTTCTTTTTTTTATATTTTATTAAAATATGATTACATTTCTATCTATATTTTACTTTGTAGCTGAGCATGTTGACTTCTCTTGTTCTCTCCTTATCGAGCTCTTTTTCTCTCCTTACCTATTACTTAACTTCTTTATCTATTTGTTGAGTGAATTGTACAACCTTATCATAATTTTTTTTCTATGATATATTAAATAGATTATGGTCCAAAATATTAATATAAAAATACTCACAATTTTTATCAAAAATAGGTTATATTTTTTTCTTCTTTTTAATTTATTAAATAAAAAATAATTTAAATAATATAAATTTGAAAAAATATAAAATATTCTTGATTTTTATAATATATAATACTAAAATAAAAAATATAAACTATACTTTAATCTCATAATTAATACATACTTTCAAAATTTGTATCTCTATCCCAAACTTAGATTAAAGGTGTGACTTGCTAAGTCTATATTTGGAATTTTGTTTAGTCCTTTTGTAATTTATTCTTGATAGTTTTTTTGCATTTTTACCATTGATTGGTTTTCAATTGCAAGAAAAAAGGGTTCTCTTAATAAAATCTACAAGAGTATAAAGGAGAGGAGAGAGCATTTGAAGTTGATTCATAATGATCTCTTGACCAAACTATTGAGAGAGAAAAAAATTTCAAATAAAATTATTGTAGTTATAGCAATTTTAATGTTCTTTACTGGTTTTGAGACTATAGACATGACTATGGCATTTTCTATAAAATTCATCACTAAGAATCCAAAAGTATTGAAGGAGTTAAGGGTGAGTACAATGATCTAATTCTAAATGTAGTTGAAATCAATTCTAAGATCTACAAAAATAATTCATTTTATTTTTATTATATACAAGAATGAATCTATCAAGCTGAGCATGACAATATCTTGAAGTCCAAAGACAACAACAATAGAAAGATGACCTAAGACAAATGTCTGTCTATATTTTAATTTGTTGTGTAAGCAAATCTAAACATTTTAGCTTAAACAACACACTCTAGGTTTTGAATTTTTTAGATCACTCATTTGAAAACATACTAATAGGTGGGATTTATGAGAGAAGCTAGTTTTACTTTAGATGAACCATTTAAATGAATCAAAACATAGAGTATTACTAATACACATACATTTCATGAAATATAGAGAAGTATCACTAAAGTTTTAGTAATATTTAAACTTAAATTAAACTAGTCAACTAAGGAGGCCCTAGTGGTTCATGAAAGATCCAAAGTAAAATTCAAGAAGGAAAATAATCAAGATAAGTCTAGATCTAAACCCTATGGGAGATCTAAATATCATGGTAAGTTCAAGGAGAAATTTTGGAACTACAGTAAATTTGGAAATCTAAGAAGAGACTGTAAGGGAGAGGAGAAGAAAAAGAAAAAGAGAGTTTGATGATGAGTCTGACAGATCTTCTTAGGATGAAGGTGATGATTTTGTTTCTACCTTGGATACTCATGCATTAGAAGATGTGTGGTTGATAGAATTTTGTGCCTCTTTCCATATGACCTCACATCAAGGCTATTTTATAAAATATGAATAAAATGATAGTGGAAATGTATACCTCAAAGATTATTCTAATCTAAATAGTGTTAGCTATGGTAGATTCTTGATTTCATTCGGGGATCAATGGTGTATAGCATATTCCTAGTTTGGAATGAAACTTACTTTCTATAAGAAAAATAAATAATGCAGGTGTGTAGGTTATTTTCTTGAGTGGAGGGTAGTAGATGGTTAGAGCAACTATGATTATTGCTAAAGGTATTCAGGTTGACACTATGTTTTAGCTAGATGCATACATAATTTAATGTAATAGTTTTCAATTCTTATAGTGAAGTGATTTGTAGAATCTTCACCTTCACCATTGGAATCAACAAAAAGGAGACCATGTGCTATGTCTATTTCAAATGGTTACACCTTTTGGGTAACTAAGGGTGCTTCTATCTTTGAGACTAAGTTACCAATGGAGAAAATAATGTTATGGCACCAAAGGATTGGTCACATAGGCTAGAAGGTTTTAAGGACCTTGAAAAATAAAATATTGTCAAGGGGTTAAATGATTATAATCTTGAATTTAATTTTTGTGAGCATTACAAATATGGAAACAAAAATTATGTATAGTTTTATTCTACGTCTCATAAATATTATGTGGTGTTAGATTTAATCCATTCTAATGTATTAGGTCCTATTCACATTCCTTCAACTTCTAAATATGTATATTATGTTTCTTTTATTCATGATTATAGTAGGACATCTGTATATTTTGTTAGAATTAAATCTAAAATATTTGGTCATTTAAAATAGTTTAGGGCTCTTCTAGAAAATTAAAATGCAAGGAAGATTAATATTTTGAGGACTCATAATGGCAATAATTTTTTTTTGATAGATTCTATAAGGACCATGGGATAGAATAACATAAGACAACTCCGTATTCCCCTAAAATAGAATGGATTTTTAGAATATTTAATGAGTAGGGTGTTGATGGAGAGGGAAATTATGACATTCAATATAATTCATATACATTTAAACATAAATTCTCAACACGTAGAGAATTTTTTAGACCTTTGTAACTTCTACCATGTGATAGGCACATGGGGGGTGACAAGAGAAAACATTTAGGAAATATCAAAGAAGTCTAGACCCATACAAAGACTTCTTAGATTGATTATATATGATGGGAAAAATGAGGTCTAAATGCACAAAGAAGTTGTGAGTCAAGAATTTTTTCATTATTAGATCGATTCTTAACAACATCAATCATACACATGCAATTATTTCACAATAAAAACTATAGCAACCCACTTCAAGATTGCATTATGGGGTATTTATTGTCATTTTCAATCTCGTATAGGAAAGTTATTTTTTTTGCACTAAATTTGCATGAAAAGACTGCCACAATGAGTCTTTAGAAGAAACTTGGAGCAATTTATTAGGCTAAATCCTTGGTGAATATTATATTTTATTGATAAAGAAGCCATACACCCTCAGGATGGAAGATTGTGAGTTTGTGGCCAAACATATAAATTCTTAGTATGGCTCATGTGGAACCCTCCTAATTGATTCCATATTCCTATTTTTTTCATTCGATGTTTCCCACTATACATCTTTGTTAGTTTATAAGGATACAATAACCTTTCCAAGGATGTATATAATTGTTAATAGCTCAAATATTTTCTTTTGAAAGGTTTCAAAAACCTATCTCAAGCTCAAGTATCTAGTAGCTTTATGTATATGTATTATATTATATATATATTTATATATCATATTATATATTTATATTAGGGTGTGTGCAAGAAGTTGAGTCCACTTTTTGGCCAAAAAGTGGAAGTGTTTTCCCTGATTTTCAGTATTTGACACATTTGACCTTAAAATTTGAAGCACTTAGAGATGAAATATTTAAAAAAGTCACTAATCATAAAATGTAGTGCTCGGAGTCTAGTTTCCAAATATGTAATTTATTTCAATACCCAGATTGTACAAATTGAGTTTCAATAGGCATTTCAAAAAATGACTGTTTAAATGTCATTTTTTTGTACCATACCATGCACGTGTACGACATCCATATTTTGACTTAAATTATCGTATTTTTCTAAATCCTTTTGGGGAAAATTTTTTATGACTCACTAACCTTGCTCTTGATATTTTTTTGTAATTTTTTATTGAATTTTTTTTTTTTGTTAATTTTTTATTAGGCAGATTTGTTGTTTTGAAAAATCGTCATGTATGACATGCATAAGATGACCTAGACTTATCATTTTTTGATTTTTTTTTTCAAATTCAAAAGAATTGTCTGAAGTTTGCTCTCGTGCAATCCGTTTGTCAAAATGTTATGTTGATCAAAAGTTATTCAAATAGTAAAAAAATCTGATATTTAAAGTTTATGGACCAATTTTATTAGAAATTAATTGAAAAATACAAAAAATAATTCAATTGCTAAACAAATTATATATTTAGAATCTGCATTGTTTGATCTAAAATGGGTTTTCATTTTGTCAGAATTTTTTTGAAAAAAGGTCCTCAGCCATATGTCCAAAGTCGATATTTTGCTTTGACATTGTTAGGGCCTTCAATTTGCAGGTCAAACCAGGTTGAACGCTTAGGTTCGGACATCCAAAGCTTTTCCCGAACCGAAAACCTTGGCAAAAACCCGCCACCGATGCAAAACCAAATTCAAATTTAAAAAAATGGGATCTCGATTATAACACGGGATCCCGTTTACTAATAAACAGGATCCCGTGTTATAATCGGGATCCCGTTTCAATTTCTACCGTTGTAAAGGTAACAAGATCCCGCTTATAAGACGGGATCTCGTTGCCTTTACAACGGCCCGCAGACTGGATTCTAGTGAATGGGATCCCGATTATGGAGCGGGATCCCGTTTATTAGTAAACGGGATCCCGTTTGGTAATCGGGATCTCGTTTTATTATAAACGGGATCTCGCTCCATAATCGGGATCCCGTTTATATTATTTAAAACAATGTTGATAACACCGCTAACTCGCAACTTTGCAACTTGGACAGTAATGCCGAGAGCAATCGTAAAACAATTATTTTTCATAAGTTATTGTATTTACAGGTGGTCAATTTGATTTTTTGTTGATTTTATCAAAGGGAGCATCATCTACACCATTTTTGAAGTGAAATTTGTAATATGGATTGAATTTTTCAAAGGAAGCATAAAGAAAACAATTTTTAAAGTGGAATTGTAGTAGTTTTCTATTTGTTTTGAGGAACACAAGAGGAAGAATTTTGGCGTAATAGGTATTCAACTTCCAATTTGGATTCAATATTTTGAAGTATTTTACTATTAACATTCATTTGTGCTTGAGAATTTTATAATTATGGGAGATAAATTTCGTAATAAGAGAAGAAAGACATTGACTCCTCAAGAAGTTGAAGCAAATAAAGAAAAAGAGAAACAAAGACAAAGAGAAAGAAGAATGAGAATAAAATTAATGAACGATGGTGGAGTAACAATTCAACAACCAATTGAAGATGAAAACATTGAAGATACCATAGTTGTAGATGAAGCTTAATTTGCAGGAGTCAATTTGGAGAAATGATTATACAAACAAGTCCTACTATGTTTCAACCTCTTGAATGCTATGGAGTTTCAATATACACAAATCCAGTATGCCTTTCAAATCCACATGTTAGTGAACATGGTAAATTTGTTTTAGAAGATTTCATAGTCGGGATATAATGATGTTGACATTGACTATATTCAAAGAAATGAAACTTTATAGAATTTGTTGAAAACAAGAAAAATCTTTTGTTGCAAATGAAAATCAAAATGATCATTTTCTTGAAAATGAAAACAAAACCTATATTTTTGATGAAAATGAAAATGAAAATGAAAACCGTTTTGTTGATGAAAATGAAAATGAGAACCCTTTTGTTAATGAAAATGAAGATGAAAATGAAAATGAAAACCGCTTTGTTGATGAAAATGAAATGAATGAAAACTATTTTGTTGATGAAAATGAAGATGAAAATTTAGAATGTGATGTTGAATTTAATGAAAATATATTTTTAAATTGGAAGTGGTGTTTTCGATAATCTTCCTGATCAAATTTCTTGAGGCAAATAAGAACACATGAAATAGAATATACAATCAATTCTTTTATCGAGAAATATTGCATTTCAATGTCAACTAATGATGCAATTGATGAGAATGCAAAAAATGAGGAAAGTAATGAAAAGGTTAGGCTTTTATGTTAAACCAAAAGAAAAGATCAATCATTAAAACATGCTATGTCTACTGTTGCTAGTGCCATTCAATCTATTGGGAAAAAAAAGTATCTAAAGATAAAAACGCAGCAAGAAGAGCTATAACTACTGCTATAGTTAATAAAACAACTTTGAATAAAAGAATGGTAAGCAATATTAGTGAAGTTTTAAAAATGCATCCTAAAACATTACTAAGAGCAACAAAAAGAAGAGAAAGTATAGAAAATGATCCTATCAATCAATGTTGGAGTTTCAGTGGATGACTACCGAGGTCTGATATAAAATTGAGTGTTGAAATTAAATCTTTGATCTAAAAATTTTGGCATGATAATACTAGGGTTTCATCTAATGCTAGAGATGTTTTAAAATTAAGGGTGGGTCCAAAGTCCGCGATCCTCACCCAAAACACCTATTAGATACAACACAAACTGAATTTTATAGAAAATTTTGTAGTGATTCAATGTTACCTGGTAATATTAAAATAAGCAAAGGTCTTTTGAAAAATGTAAACCCTGGTATGTAAAAATTAATAAGCAACAAATATCTTGTTGTAAAATACATGTTCAATTTCGCTATTTTTATGATGTTTTTGATATATACGTTGTACCTTGCATTCTAACATAATTATGGATTGTGGTATTAATATGCCACCTGAATCAATAAGAGTTTATTTCTGGTTTGTTTTGTGAAAAATCTAATGATAGATTATTTTATTTAAGTTCTTGTATTTCGACAATGCATTAACTGCGGAAATCTTTCATTTTTAAGAATTTGTTTGCATGAAAGTGTTGATCATGATTTTGGACAACAATTAGTAGACGCCAAAAGATTTAAGAATGTTCACTATTCTTTAAAAGATGGAAAAATAGGAAAGCGTTGTGATTTAGTTACAGAAAAAGTTAGTGTGCATGCATTTATGAGTGAATTTAATAATAAAATTGTACCAAAATATGTTATGCACTCTGAACATGCTCGATGGCTTGATGGCCAATTTCACACATGTAGAAACACATTTCCAATTGGTACTATACTTTCAGTGGTTGATTTATGAGAATTATACCTCGCTCGCAAGAGGAAATTCAATCTCAATATTATAATTCGTAAGTAGCTATGTTTGTCCATATTGTTTATAGACATGCAAATGATAGCACCGAGGATGATAGAAAAGTTTTGAGGGAGTATCATTTTTATTTGAGTGACAATCGGTTACATTCATCGAGTTTGTTCAATATTGTTTTAGTATATTTTATAGAAATTTAAAAGAAAGAGGAATCCATATGAAAGAACACCTCATATGGTCGATAATTGTACGGCAGCTCAAAAATGCTAGAATGTTCTATTGGTTAAGTAGGGTTCACAAGGAACTTAATGTCCAACATATATGGAGTTTTTTTGAAGCTGGGCATGGTAAAGGAGAACATGATGGAGCTGGTGTGTGTGTCAAAAGAATTCTTGCTAGAGAACAATTAAAATTCGAGGATTCAATAAAATTTAAAAATGCACATGAGATTGTGGATTGGTGTAATAGAAGATTATCTCACCTGGTTCGAGTGATTACTCTACAGCTTCATCGATCCTTTGGTTGGTGGAAGAAGAAAACATTGTATCTAGAGTTGATTGTGAGACAATTAGTGGATCTACTAAATGGCATTCATTTAGGAGTGCGACAGTAAGCACATGGATTATTTGGACAAGGGAGCTTGCATGTTTTTGCCATTTTTGTATCTCAAGAAATTGGGAAGCTTGTGAAAATACAGAATGGGTTGAACAGTGGCAGCAAAGATCGTTGACACCTGTAGAAGCACATAATCAATATGAAATAACTATTGAAGAAAATGATCAATTGTTAAAAACCCTCCCAGATCATGGTGAGCCAACAGTTTCCTCTATAGCATCCAGCTTACAAAACAAACTCTGCTCCTTTACTTCCTGTAGAAAGTCATGCGATGCAGATCTGAGCGAATAAAACCCCAGGCGAACTCCATCAGATCATCCTCTAACATCACCGCTAGGTACTGCTGAAACATACACCACGGAGGACGCAGTTTGTGTATCCAGTCACTCCAGACAGCTACTATTTTCGTTCCATATTCTCTCCTTGCCTTGGTTTGTAGGTAGGACACGAAAATGCGCGGGCAGAAGTACAAGAACCTTGTTGCGAGCGGGAGATGCAAATTCATAATTGAAATTCAAACTTAACCGTGATAGTGACTGTCATCGTAGGGAGTCAGAGAAGAACGGAAAGCACGACGGAAAACAAAACGGAAAGAAAAGTTCGGTGGACCCCACGGCAGCCACTCTAAGCAGTCAACGCTTAGAGTGTGTTGGTTAAGCCGTGCCGTTCAATTATTCCAATGGGCTTTTCCTGGAATGCATGCGCCGGTGGTAGTTCAAATCATATGCTGAATTTCAATCCACAGAGAAGTTAGTAGGTGAAAACAACCGGATAGAGAATTAGTGTTGATCATGCATATAAGTCAGAGGATATATAGTTTATTCGATTTGCTTCAATGCGTCGATAAGTTTACTCGATTTGCTTTAAGGCGTCGACCAAATGGCTGGAATGTAACCTTTAGATAATACCAGTTTGGATGAAATAAATCTGAGAGATAGCTCTAGATTGAACCATTAGTAACATGCGTACACTTCCCTTCTTGTCGGCGGCATTGCATGCGCCTGAAAACTTTAAACTCTTGTCTTGTTCGCTGAATGTTACGGTACAGTGAAAATTAGTGAATGAGAAAACTTAGAAGAATTGGCCACAATGTATAGCGGCTATAGGTAACCTTTCAAGTGGAATTCGATTTAGTCACTACAGAAATAAATGTTATTTATTTTGTTCACTGCAGACTTAATGATGTCGATTATGTTTATTTATCATATATATGACATTCGATTTTTATTGTTCCATGTATGTTCGATTTTGGTTATTATATGTTTAAATGATGTTTGAATAGATTCAGCGTATATATATATATATACACGTCTGTATATTTATATAGAGGCAACTATGTGATTAAATCTGTATTTTTTATTTGAATTAAAAATTTACTTACCAATGTATGTATATATGTATATGTACTCTTACATTTGTGTATAGAAGATGTATTGGTTGTTGAATAAATTTAACTTGAATTCTTGTTAAGACTTTAAATGAAGCTATTGTATAAATTGAATCAGTAAGTGGTAAATTGAAATAATTGTGAGATTTGTTTTGTGTATAAATTCTTTGTGTATTTGGAGTCTTTTAGAGGCTAGGGAGAATTGTCTTCTTGATGAATAATTTGATGAACCCTTGTGTTGGTTGGGTTGTTTTGGATGGTGTTTAAGATGATCAGTAATGGTATGCAAAACATAATCTGTGAAGTCTCTAACTATCATTCCACTCATGGCTAGTCACTAACTATCAATTTGCTCATGGCTAGTCACTGACTATCAACCGGCCTTGACTATCAATTCCTCACTTGGCTAGTCAGTCGTCATTAACTATCAATCCTCACGTGGCTAGTCACTGACTGTCAATTGTCACTATCATTCCACACTGACTAGTCAAATTCACTTTCATGATTTGACTGCTTTTCCACCCAATTCATGAGGTTTATACTTCCACTAAGATTTTCCTAACCGGAGCTCTTTCGACCCTACAAGCACCTAGCTATCTCAAATAATTTGAGGCAGGGGGACAAGTGCATACCCAACTACATGCATTTCTATCTACTATTAGAACATGAAAGTCCCATGTTAGGTAATGATAGAGAGAGGATAAATAAAATCAGTCCATCCCATGTAATGACTGCATAGCTTGGCCAAGCTCTTTCTGCATAAAATGCAACTTAACTAGATTTTGGAAAAGAAAAATCTACTATTTTTGGCACCCGCCTTGGAAAGCATAAACAAGGGGTATCCTCCCTTGTAGACCATCTAATAGCATCATACATCTATGTGATACAGTCTATCTAGTACTTTTGTATTATTTCAAGCATATTCAAGATGGAAATCTTTAGTACATTTTGCATGAATGGAAAGAATACATTAATATCAATCACTTAATGAAATTTAAGTCTTCTTAATGCATATCATACAATGCATGTCATTTCATTCATCATACATAGCAACATACATACCACTCTTTACAATTGTAAGACAACATTCAATCATGATACAAATTCAAGATCTGTATGTTCTCTGCAAATTTTACTCCCTTTACATTTTATCATTGTTCACGATGAACTCGATAGGTTACAGTACTTAACATAATATAGGACCATCAATGTTAAACATTTGGAATAGTCACAAGAATATTTGATAATAAACTCAGAAGAGGAGAATCACCAATTTCAACTCTAAGTTAGGAAATGTCGAGAATTCCTACAATGAATCAAGTACAACCAAGGGTCACAAAATCGATCATCAAGGAATTGGTAGCTAAGCCAATCATAAGAAAAATGAAAGTACAAAGGATGGTCCTTACAACACAAGAACATTTTCATCAAAGGAATCAAATAAATTGTCAATTCAAAACACTTCACATAACTGTGTATCCACAGTAATCACATAGAGGGAGTAAAGGGGTACATGACTCCTTTCATCCTAGGTGTGCTAGAGAACATATTCAATGAAATTCGCAAACAAATCATTCCTAGTTGTACATGTTCATGCAATGGTTTCATACATTCATACATGCTTTCATTCATTTTCCATACTCACATATTTCTTTTCAATGTAATGCAAGAAGACATATGAAGAGGAATTCCACATTATGTACAATAGTTAGATTCACTCCATTAATCAATCATAACATTAGGAATTTTGAATGTATTATTCCCATCTATTTGACATTATGAATAAAGAAAAATTCTACACAACTATTTTCCATCATAGCATCATATGTCTATTCATTTCCAAATGTCATAGTTTGACTTGGCGTTCAATTGCCTCTTAGTCAATTCAATTTTTACATCCAGTGTATAAAGAACAATATTTCAAGGTGGGATTTCAAGACTCATAGCATAAGGTCACTTGTTTACAAGTTCAAAGATAAGCCATGCTATGGTACTAAACAAAAAAAAATGCATTGTCTTATGAAAGAGATGACATTTCTTTTAGTCATGCAAGAGCTACCCACTTAAGGGTCTACACAATCTACCTATCAAGTCACTATCAAAATCCTAATAAAATGACATCCAAAGGCTTATGTAGGTCAACATATCAAATTCATTAACAATCTTCATCTATGTTATAACTTTTAGTTACCTTCACTTTTTAAGCTAGGGTCATTTAATCGTCACAGTTCACAAGAAGGTTACACATGAGGTAGGATCATTTCTACCACACAATATCTTTATAAGAAAGATATATTATCCAATTATGGCCTCAAAATCGAACTATATCAATTGATGACACTCGACCCATATTAACCTTCTCAAGATGCTACTAGATATCAATCACACAAATATTATGAAAAATGCAATCAAGGGACATATGTCATTGTCCTGGATGACCTACTAGGTCAACCTTTCATAGGTTTTATCATTTTCATTCATACATACAAAAGTGCATTCTTACAAGAGTGGGGTAGCATGCACATCAAAGATTTAAGAAATAATAATGTTCTAACCATCTCATGTATTCTTGTCATCATGCAACACATGGCTTCTATCATACCAGTATGCACCATGCAAAAGTTGGAACAACTCTTAGAGTTTAATGCATAGTTAGTATGACATGCATACGCTCTTCTATCTAACTATTTTATTTTCATGCAATGGATAACCTTAGGATGCCTACATGCATTCAATTCCTTCTTAAGTTATCATGCATACTTATGCTCATTTCTTGTTTCGAGCAAATAACTTTTAAAAGAAATACACTATGCAAGTTTTCTTTAATGTAACATAAGTTGCACACCATTCAATATGCCTTCTAGTTAGTAGGAAATATCATAATGCAAGAATCCATCATCATCTCTTATAATGTGTTCTAATTCTATAATAGGGAACATCTTAGGAATTTTTCAAGACATCATTCATGTTACCTTTTCTTATAGGTTCTTCATGAGTACACAGGTAATATGATTAGGGTTCCTAGCATCCACGAGGACCAAAACTTGTATCTAATAGAGCTTATCCATAAATGTCAACAGATACGAGGCAACAACTATCAAACAAAAGGACAAGGCATCAATCATGCAGGTCCATCGTATGGATAAGGTATGCAATCATTTATCAGAATTTCCCAAGTGATGCCTTCTAGGATACACAAGGGCTTAGGTGAATGCACATGAAACCTAGGATGTCGCCAACTCAAACATTGATCAAAATCGATCTTTCTAATGACATGTTTATGTGCCAAGGGCACTACCCTGAGAGTGGTTGATTTTTCTTCTAAGAACTCTAAGACAAGGGACATCGTTCCTTTACTATCAAGTGGCAAAAGCATAAAAGACTCTCTTCACATGAATACTCTCACTGAGTTGATTATGCATCATGCACTAAGTACTTTAGGAGGCTCATGCGATCGAATGTCACAACTAAGCAAGGTGAACTCAAGGCCCTAGTATTGAACCTTAAGTTCTAATACCAAATGTGATGGCCTCCACAAATTAAACTCAATTACATACACAAATTACACATCATCACATATATAAAGATGGCACGTGCTCCACATAAAAGGATAGAAATAAGGCATTTTGTTAAATACATAAAGTTGGAGTACATGTGTCATTTACAAGGAAAACATATGGGACCATTTCCGTTACAATAGACTTTTGGTCAAAAACAAATCTATACAAATACTAAAACTTGAGCCTTCCTAACAGGATCCTTTCGAACTTGAAACTCCTTCAACCACTTTGAGGGCAAGAACATTGTTAGAGCACATTTTTGCCCTGCCTTGAAGTGAAACACTTCCTCGAAATTCTTTAATCCATTGAAGAATACCCAACCCAGCACGAGGAAAACTAGCAATGGACCACTGCATAGGAGTAATGGAATATGTGAAGCAAGTCATAACATCTAATCACATCATGAATTCTCCAAACACAAGAATTACAATAGAAAGTTCATCAAGCTTGATGCTTATACACATACATAGTCATTCATGTAGGCTACATATCAAATCTTCTTCATCATTGCATGGTTCATCATTTCTAAATAAACAACCAGGTAAATCTATGCAAGTACAAGTATGTTAACTTGGTAGCATATCTACATGCATGCAAAAATTTCAACAAGCTTTTCATAAGAGCATATCAAGAAATGATGAGGGTCCAATGAAAGAACACACAAGTATAAGCATGGAAGTATAATATGCAATATTTAACAAGTGCCATGTAGTGGCTAATACTTGCCTTTATAGTATTTTAGATTTAATAAAAAATAAATGTAAGTTTTGTTAATGTGAATAAAATTAAATATAAATTTTTTAAATTATAATATTAACATAATCATATAAATTGTAGAATAATGTATGTCTATACTATAATTTAATAGAACAAAATGCAACTACATGTATTTATATTAATGCTAATAATTATTAATTTTAACTTAATTATATTATATAAAAATCAAGTATATTATATATAAATTTAAATAATAATTTTTAAAAATATTTTATATCAAATAAAATATAAATAAAATAAAATGATTATAAAGTATAATTATAAGAAAGAATAAAATAACAATTATTTAAACATAATATTTATATAATAGTTTTGTGAAATAACAATATGTATAATATAATTAATGTGAAATAAGAAAAAAATCTATTAATTCTATTAAAGTTATTTGAATATAAATAATAATAATATTTTAAATGTTAATATATTAATAGAAATTTGATATAATAATATAAATTAATATTAAAAAATATTAATTTTAGTTAATGAGATAAATAAGTTGCATGTGCCTATATTCAGATTAGTGGAACCTTCAATGAATTTAAATTTATAGTTTTTATTAAAATTATTATTTAATTTATCTCTAATTTATCTATTTTATAATTTATAGTTTTATAGAAATTTGGAAAGCACATAAATACATACCAAAAATATAAGATTGACGTGTTAAGCGCAGTGACGTGTTAAATGGACTGACATTAAAATAAGCTAGTGTGACCATCTGGTAAACAAAATGCTCCGCAAGGGATAAAATTCTAACATGCAGCCTTTGATGGACACTCAAAATCAGAAAAGATGATGGCAAACAGTAAGGACACTGCAATTCTCGGTCTTCCGTGTAAGGGTTTTCACCCACCTGAACTATTTTTTAATTTATATTTTGTCTATGGGAATTTCGTTAAGAGTTTGGTATTTGTTTTTTTTAATTAAAAAATTTCAAGGTATTATGGTGAAAAATAGATGGATAGGGTAGAAAAAATAGGCAAAATAATAGTTGATTTGTAAAATAATAGTTCAGCTTTTTGAAAAATAGGCAAAATAATAGTTAACTTTCACTTTTCCAACAAATCTGTCAATAACACACGAAATTTTTTAGCCAATTATATTCACTAAAAATAGTTTTTATAATTTATAAAATTAAATATTTTGCAAGTTCACTTTATAAAATTGAATTTTTTTTTTTTTCAAAAAAAATTATTGTTTTTTATTGGTTGAAAGCTAACTTATTAATAACTAATTAACTCAGAAAAACAAAACTCATTGCAATAGTATTACCTAATGGCAAGTACTAATAAGAAGGTATAGCTCATGTATGTATGTATATACATATATATGAGTATATATATGAGTATACATTCTGGAGCAAGAAGTCCCATTTCCACATTGTCCCTTATCCAATTATCATGAAAAAAATATTTTTGATGATTCTATGATCAAGAATTACCTCTCTTTCATGGGGAAACTGTAATAATCTACCCCAAATTTTTTTCGTTTCTTACTCTATGACTATCTATTGTTTGTGTTTGTTTGTTTGTTGTTTGTGTTTGTTTTATGAAGTTTTTGCAAGGGTTTACATTGCATGCATTTTTTTTAACATGATGCATTAAAGTAGATAAAAAGAGAACATAAAATGGTTGATAAAAACACTCCCAGATGCAAGAAGTCTATGATTTCTTATATACATATTTTCAGATTTACAAATAACATGAAATCAGAACTATTAACTTTTTATCAAACCTAGAAATGAGTCCAAATAGCAAGCTAGAAGCTTCCTTTGCGAGTGCACCTTGACCCCAAGTTACAAGCTAATGATACCCAGCTAATAAAATCTCTTTATCTGCCAAAAGGGTCCTAGAATCCACTGAATAACCCTCCCTTTATTGCACTAAACAAGTTGTAGCACTTTCCAAGAGGTCGTACATCCTCAAAGAGGGCGATTTTCCCTAGAAAATAAATGCATACACCAAAAAGTCCGCAACAATATGAAAAGGGGCGCCCTAGGTAGGAATATTGATTTGTGAAATACCCATTTTCATTTCCTTTTTCCTTTTTGACTTGTGAATAAAAAATATGATTCTCCAGGCAAACTGAAAACTCCAGAAAACTCACCAAAAACACACCAAACTGAAAAATAAAGCTCACCACACCACACCAACAATCTCACACCAAAATCCCTACTACAAACCACCTAAAAGTACTGAAATATCTTCTTTCTTGAAAACCCAAATGTGTTCTCTGTTTGAAAACACGCTTGACCAGTTGAGCAAGGTCTCTCACTGTCGGGGTTGATCTTAGAACTAAGGGGTATCATCCTCAACTTTGTCCTACAAGTTTCTGGCTTCAAACCAATAGCATATCACTATAAACAAACTTTAGCATAAACTCAAAATGAAGCCTCAAAAGTGTTTTTTATGTTTCCTCATTGAGATGTGCCCAATACCCTAAACCCACGCCCTTTCAAAAGTTATGTTTATTTTTTAATTTGTTTGAAATGCTTCTCCAAGAGGGACGCCTAAGGTGAGGGTCAATTAATTTTTTAACCTTTTAAAAATATCTTAAAGTGATATCACTAGGCACCTTGGTCACTTTTAAGTCCCCTTATGACCCCTTAACTTAACTTTATAACATAAAGTCACTTTTTAATAATCCTTTTTAAAAAAAATTAGCCAACATCAAAATAATTTCACCAAGTGACTTTAGTCATCCAAATACACCAATACTGGCAAGCCAGACCTAGTCCACGCACAAAAAAGGACTTACTATTTTTTGTAATATACTAAAAAATAGCAAATCATCATCCAAAGGCTCAAAATCGGAGGCAACTGAAAATCTCTGTAGCTCAACACAGGCAACCCTCAACCACTAACCCCTGCTAAAAATAGTAAAGACCCAGCACAAACACCAACTCAACTGGAATTGAGTCCCCTAACTGACATAAACCATGTCACCCACATAAACCGTGGACTACATGTATGGCTATAGCCTGACATAAACCATGTCACCCACCTCAAATTCTCTCTCAATCCGATGTTGATCAACTAGTATATAAATTTTTTTGATTCTATGCATGTTGTATGTTTTCCCTCAAAGATCTCATGATATCCTGACTCTCCTAGAGGAATTCCTTAGCTCTAAGTACCCAACAATCACCAAATAGTAAATCAATGAAGCTCAAAGCCTCATACTCATACAATGTGATGAACGGTGACATCTTGATGGACATACGATAGGTGAAATTGTAGAAAAACTCCCCTAGGTGCAACCATCTAACCCATGCCTTTTGTTGCCCCTATACATAATTCCTCAGGTAACCCTCCAACCACTTGTTAACTATTTCAGTTTGTCCATCTATTTGGGGGTGATAGCTAGTGCTGGGGGTCAACTCTGTACCACATAGCTTGAATAATTCTTTCCAAAAAAAAACTCATGAATTTGTTGTCCCTGTCACTTATGATGTTTCTAGGTGCCCCATGTAGTCTAAACACCTCCTTGAAGAACAAACCATCCACCTATAACATTGTAAACCCTACTAATATAGCAAAGAAATGGCCAAATTTTGTTAACCGGTCCACTACCACATAAATGCAATCCTTCCCTTTCACCTTGGGAAGTCCTGTTATGAAGTCCATAGTAATACTTTCCCATTTTTGAGTGGGAATAGGTAATGGTTGCAGCAGGCCAGCAGGAAAGGTGTGTTCATTTTTATTTTGTTGGCACACCTGGCACTCATGAACATACTTGGTTATGTAGTCTTTCATCCCTTTCCATGAGAACCTCTCACGGATCTGCGTATAAGTCTTGTAGAATCTCGGATGACCAGCTAGTGGGGTGTCATGAAAAGCCTTCAAAACTTGCTCCAAAAACTTAATTTCAGCCACCAAAAGTATTTTCCCCTTGTAAACAATTAGTACATCCTTAACACTATACTTATCATCATTTAAAGTGCCCTGTAATATGTTATTCGTGAATGATTTTTTGGCATAATCAGCTTGTATAGCCTCTTTCCAATCAGCTGCAATCTCAGAAATTATGCATAAATGTGGCCTCCTAGAGAGTGCATCAGCCACTACATTTATTTTTCCCTTCACATATTCAATGTCAAAATCAAAGGCTTGAAGTTTGCTAACCCATTTTTGTTGCCTTTCACTAAGATCCTTTTGATTTAAAAAATATCTAAGGCTGTTATGATCTGTTTTAACTACAAATTTTCCCCCAACAAGGTATTGTTTGAACTTTGTCAAAGCATGCATAATAGCCAACATTTCTTTATCATATATGGAATAAGTTTTTTTAGCCCCTCTCAATTTTCTACTCTCATATGCTATAGGATATTTGCTTTGCATTAAAATAGTCCATGTGCCTTCTCCTGAAGCATCACACTCTAGCTCAAATGGTTTTGAAAAATCAGGAATAGCTAACACTGGACATGAACTCATCAGTACCTTGAATTGATCAAAAGTCCTCTGTATTGATTCAGACCAAGAGAATGCCACATTTTTTGTCAAGTCTGTAAGTGGGGCAGCAACCTGTGAAAACCCCTTCATGAACCTCCTGTAAAAACCACATAGTCCAAAGAACCCCTTAAGCTGTGATAAATTAGTAGGTGGTGGCTTGTATTGCCTTAATTTTCTCAGGATCTACCCGCACTCCATTTGCACTGATAATGTGCCCCAAATAAAGTAACTCAATCATGCCAAACTCACACTTAGATTCCTTTGCAAAAAGTGACTCCCTCTCAAGTATGCCAAGCACCTCATCCAAGTGTTTCAAGTGCTCCTCCCAAGATTTACTATAGATAAGAATATCAGGACAAACTTATAGAGCTGCTTGTTGAAAACTCTATTCATGCATGACTGAAAAGTTGTTGGTGTATTAGTCAAGGTAAAGGGCATGACTAAAAACTCAAAGTTCCCAAAGTGGCACCTGAAGGAAGTTTTCTCCACATCCTACTCCCTAATACTAATCTAATGATAGCCCGATCTCAAGTCAATTTTAGAGAAGTAAACTGCTCCATGCAACTCATCTATCAATTCATCTATGTGTGAGATTGGATACCTATTTTTTATTTTCTTCTTGTTCAACTCCTTGTAATCCACACACATACACATGGTTCCATCCTTCTTCTTCACCAAAACCACTGAAGAAGAAAATGGGCTCTTGCTTGGTCTAATGTGCCCCATCTCAATCACCTCTTGAATTGCCTTCTCAATTTCATCTTTATGCCTCTTTGGATGACGGTAGGGAGTGGTAATGATAGGTTTCGCTCCCTCCTCTAACTCAATGAAATGCTTTATGCCTCTATCCAGTGGTCTCCCTGGAGGAATACTACTAAATTCCTTGCTCCTCTTGGAAAGGAGCTCTTGTATATCAGGTGGATAGGACCTTTTGAACTCCTCAGTGACTATAGGCATAACTATACACTCTCCTACCCCACTCAATCGGATTATGTCTAAAGATTTTTTCCATTCGTTTGAAGGTCACAACACATGGTCCTCCATTGGATAACCCTCTTATCATGAAATTCTTACCACCTGATTTGAATTTTAACTCCATGCTCTGAAAATTAAGTGTTATCTCTCCCAATGATTGAAACCACTGAATTCTCAACACAGCATCTGTGTCCCCAATACTCACAACATAGAAGTCCTCTTTTATCTCATGGTTTCCCAACTATACACTCAATTGTGGTACCATCCGATTGCACTGAATAGTGAACCCATCCGCCACCATAACTCTAAATCCATCAACCTCTTGTGTATGGAGCCCTCTACATGCTACAAGGCACTCATCTATGAAATTGTGGGTGGCTTTTGTATCAATCAAAGCCACCATTCAATGCCCTTGCACAACTCCTCTAATCCTCATTGACTCATTCTTCTAGAAACTATGGAGCTGTGCTAACATCACATTGTTTTCTCCCTCCTTTCTCACATCCTTCGGAGCCTTTTCCTCTTCACTTTCTTCATTTTCCTCTTACTAATCAGAATTTTCTACAACCTCTTCCTCATCTAATTGGTACTCTATCAGCAATACTTTAGCTTTGGAAGCACACCTGTTACCCTATGTATAAGGCTCTCTACACACAAAACATAGCCCTTTCCTTCTTAACTCATTAAGGGTCTCACTATCAAGTCTAGTATATGTTTCTTAGGTTGTTCATGCTCTTTTGAAGAGAAATTATTGTCCTTAGCTTTCTTGGGCAGCATCCTCTTGGACTGAAATTTTCTTTTAGATGCGGATGTTTCCATGTCCCTAGCCTTTTTAATGGCTTCCTAGAGGCTAGGTGGGTTAAATTCCTTAATCCAACCTCTCAAGGGATCTGATAATCTGTCTATAAACAATAAAATCAACCTCCTCTTAGATTTATCAGTCAGAAGTACAGATAGTTTCTAGAAATCAGATATATATGTGTCTAGAGAACCCCATTGTTTGAGTTGTGCTAGCTCTTTAAAATTCAGCTTTGGATCTTTTTTGTCAAATCTTTCAATCAGTCTTTTTGTGAACTCTCTGTAAGAGGTAATTTGAGCATGCCCCAATGTCACCATACCATTGTACCACCATTCATGCACCACTCCATCTAAATGAATAGAAGCATACTAGATAAACTCAAGCTCCGGCATTGGGTTCAATGTGAAATAAGTGTCCAATTTTTGCACCCAAGCCCTAGCTACCATCTTCCCAGACCCATCAAAGTAAGGAAGTGTGAGCTTCCCTACTTTCTTTTGAAGCTCATATTGTTGATCCCTATTTCCCCTATGATGTGAATGCCTCATCCTCAAGTCTATATAGTCTTTCAATGAAATATCCATCTAGAAACCTGGTCCTGCATCCATCCAATCTTGCCTAAATTGATCTTGTTGCTCCAAAAGTGTAAGTTTGGGATTTGTTGGAGCTTCTATCCTCTATGGAAAGTTAGGCATGAGGGGTCTTGCTAGAGCTTATTGGTTTCCAACACTTTCCTGTCCTACCTATTTCTATTACCCAATTTGTCCATCCTCTGCACTAAATCAACCAACCTGTTATTTATCTCATATTGTTGTTGAGCTACCCTCAACTATCCCCTAACCAAAGCATCCAATAGAATAGCCATTCTATCTGGAGGCTCCTCATTCCTGTTATTTCTTTCGTTTCTATTTCCATCCCCTTCCCTGTCTCCCATATTGCTTGTGTTAGATGACCCACTTGATGAAGTTTATGTTTGTTGCTCCTCACTAGAAGTAGGCCAATGCTCCCAATACATGTCCTCTTTTTTCTTGTTCCTCTCAATGTATCTTCTTTCCCTATCACTCTAGCTCATAGAATGCAAATTTCCACAAGCTGCAAGGTGTTATTAGCTCTGATACCACTTTAATAACTTACCCCAACTTTTTTTTTTCCGTTTTTTACTCTGTGACTATCTGTTGTTTGTGTTTGTTTGTTTGTTGTTTGTGTTTTTTTTATGAAGTTTTTGCAAGGGTTTACATTGCATGCATTTTTTTGAACATGATGCATTAAAGTAGATAGAAAGAGAACATAAAATGGCTAATAAAAGCACTTCTAGATGCAAGAAGTCTCTAATTTCTTACATATATATATATATATATATATATATATATATATATATATATATATATATATTCAGACTTACAAATAACATGAAATTAGAACTATTAAATTTTTATTAGACATGGAAATGAGTCCAAACAACAAGTTGGAAGCTTTCTTTGCAAGTACGCCTTGACCCCAAGTTACGAGCTGATGAAATCTCTTTAGTTGTCAAAAGGGTCCTAGAATCCACTGAATAACCCTCCTTTTATCCCACTGAACAAGCTGCAACACTTTCCAAGAGGTCATACCTCCTCAAAGAGGGTGATTTTCCCTAGAAAATAAATGCATACACCAAAAAATCTGCAACCAGCATGAAAAGGGGCACCCTAGGTAGGAATATTAATTTGTGAAATACCCATTTTCATTTCCTTTTTCCTTTTTGACTTGTAAATAAAAAATATGATTCTCAAGGCAAACTGAAAACTCCAGAAAACTCACCAAAAACACACTAAACTAAAAAATAAAGCTCACCACACCAACAATCTCACACCAAAAACCCTACTGCAAACCACCTAAAAGTACTGAAATATCTTCATTCTTGAAAGCCCAAATGTGTTCTCTATTTGAAAACACCCTTCACCAACCTGAGCAAGGTCTCTCACTGTCGAGGCTGATCTTAGAACTAAGAGGTATCGTCTTCAACTCCGTCCTGCAAGTTTCTGGCTTTAAACCAATAGCATATCACCATAAACAAACTTCAGCATAAACTCAAAATGAAGCCTCAAAAGTGTTTTTATGTTTCCTCATTGAGATGGCGCCCAAAACCCTAAACTCATGCCCTTTCAAAAGTTATGTTTATTTTTTTTATTTTTTGAAATACTTCTCCAAGAGGGATGCCTAAGGTGAGGGTCAATTAATTTTTTAACCTTTTTAAAATGTCTTAAAGTGATATCACTAGGTGCCTTGGTCACTTTTAAGTCCCCTTATGACCCCTTAACTTAACTTTATAATATAGAGTCACTTTTTAATAATCCTTTTTAAAAAACATTAGCCAACATCAAAATAATTTCACCAAGTGACTTTAGTCATCCAAATACACCAATACTGGCAAGCCAGACCTGGTCCACGCACAGAAAATGACTTACTATTTTTAGCAATATACTAAAAAATAACAAATCATCATCTAAAGGCTCAAAATTGGAGGCAACTGAAAAGCACTGTAGCTCAATGCAAGTAACCCTCAACCACTGACCCCTGCTAAAAATAGTAAAGACCCGGCACAAACACCAACTCAACTGGAATTGAGTCCCCTAACTGAACCTCCTAGCCAACAGGAACCCATAATTTTGCTATAGGTAATGTCCACTGATACCTGACTAGGAGGGGACATTATAGAAACATAATCAATAATTCATAAAGTAAGGGATTCTATTTGTAGAATGAATCAACATTGTGATTCCATTATCAAGTTCTACATTTAACAAAATCTACATATATGGTGTTTCATAATGCCCAACTATTATATAAGCATCCTCCTAATTAATCCTTCAACGATTTATCGAATTATAAGAAGAGTTTAAGGTCCATTAACCTGATGACTCATGTCAAGTTTATTTCTTCCTTCTCCTCAATTTCCAACTAAAGTCAAGCCAATTTAACCTAATTATATTGAGTAATTATCAATTTCATATTAAAAATTATCTCTTAACATATTAATACGTCATAAATAACCTTAAGTCGTCAGTATGTAGCCTTGGATATCCAAGCAGCATATCAGGGTATAAGGAATCTTCTATTATATCTAAAAGAGGCTTGCATCGAACTTTTGACTTAAACACTCTTATGCTAGAGCGGTCAACAATGATCAGCTACATCTCTAATTTATTTTCTGGTGTCATCATTATTGCAACGGTTTGGAAAATTGTCGGGAAATTATTAATAGATTGAATCAAGCCCGAAACAGAGAAGGAATTCATTCTGATTACAAGGTAGCCGAGCTGTGAAATATCATTCAAGGAATGATCATGTGATTCACTAAAAGGATTTCTATGACGTGCATCGAAATCAACCACCACTCAATGGTTTATTCCGATCTCAGCATTGAATGAAGGCCGAGGAGTATTATAATGATCTTACGCAAAGAAGCAACAGACATGATTTAAAGGGGGTTCATTAGCCAAAAAGAACAGTAGAAATGATAAGGAATTCAGTTCTTTGCACCCAGGGCCGAGATCGAGTGTTCTACACAAGCCTCCATATGAACTCTCATTTCTTCAAAGCTAACGCCAGATTTTTGAATGGTCGAGTATGCTGATTAATTCAACTGGTGGGAGTAACAACATATTGCTATAAAGAGAGAGCGATGTCTCACTATGTAAGTTTGGATGTCGCATTTATTATCTTGCACATGACTAAGGATGAAGAGAATTTGAAAAACCATTAGAAACAGATTACCAACTGGTCAAAAAGAAGAAGTAAACGTAAAACAATATCTACAAGACCCACTCTGCTTTCTTCCTTCAAATACCAGTCTCATTTACCCAATCTATGAAATGTGTATGTCGTAGTTACTTATAATAGAATGAATAGAAACTAAAATGATGATGATATCGAGCACTAAAGAAAATTCAGAATCGTCGTCTCAAAGACTACCCAGGTGAGGGTCAAGTACGGAATTCATCTAATGGCAACAACGCTACCAAGACTCGGCGTAAGGTATGCCTACATATCCGAGATCCAAAGATTATGGCTCATGGGTCAATCATGGGCCATTCTTTTAAGATTATCGACTCCATAATACAAGATAAAATACCGAGGTAACAAGTTAGTCGCTATTCTCAGGAATATTACAGGAGAAAAGATTAAAAAGAATGCCATAAGCTTTTACAATATCACAAAGATTAAACAGGCGAATCACGGGTTTGTAATTTAAAACACTTAATGAGTGGACAACCCAACTCTATAAACAAAGGCAAGCATGCATTGCAAGGTATACTTCATTCAAACATTATCATATCAGAATGACGGAATCGACGGATACCTGTAATAGTTGTACTCAATCCAGTAGCCATATTCAGACCCCGCTCTTTCTCTATCTGTTCTCATTTTGTCCCCGTACGGTGGAGGTTGTCCCTATGTTGGTTGAATCTTGATATGCTTGCTCGGTGGTTCCTGAACATCTTTCAAACCTTCCCGTGTAGAATGCCACTGACTTCTCGTATCACATACATGGAGCATAGCAGCGAAGGTAGACGCCTGAGAGTTGAAACAAAGGTGCATGAAAATAAAGAAAACTGAATGATGCCCTCTTCCACATTCTCTCACCTCTCGCCCCTTTTTCCGAGAGAGAAATCGAGAACCTCTACCAGAGAGATTCTCATATTTTCAAATCCTATATTCTCTCTCCGTGTGGCGTTCCACCTTTCCACCTCTTTCATCACAGCGATACAAGAACATGAATAATGAATGAATTCAAATTCTAAGTGCTGTTGAGAGTACTCTCCTCACTATTTGCATGCAAAACCGTCAGGCAAGTGGGTTCCTCCACTATCTTTGGTTAAAGGAAATGTCCAGTGCATGCATTTTCTTCTTCAATTTCCCCTTTCTTTATTATGCCTGAACAGTGGTGGCTTGCTTGCACTTGCGGTTACATTTTTAAAAGGGACATCCAATTCTTCCTAATTTGAAGCTAATTCATTATTGTCGTTACTTCCACTTATTCCATTCCTTTTAACTGAAACAATTTAAAAACTTTTAATATATCAATTCTTCGATATACAAAAATGTTTATAATATTCATTTTAATCCTTTTTTATTTTATTTTCTTTTCTTCATTCAATATATATGTCATTATTAACCCCCTTTCTTTTCTGAAGTGACAAAACTCATTTTCTTGATTTTTCTTAACGATTCATTTTTTCTTGAACTAATAATTAAATTTATAAAGGAAAATGGGATATAACATGGAGTTCAAGTTTCAATTAGATGGGAAAGAATTTTTTTTGAAAGGCTTATCAAATGGAGCTCCAAGAGTGGTGACAACAAAGAATATGGAAAGGAATTTTTGTAGAGGATAAGTAGCATGGGAAATGAGTATCTTTATTCAACCCACAAGTTCTTCCAAAGGGCAAGGTAAATTTCATTTTGAAATTCATTTTTCTGGATAGACATAGTGTAGTTTTAAATTATATGCCTCCATGACTACCTTTAGATAGGGGATTTCAACATGTAATTGAGTTAGAAAAGGATGAAAAACTACTATAACCACCCCAAATAGACATTCAAGTGGCTACAAAGAGGAAATAGAAAAGAATATTAGAAAGCTTTTGGATATGTAGTGGTGGATAGATTAAAAATGTATGCACATTTCTTTCTTATCACCTTTGAGTTTAAGGCATCACAAGTAGCAGAGTTGTTTGCAAAAAAGGTTTTCATAATACATGATTGCCAAGGAACATTGTCAATGATAGGGATAGTAGATTTCTTAGCTCTTTTTGCAATGAGATTTTCCACTTGGCATTTATATAGCTCACACCAAGCACCAATAACCATCCACAAAAAGATGGGAAAACAAGGATATTCAACAAGTGGATAAAGGAATACCTAATAAATTATGTTTCCAATCAACAAAATGCATGGGTGAAGTGTTTGTACCTCAAAGAATATTTCCACACTACCTCTCATCACATGTCTATTGGTATGCCACCCTTTCAAGCTCTCTATCCATTATGATGCACTCTCTTTCAAGATGGGTTATTATTTTCATATAGTAGAGATCCTATAGCAAGTTATCTTATCAAACAAAGTCAAGATATTTTGAGGTCACTTGAGGATAATTTGTGACATGCACAAAATTAACAAAAAATGTATGCAAACAAGAAGAGAACAAAAAAATATTTTAAGGTAGGAGATTTTTTTTTTGTTATATTACAACCATATATGGGTGATCCCACAAAACTAGTTTACAATTTCTGGGAAATTCTGATTTTTGCTGAAATCACATATTTTTAGAAAATATAATGATTTAATCCTTAAAAAATTTCATTTAAAGCATTCCAATTGAAGAGGGTTTGATCAAACTACCTTAGATCAAACCCCCTTGGATAGAACCCTACTATTTTTAAACCATACATATAACAGTCTCATTTACACGTATCAAAATGCTGATAAAAAACCACTTTTGATTTACCTTTTGGGGGATCAAATGAATTCATTTAAAAAAAAAAAATTAAGTATGTATTCTTTATTATAATCTTCCCAAAAGTATAATTTTAAATAAACTTAATTTTATTATTATGTTTATTTTTTATTTCTTGTGAATGTAGTTTTTTCACTGAAAATCAAGCTCTCTATTCTGTACACGTGGAAAAATAGAATATTGTCAAAAAATAAATTGAAAAATATGAGTGCACCAAATATTGAAGTACTTGATCCAACAAAAAAAAAAAAATTGAATACATACACAAAAGTTTATGTGTTATATAGTCTGCCTATTTCTGAATTGTAATTGGTTTGACCTTGAAACTTGATTAAGGAAAAAATAATCAATAAAACACTATGAAATCAATTTGAAGCACTAGATATCATAGTTAAAAATATAAATTTGAAAAAAGTAGAATTTTATACTTCATGGAAAAAAATTTATGTGTTATACGGTGAGCGTCACTCCTTAAAAATGATGTTTGTTGAAAAAAACTAGTTTTCGAAGGAGATGGAAAAAGAAGTGCAATCTAATTCCAAAAATTTTGAAAAAAATATATTTAGAATCTACAAACAAAATTTCACAAATCACTTTTCATCATCTTCAAATTCCTCACGGTTTAGTCACTATAGGTGCCCAAAAGTGAAGATTTAGTTAGAAAAAATTAGTCTAGTGTCCAATTTGGCCAAAAATTATAAACTAGTATTGTGGGATCACCAATATAAACAAATTTCATTGAAGAAGAATGAGATCTTGAGAAGCTCAAACCAAAGTATTGTGGACCTTAGAAAATTATTAGGAAGATTGGTGTTCAAAGTAGCATATGAGTTGGAGCTCCCATTAAGTGAAAAATTCATAATATTTTCTATGTCTCATGCCTAAAGGAGGTTCCTAGATAAAAAGTGGTGGCTTCATTTGATCTACCACCATTTAATTATGATGGGAGATTAATTTTTATTCTTGAGGAATTATTAGAAATGAGGGAGAAAATATTGAGAAACATGAGCATCACATAACACTTGATCACATGGAAGAATTTGCCTATTAAGGATGCAACTTGGGAAGGGCCTGAGATACTTGAGCACCCCAATTTTAATTTCTTGAGAACAAGCAATCTTGGGGAGGGAGGAATTGTCATGTCCTCTAAACCCCAAAATAGCGCTTAAGATTTAACTTTATTGATGCAACCTTAAGAGTTCCTCTAAACCTTCATTAATCTTGGTGCAACCTTAAGAGTTCCTCTAGCACATTATAACAAATTTAAAGGTTAGCACTTTGAATCATTTCTAATTCAATATATTAGTATTATTAAATATTATAGCTAGATAATTAATAATTTTTTCATATATAATGAGTTATTTCTTAGTTGGATTACCTTTAAAATACACATTGTCAACCTATATTGCTCTTATGAAATATAAAATATGTCCATGATTGTTACCACAATTTTGTTAAACAATCATCAAACACACAAAAAAAAAATTATTTGGGCCCTTTACAAAAATAATTTTATTGAAGGCATAATTAATATATATATTAATTTATATTGTTACCTCACAATATAAAAGTACCATTATGATAGCTATGATCCACATTATTCATCATATAGAATTAATTTATTTTACTTATTTACCCAATCATCATATAAAATTTAAAAAATAAAGCAACAATCATATAGTCTATAGTTAATTTTCTTATTTAATAATTTTGAAAATGCTATTCATCTATTATAAATAAAATAATTATGAATTATATTATATTTTCAATTCATTAAATTCTTGTGATAAAATTTCAACTATATAAATAGTGTAAGCCTTATTCAAACATTAATTTGAGGTTCAAATTTCAAGTCTCTTATTGTTTTGTCAAGTTACTTGAATGATTATCACTATCGTAATAATAATGTCATCATAAAAATAACCTCAAGAACAATGAAAATAAAATAAATAAAAATTAAAACCATCACATAAACATAAAATTCATTTGATGGTTCAAAATATCTCTACATGAACAAACAAATAGGGATCTAGCACACTAATATCACATATGAAAATAGCCATAAATAAAATAACAAAATCAATGCCTCCATTTAATAGATAACAACAAAATTGTTTTAGAATGAAATAAAACACATCAAAAAATGATTTGACTACATACAAATTCCCAAAAAAATCATTGAAATCATGGAAAACAACTTACCTCAAGATTCAACACAAATTGTGTCATGCTATCAATGATGTTGAAAAAAAAAATGGCAAGTTTGAAGGAAAAATATTACGAAACCCTACCAAAGTTGATATTTTATAAAATAAGATAAACCAAAACCAATCTCCCTACAACTATTGCTTCAATCTATTTGCAATAAATAAAAACTAGACCTAAAAATATCAAGGTTTTAGATCTACTAGATTATTGAGCATGAAAGAATATTTTTTGCACCCATTTAAATGAAAATATTGGTTGCAAGTTAAAATTTATTTTTAGGCATAAGACCGTGCGGAATGTTACAACTACCTAAAAGTCATTTTTTTGGTGTGAGATAATTTTTTAGGTGAAATCTACTATAAAATATAATAGAGAGAAAGTACTAAAAATTCTTTGATATCACTTTTAAGTTTCCTTGCATGTGCAAACTTGCATTAGAAATTTAAAATTCTCTTGCATATGAAAACTTGCATTAGAAGCCCAAAATTTTCTCCACATTTGCAAACTTATGGCACTTGAAGTTTCATTGCATGTGCAAACTTGTGCCAATTGTTTGAAGTTCCTCTGTAGTTGTATAAGCCTATTTTGGTTTATTTAGTAAGATTTTCATCTATGTTTGCATGGAAGAGCAAAAATATTATTGTTGCTTTTTAATAAATTGTTGGCAACTCAAGGAAATATCGATACCATAATTCCTAGTGTTTGGTAGAGGTGCACAAATGAAAATAATAGCAAAACCCATGTTCACACATCACACAATCTTTTGCAACCCAAAATGCAAAAAACACTAAAAATTGCTCAAATCACACCTACAAACCATAATATTGAAAAATATTGAAATTGGAACTCCTTTAGCACAAGTGTAATCTCTAAATGAGATTGCTTGATGCAATCTAAGGCCTCCCATCCTCATATCACCTAAAACCCATGGGCATCCCATCCACAAGCCTCCAGTTCCAATGGTTTACCAGCCACTAAAGAACACAAGCAATAAGCTTGTGAGAAAATTCATAGAAATGCAAAAATCCTTCAAATGACAATTTTCTTGTTTAATTATGCAAAAATCCCCAAGATGGCGTCCAAGATTCCCTACTTCTATAATTAATAATAGTTTCCAAATGGTGACCAAATGTTCCCTTGCAACTATCTTGTCCAATTAATTTCATCGATTAGAAATGATAATTAATCCACCCAATTTTTTCACCCAACAATTGCCCCATGCTTCTAAGAAAACTCCCATGCACAAGAGAATAATTTTAACATTTATTCATTATTTAATTTAATATTTATTTGTTAATATCATGGAAATTGCATCAAAAAAAACAAAATATTAAATTAGCACCATCTTTCCCAAAGTTGTCCTATGATCGGGTGAGTATCTATTTTTGGACAATAACTTACTATATTTAGTAAGCGCTATTTTGGGGTTTAGAGGACATGATGATTCCTCCCTCCCCAAGATTGCTTGTTCTCAAGAAATTAAAATTGGGGTGCTCAAGTATCTCAGGCCCTTCCCAAGTTGCATCCTCAAGAGGAAAATTCTTCCACGTGATCAAGTGTTATGTGATGCTCATGTTTCTCAATATTTCTCCCTCATTTCTAATAATTCCTCAAGAATAAAAATTAATCTCCCATCATAATTAAATGTTGGTAGATCAGATGAAGCCGCCACTTTTTATTGTGCTAGAGGAACTCTTAAGGAATTGTCATGTCCTCTAAACCCCAAAATAGAACTCTAGAGAAATCCTCCATTCCCATAGGTTGGGTAGTCTCCTTAAATGACCAAATTTATTGATGAAGTTTTCACCTGTTTGTAATGACCACCTTGGAAAATATCCACTGACCCTCATAAGGTTGCATTTCCATTACCATCTCCTATATTTTAGCATTTTCCCCTTTGGAGACCTTATGCTACTTTTTACCTTTATGAAGGGTTGTTGATGTAGCATGAACAACAAATTGGTGTATTTACAACAATTCTTTTCTTTTTTTCTCATGTCCAACATTATGTCCTATCTAAAACTATTGTGTTGGTTTTTTAGCTACCATTCTCCTTCCAAACATTCAATACCCCTCATTGGATGACACAACCTCCCATTTTCTACCTTTCTAACCACCAAAATGGAGTTGCAACTAGATTTGACTCCTATTATTTCCTCATAATAGCTATGATTCCTCTTAGGAGTCTTGAATAAATCACTTTTTAGCTTGTACACCTCCCTTCATAATGGTATGGTAGACTCGATCACTTCAAAGAGATATATATGACTGGATTTAGAGGAAGCTAAGACTTGATTTAGGGCCCTTTCAAGCACCATAAGATCTTCATCTATATTTTATGAATATTTCTTATAGATATTCTATAAATCTCGCAGTTATAATTTATTAAATATTAGTATCTGAAAACATCCTGATATCAAATATTTATTTTCGTTGTAAATCCATTCAATTAATTTTGTTATCATAAATTTAAGTGCACTTATGTTTTCTAAACAAATCCACCTTTAGATTAACTAGGAGGGTTTCTATCCTCAAAACTAATTGCATTGCACTTGCTTTCTAATTGAAGTTTTAAAATGAAAATACCACTTGAGAATGCCTTTTTCCTTTTCCATTCCCTTCTTTATATACTCTTTTTGAAAAATAATAAAATATTATTCATTTTCTTGCTTTAACAACTTCATAATTTTAACTTTATATTTTGGGCCCCATAAAATCATTTTTTAATTTAATTATTCATCTTTATAAAATAAGATAAGTAATAAGTCATCCAAACTTTCAAATTTCATTAATTAATTATTCTTTTTTCTTCTCAATTAACTTACCCAAATTAAAATAGGCTAAGGGCCCTCTCTAGTGTTTATACACTTGCAAAAATAACATTAAATTTTCTATAAAATTAAATTGTTTACATTAAAATTATTAATTTTTGAAAAAAATACTCCTTAAATATAATTATACACTAAATATATTCAATTATATGTTTGCAAATTTTGATCCACTTATTAAAATAGTGTACTCTTATCTAGTATAATTTTATTGCTCTAATGCAAAAAATGATTAGAAAAATTTAAGTCATCCACAATTAATGATTCACAATTACTATATTAATACACTATTTATTCAATTTAATAGCCACTAACCTTCCCAACAACATATTGAACATTAAATGACTAGTATAAACCATATACAATGTGGTCAATCATTTTATCGATCTAAAAATCATGCTGCCATGATTTTAATTTGAAGCTATTTTAAATTCACTACAAGTCCTATTCTAACTCTATTTTTTCTATTCAGAAAATAAAATAAAAATAAAAATAAAAAAATAAAAAAAATTGTTTCACAATCTTTATCTCCACTAAATACACAAACTAATCATGAGAAGTAACCAAATTGCATGTCTTATTTTAATATATCTTTCCAAAGGTAATAAAAAAGGTAAATGTAATATTTTTTTTAAATTCTTAATATAGAAATTTATAATAATGAAAAAATAAAAAACATCCTCATGTGTGAAAAAAAAACATTTACATGAATGTAAAAACCACGACACGATGCTCTCCAAAAATCTGTACAAATTCAATAATATTGTTTGTCAAAAAAAGGATGTAATGTACATTCCAAATCAATAGTGCTCTCATAGTTGTGTGTGGGCCCTGACCTTTATCAATGGCCAACCTATTGGATTTTGTTCAGTTTATGCTACAAACTCTGCTAAAAAGAGAGCTGAATTGTGGGACTAGATGGCTAATAACCTCCCTAATGTTGATTGGGTTATAGGAGGTGATTTCAATATGGTAGAACATCATAATGACCGCAGTTGGCTCAGTCATATTAAGTTGAATAATGAAGAATTTGACAAGTGGTTGTTATGTCACAATACATTAAGTGTTGTTGATCCAATTCACAATAAAAGGGGTAGTCATGATAGTCATTGGTTCACCTAGTCTGAGTGCAGATTTGGGGAGGATAGGAAGTTGAGTAGACTTGACCAATTTTATATATCTCCAAATATTTTTGTTGTTCAAGACTCTGCAGGTTTGGTGGTTAGGGTTGACTATTTTGCAACACTTTCTGACCATTACCCTATCATCTGCACTATATCTGGAGTTGATTATAGTAATGTGGACTCCAAGTTACCTTATAAGCTTGAAAAGAATATTTTTAGGCTCTCTTACACCTTTAGGGTTTTGGACCTAAAAGGAGAGAGACAAATATCAACCTTTCACTCAAGAACAAACCCTTGAGATCCCAATGCAAAGGAGATTGTCCTAGGGATTGACTAATGTGTAATGAGGGGTTCACCACCAAGTGTAAACTTGGAAAATACAAAGAATTGGAAAACATAGTGTGATATGCAAAATGGCCTAGAAAATGCAAGTAGAATGTAATAGAAAACTGTGAAACTGGAAATGTGCACCTGGAAAACTGAAGAAGGTAGAATGTAGGTCTGGAGTCCTAAAAATTTTGTTGTTTATGCTGATTGGGACTCATATGCCAAGCTGGGCGAATCAGTCCAATTTTAGGGAAAATGTGTCAGAATAGGTTTCAGCCAAAATGGTATCCAAATCTGCAAAATTCTTTGTCATGCCTATACAGTGGGACTCATTCTCCAATAGTGGCAAATCAGTCCACTTTTGCTTTTTCAAAAGTTTTGAACTAGATTATGTGCCTCTTGGTTTGCTCTGCTCTTTTTGACTAATTTCTGGATCTGAAACTACAATTTGCCACATGTAAGTATTCTCCAAGCTTCTCCAAGGCTTGATGACAACTTTAGCAACTTTGACAACTTGACAACTTTTCTCCAACTTTGCTTCCTGACAAATCTACAACCTAGCGCTGCAAATCACAAACAAGAAGAGGGAAAAAAATTGTGGGGTTAGTGAATAGGGGTTTTCCTTGGTCAAACCCCTTATTGGTAATTAAACCTTGAAATGAAAGCAAATATATAAGGAGAATGATGAATGAACAAAAGATGATGTTGCAACTCACCAAACCCTAGCAATAAGGTGCTACAAATGTGGTTAAAATGGCTACAATGGATGTGGTTCTTGACTCTTGCTTGAAGGAGATAGATCTTGAATGAAACACTTGCTTGAATCATAAACTCTACATCACAATTGTTAGCACAATAACAAACATGAAGATTAATCATAAACAGCTGCAATCTCAAAAATTGTGCATAAATGTGGCCTCCTAGAGAGTGCATCAACCACTACATTTCTTTTCCTCTTCACGTATTCAATGTCAAAATCAAAGGCTAGAAGTTTGCTAACCCATTTTTTTTTACCTTTCACTAAGATCCTTTTGATTTAAGAAATGTCTAAGGTTGTTATGATCTATTTTAACTACAAATCTTCCCCCAACAAGGTATTGTCTAAACTTTTTCAAAGCATGCATAATAGCCAACATTTCTTTATCATATATGGAATAAGTTTTTTTAGCCCCTCTCAATTTTCTACTCTCATATGCTATAGGATGTTTGCTTTGCATTAAAACAACCCCTATGCCTTCTCCTGAAGCATCACACTCTAGCTCAAATGGTTTTGACAAATCAGGAATAGCTAACACTGGACATGAACTCATCAGTACCTTGAATTGATCAAAATCCCTCTACATTGATTCAAACCAAGAGAATGCCCCCTTTTTTTTCAAGTTTGTAAGTGGGGCAACAACCTGTGAAAACCCCTTCACGAACCTCCTATAAAAAACACATAGTCCAAAGAACCCCTTAAGCTGTGATAAATTAGTAGGTGGTGGTTAGTCTTGTATTGCCTTAATTTTCTCAAGATCTACCTGCACTCCATTTGGACTGATAATGTGCCCCAAATAAAGTTACTCAATCATGCCAAACTCACACTTAGATTCCTTTGAAGAAAGTGACTCCCTCTCAAGTATGCCAAGCACCTCATCCAAGTGTTTCAAGTGCTCCTCCCAAGACTTACTGTAGATAAGAATATCATCAAAGAATATCAGGACAAACTTACGGAGCTACTTGTTGAAAACTCTATTCATGCATGACTGAAAAGTTGTTGGTGTATTAGTCAAGCCAACGGGCATGACTAAAAACTCAAAGTTCCCAAAGTGGCACCTGAAGGCAGTTTTCTCCACATCCTCCTCCCTCACTCTAATCTAATGATAGCCTGATCTCAAGTCAATTTTAGAGAAGTAAACTACTCCATGCAACTCATCTATCAATTCATCTATGTGTGGGATTGGATACATATTTTTTATTATCTTCTTGTTCAACTCCCTGTAATCCACACACATACGCATGGTTCCATCCTTCTTCACTAGAAACACCGAAGAAGCAAATGGGCTCTTTCTTGGTCTAATGTGCCCCATCTCAATCAACTCCTGAATTGCCTTCTCAATTTCATCTTTATGCCTCTTTGGATGATGGTAGGGAGTGGTAATGATAGGTTTGGCTCTCTCCTCCAACTCAATGACATGATATATCCCTCTATCTGGTGGTCTCCCTGGAGGAATACTGCTAAATACCTTGCTCCTCTTGGAAAGGAGCTCTTGTATATCAGATGGATAGGACCTTTTGACCTCCTCAGTGACTATAGGAATAACTATACACTTCGCTGCCCCACTCAATTTGATTATGTCTAAAGAGGTTTTCCATTCATTTTAAGGTCACAACACATGGTCCTCCATTGGATAACTGATAGGGTAGGGTTGGATGGAACACTCACTATTCCATGCTCTAGGTCTCACCTTGGCAAACCCCTTTGGTGTCACTCTCCACCACCTTAACCTATAGGCCCTAATGCTTGTTAGGCACCCCTAGTTCTCCTAGCCAACCCTACTATCATCTCCATTTCCCTTACCAAGCCAATCTTGGTGCTCTCTCTACCATGCTCTCCTTAGCCCTTAATCTTCCTAAAGGCTAGCTAAATCTCCAACCTTCACTAATTCTATGCAGGGGTGTGTGATGTCTCCATGGCTTCAAGACCATCCCCCTAGGGTTCCTGTTCATCCACCTATCTCCAATTTTCCATCGCTCTCACCAAACCCTCTTCTAGGGTTAAAAAGGCTACTAGCCCTTGAGCCCCAATTAGGTCTCCTAACCCGAGAAAAGTGGAAACCACTCCAAAAACCTCTAAATGACCTAGGATATTTTCTTGGGGTTTGTGTTTCCTATGCCCACACCTTGAATATTTTCAGGGTTTGGAGCCTGTACTGTCCGTACACTGCCCTAGCCACGAACTTAGCACTTTTAGGCTTGTTTTAAGCCAATTTATGACCTTCTGTTTGTAAGCAGTCAGTTGATTCTTCCTCCATGCGGTCTGTCAGGGCCCCATCCTTCTTGCCAAGCCTCTGCAAGGCCTCTTGCATCCACTACACACCTTGGTTTTCCATGGGATTGACACCCCTGCAACTTTAGTGCTTGTTTTTCACTGTCTTTCCTAGCCAGGCATTGCCAAGCTCGCCTAGGAAGAGACTTTCCTCATGATCACTCAACCCCTGAAGACTCCTAGACCTAATCTATTTACAGGCATGGATCTTAGCCTCAATCCCCACAGACTATACATCAGGTATAGTGGAAGACAGAGGTCTAAGTCTCCATGGTTGACAGTTTGTCGGACTGATCAGCAATGGAAGGAAACAAAACTAACTACGAACAAAACTAGGAAACGATGAGACAACTTAACTACTAACCTCACAAAGCTTGAAAGATAATTACTTCATGTGCCACACATTGCTCAATGCCTGGAACCCTCCATTAACACACTAATAAGAGCTAAAAACTGGAAAATTACAAGAGTTTCATTGTTTTTCCATATGAACAGCAAACTCCAAAATGATACAAAAGCTTTTCCAACCTCTGGACCTGGTCAAGGCACACCTTTTAAAGGTTCATAAAGTGGTTACTTTTCCCCTTGTTTGGACATAACCACCACATTAGGCCAAAATTGCACAAATGCAACATTTTGGGCTTTATTTCCAATTCCTAGTGAATCCTAGTGGAAACAAGTTGCTAAACTCATCCATTCTACCATGAGCTACTGATCAACCTTCCTCCTAACATGTTCTAACACCTCTAACTCAAAACTAAATGGTCAACATGACCTTAAAGCATTAAAACCACAAAATTTCATCATAGGCTCACAAATTTGCCTAGTGCTACCTAATGCTTCCTAGGTGCTCCTGCACCAATAACCCTCTTAAAATGACATTCTTACCACCTGATTTGAATTTTAACTCCATGGTCTGAAAATTAAGTGTTATCTCTCCCAATGATTGAAGCCATTGAATTCCCAACACAACATTTGTGTCCCCAATACTCACAACATAGAAGTCCTCTTTTATCTCATGGTTTCCCAACTGTACACTCAATTGTGGTACCATCTGATTGCACTGAATAGTGAACCCATCTGCCACCATAACTCTAAATCCATCAACCTCCTGTGTATGGAGCCCTCTACATTCTACAAGGCCCTCATCTATGAAATTGTGGGTGGCTCCTGTATCAATCAAAGCCACCATTCACTACCCCTACACCACTCCTCTAATACTCATTGACTCATTCTTCTAGAAACTATGGAGCTATGCTAACATCACATTGTTTTCTCCCTCCTTTCCCACATCCTTCGGAGCCTTTTCCTCTTCACTTTCTTTAGTTTCCTCTTACTAATCAAAATTTTTTGCAACCTCTTCCTCATCTAATTGGTACTCTATCAACAATGCTTTAGCTTTGGAAGCACACATGTGACCCTTTTTGTCCTTATCTTTCTTGGGCAGCGTCCTCTTGGACTGAAATTTTCTTTTAAATGCAAATGTTTCCATGTCCCTAGCCTTTTTAATGGCTTCCTGGAGGCTAGGTGGGTTAAATACCTTAATCCAACCTCTCAAGGGATCTGATAATCTATCTATAAACAATAAAATCAACCTCCTCTTAGATATATCAATCAGAAGTACAGATAGTTTCTAGAAATTAGATATGTATGTGTCTAGAGAACCCCTTTGTTTGAGTTGTGCTTAGCTCTTTAAAATTCAGCTCAGGATCTTTTTTGTCAAATCTTTCAATCAGCCTTTATGTGAACTCTCTGTAAGAGGTAATTTGAGCATGCCCCAATGTCACCATACCATTGTACCACCATTCATATGCCACTCCATCTAAATGAATAGAAGCATATTGGATAAACTCAAGCTCCAACATTGGGTTCAATGTGAAATAAGTGTCCAATTTTTGCACCCAAGCCCTGGCTGCCATCTTCCCAGACCCATCAAAGTATGGAAGTGTGAGCTTCCCTACTTTCTTCTGAAGCTCATATTGTTGATCCCTACTTCCCCTGTGATGTGAATGCCTCATCCTCAAGTCTATATAGTCTTTTAGTGAAATATCCATCTGGAAACCTGGTCCTGCATCCATCCAATCTTGCCTAAATTGATCTTTCTCCATCTGTTCTCATTTTGTCCCCTTACGGTGGAGGTTGTCCCTCTGTTGCTTGAATCTTCATATGCTTGCTCGGTGGTTCCTGAACATCTTTGTGCAAACCTTCCCGTGTAGAATGCCACTGACTTCTCGTATCACATACATGGAGCATGGCAGCGAAGGTAGACGCCTGAGAGTTGAAACAAAGGTGCATGAAAATAAAGAAAACTGAATGATGCCCTCTTCCACATTCTTTCACCTCTTGCCCCTTTTTCCGAGAGAAAAATCGAGAACCTCTACCAGAGAGATTCTCATATTTTCAAATCCTATTTTCTCTCTCCGTGTGGCGTTCCACCTTTCCACCTCTTTCATCACAGCGATACAAGAACATGAATAGTGAATGAATTCAAATTCTAAGTGCTATTGAGAGTACTCTCCTCACTATTTGCATGCAAAACCGTCACGCAAGTCGGTTCTTCCACTATCTTTGGTTAAAGGAAATGTCCAGTGCATGCATTTTCTTCTTCAATTTCCCCTTTCTTTATTATGCCTGAACAGTGGTGGCTTACTTGCACTTGTGGTTACATTTTTAAAAGGGACATCCAATTCTTCCTAATTTGAAGCTAATTCATTATTGTCATTACTTCTACTTATTCCATTCCTTTTAACTGAAACAATTTAAAAACTTTTAATATATCAATTCTTCGATATACTAATATGTTAATAATATTCATTTTAATCCTTTTTTATTTTATTTTCTTCATTCAATATATATGTGTCATTATTAACCCCCTTTCTTTTCTGAAGTGACAAAACTCATTTTCTTGATTTTCCTTAGCGATTCAATTTTTCTTGAACTAATAATTAAATTTATAAAGGAAAATGGGATATAACATGGAGTTCAAGTTTAAATCATATGGGAAAGAAGTTGTTTTGAAAGGCCTATCAAATGGAGCTCCAAGAGTGGTGACAACAAAGAATATGGAAAGGAATTTTTGTAGAGGATAAGTAGCATGGGAAATGAGTATCTTAATTCAACCCACAAGTTCTTCCAAAGGGCAAGGTAAATTTCATTTTGAAATTCATTTTTCTGGATAGACATAGTGTAGTTTTAAATTATATGCCTCCATGACTACCTTTAGATAGGGGATTTCAACATGTAATTGAGTTAGAAAAGGATGAAAAACTACTATAACCACCCCAAATAGACATTCAAGTGGCTACAAAGAGGAAATAGAAAAGAATATTAGAAAGCTTTTGGATATGGGCTTCATTAGACCACACTATAGCCTTTGTATCATTTGTAGTGCTTGTAAAGAAGGATGGTACCATGAAAATGTGCATATATTATAGAGCAAATTGAACAAGAAAAAAAACAATAATAGACATCCCATTCCAAGGATATATGAACTCATAGATGAGTTACATGGAGTAATGCACTTCTCCAAAATTGATTTAAGATCAAGGTATCACCAGATCCACATGAGGGAGAATGATGTGGATAAGTCAACTTTTAGATTCCACTATAGAAACTTTGAGTTCTCGGTCATGCATTTTGGCCTTACCAATTCTCTAATAACATTCTAATCTTGCATTAACAAGGTATTTAGTAGATATCTCAAAAAAATGTTTTGGTCTTTTTGACAATATCTTGATATACAACAAAACATGGAAAGAACACTTAGAGCATTTAGATACCATTTTGAGCATTTAAGAGCAGCAATAATCCTATGCTAAATTTTCCAAACGTGAGTTTGGTTTGAATAAAATTTTATATTTGGTACTTGTTATAAGTTCAAAGGGAGTGCAGGGTAAAAGCAAAAAGTTGTGTCACACTTTCATCCAACTTATCAGCACAACTGAATTTAAGTATTTCTAACTAAAAATCAATTTTGGTCAAACATATGATCTAGTAAGATTCATTCTAGTTAAGTTAGATACTTCTACAACTTTTTCAACTAAAATTGTTGGCTAAAAATATATGAAGCAACACTTTGAGTCCAATTTACCAAAAAAATAAAATTATTTGAAAAACATGAAGTTTCAATAACTCCTACTAATGTAAATAACTTTTTTTTTTAAATATAAAAATATCCTTTTGTAGATCCATAATTTTAGTTTTCAAAAATATATTTATTTTAATAGTTTAATTGTTATTTATATTTTATATTTTATATTTTATTTTTACTAAAAGTAGGTTATCAACACAAAATATTAGGTTCATTACCATGCCAAGGAAAAAATATTAAAACCTCTTAAAATTTAAAAAAAAATTATAATGCACTAGATAAAAGAAGTTATTTCAAGATTGTATAATTTTTTTTCCATTTTAAATAAATATTTAATATGAAAGTTGACATCCAATGGAAACAATTATTTTTTGATTCATGCACATTTTAATATTTATTTAAAAATATATTTATCAAAATTGGAAAAAAATATATCCATGCACTAAAGTTTCAAGTTATAAATACACACAAAAAATTGAAAGAAAAAAAAATTACTATAAAAAGTTTGACGTCTCATGCAACTCAATTTTTCAATATTTTATCAACAACTAAGTTATAGTGTTAATTTATTAAAAGCTAGTTTAAAATAATTTTATTTTATTTTTAAATACAAACATAAAATATACTAAAAAAAATATATTTTACTAGTTTACATCATTTTAAAATTCAAAACATATATGCCACTTTTTAGTGATTCAAATTTAAAATTTTGATCAGTGTTGGTCATTTCCTTTATAAAGTGTGACACGGCTTTGTGATTTTACCCTGTAAATGAACCAATAGAAAATTCAAGCAATCCTAGATTGGACCCCACCCACCAATCTAACATAGTTGAAGGGATTTTTTTTATCTATGTAGATACTACAAAAGGTTTGTAAAGGGTTTCTCTTAGAATACTACCCCATTGAATATTTGAACAAGAAGGGGAGTCTTTGCATGGTCATAGGAAGCATAAAAAATATTTAAGGAGGTAATGAGCACATGCCCAGTGCTCGCAATTCATGATTTTTTAACCTTTCATAGTTGAATGCAATACATCAAGAGAATATATAGGTGTTGTCCTAACTCAAAAGGGATATCCAGTAGCATTTGAGAGTAGAAAATTGAGCAAGTTATATAGGATGTATTCAATCTACGACAAGGAAATGTTGGCAATTATGTATTCGCTTGAAAAGTTTAGACAATACCTTGCATGTGGAAAGTTTGTAGTAAAGACTGATCACATTAGTATCAAGTTCTTCCCAAATAAAAAAAACTTGAATGACTACCAACAAAAGTGGGTAAGCAAATTACAAGAATATGGTTTTGAAATTGAGTACATGAAATGAAGGAAAAATGTAGTGGTTGATGCTCTTTCTAGGAGGCCTGCTCTATATTCCTTGTCCACTATTTCTATTGATTGGAAGGTTTCCATAATTTTAGAGTATGCCAAATATTCATCTTCTTCTAATATTTTGTACATGAGTTGGTGAAAGATGGTAGGTACACAATAGTTTATGGGTTGATTTAATATAAGAATGAGAATTTATTGGTGTTGAAATCCAAATTTAAGGATAAATTATTAAGAGCTTTTCATGATACCCACTTGGTTGGTCATCAAGGGTACTATAAGACTTACAAGCAGTTCTAAGAGAGGTTTTCATGGAAAGATATGAAAGAGGATGTACTCAAACATATCAAACATAACAAAAGTGAGCAAATCTTTCTTGCAAGACTACTCCAGCCACTACCAATTCTCATATATAGAAGTGGGAAAACATCTCTATGGTAACTACATTCATCACAAGATGGCTCAAGGTTCAAGTTAAATATTATATTTATGTAGTGGTGGATAGATTAAAAATGTATGCACATTTCTTTCTTATCACCTTTGAGTTTAAGGCATCACAAGTAGCAGAGTTGTTTGCAAAAAAGGTTTTCATAATACATGATTGCCAAGGAACATTGTCAATGATAGGGATAGTAGATTTCTTAGCTCTTTTTGCAATGAGATTTTCCACTTGGCATTTATATAGCTCACACCAAGCACCAATAACCATCCACAAAAAGATGGGAAAACAAGGATATTCAACAAGTGGATAAAGGAATACCTAATAAATTATGTTTCCAATCAACAAAATGCATGGGTGAAGTGTTTGTACCTCAAAGAATATTTCCACACTACCTCTCATCACATGTCTATTGGTATGCCACCCTTTCAAGCTCTCTATCCATTATGATGCACTCTCTTTCAAGATGGGTTATTATTTTCATATAGTAGAGATCCTATAGCAAGTTATCTTATCAAACAAAGTCAAGATATTTTGAGGTCACTTGAGGATAATTTGTGACATGCACAAAATTAACAAAAAATGTATGCAAACAAGAAGAGAACAAAAAAATATTTTAAGGTAGGAGTTTTTTTTTTGGTTATATTACAACCATATATGGGTGATCCCACAAAGCTGATTTACAATTTTTGGGAGATTATGATTTTTGCTGAAATCACATATTTTTAGAAAATATAATGATTTAAGCCTTAAAAAGTTCTATTTAAAGCATTCTAATTGAAGATGTTTGATCAAACTACCTTAGATCAAACCCCCTTGGATAGAACCCCGCTAGTTTTAAACCATACATATAACGAAGTCTCATTTACATGTATCAAAATGCTGATAAAAAACCATTTTTGATTTACCTTTTGGGGGATCAAATGAATTCATTTAAATTTTATTTTTTTTAAGTATGTAGTCCTTATTATAATCTTCCCAAAAGTATAATTTTAAATAAACTTAATTTTATTATTATGTTTATTTTTTATTTCCTGTGAGTGTGATCCCACAATAGTGGTTTACAATTTTTGGCCAGACTGGACACTAAAGTAATTTTTTTTAACTAAATCTTCACTTTCGAGCAACTATAGCGGCTAAACCGTAAGGAATTTGAAGATAATGCAAACTAGAGTTTCATGACATTTTGTCTGTAGATTCTAAATATATTTTTTTCAAAAAATTTGGAATCAGATTGCACTTATTTTTCCATCTCCCTCGAAAACTAATTTTTTTCAGAAAACAACATTTTTAAAAAGTAACTCTCACCGTATAATGCATAATTTTTTTTCTATAAAGGATAAAATTCTAATTCTTTCAAATTTAGATTTGTAACTCTGATATCTAGTGCTTCCACTTGGTTAGATTGTTTCTTATTGAATATTTTTTCTTTAATCAAGTTTTGAAGTCAAAGCAATACAATTTAGACATAACACGACCATATAATGCGTAATTTTTTTTGTATGTATCGAAATTAAATTTTATTTTTTTGTTGGATCAAGGACTTCAGTATCTAGTGCACTCATATTTTTCAATTTTTTTTTATAATCTGCTATTTTTCCACATGTGTAGAACAAAGAGCTTGATTTTCAGTGAAAAACCTACATTCACAAGAAATAAAAAATATAATAATAAAATTAAATTTATTTAAAATTATATTTTTGGAAAGTTTATAATAAGGACTACATACTTACAAAAAATAAATTTTAAATGAATTCATTTGATCCTCCAAAAGGTAAATCAAAAGTGGTTTTTTATTAGCATTTTGATAGGTGTAAAGGAGACTCCATTATAGGTATGGTTTAAAACTAGTGGGGTTCTATCCAAGGGGGTTTGATCTAAGGTAGTTTGATCAAACCCTGTTCAATTGGAATGCTTTAAATGGAAATTTTTAAGGCTTAAATCATTATATTTTCTAAAAATATGTGATTTCAGCAAAAATTAGTTCCTCCCAGAAATTGTAAACCACTATTGTGACAACATCGTACGAATGTAGTTTTTTCACTAAAAATCAAGCTCTCTATTCTACACACGTGGAAAAATAGAATATTGTCAAAAAAAATTGAAAAATATGAGTGCACCAAATATTGAAGTCCTTGATCCAACAAAAAAAAATGAATTTAGATACATACAAAAAAAGTTGTGTTATATAGTCCACCTATTTCTGAATTGTAATTGGTTTGACCTTGAAACTTGATTAAGGAAAAAATATTTAATAAAACACTATGAAACCAATTGGAAGCACTAAATATCATAGTTAAAAATCTAAATTTGAAAAAAATAGAATTTTATCCTTCATGGAAAAAAAGTTGTGTTATACGGTGAGCGTCACTCCTTAAAAATAATGTTTGTTGAAAAAAACTAGTTTTCGAAGGAGATGGAAAAAGAAGTGCAATCTGATTCCAAAAAAAATAAAAATATATATTTAGAATTTACAAACAAAATTTCACAAATCACGAGTTCATCATCTTCAAATTTCTCACGGTTTAGCCGCTATAGGTGCCCAAAAGTGAAGATTTAGTTAGAAAAAAATAGTTTAGTGTCCAATTTGGCCAAAAATTATAAACTAGTATTGTGGGATCACCAATATAAACAAATTTCATTGAAGAAGAATGAGATTGAGAAGCTCAAACCAAAGTATTGTGGACCTTAGAAAATTATTAGGAAGATTGGTGTTCAAAGTAGCATATGAGTTGGAGCTCCCATTAAGTGAAAAATTCATAATATTTTCTATGTCTCATGCCTAAAGGAGGTTCCTGGATAAAAAGTGGTGGCTTCATCTGATCTACCACCATTTAATTATGATGGGAGATTAATTTTTATTCTTGAGGAATTATTATAAATGAGGGAGAAAATATTGAGAAACATGAGCATCACATAACACTTGATCACATGGAAGAATTTGCCTATTAAGGATGCAACTTGGGAAGGGCCTGAGATACTTGAGCACCCCAATTTTAATTTCTTGAGAACAAGCAATCTTGGGGAGGGAGGAATTGTCATGTCCTCTAAACCCCAAAATAGCGCTTAAGATTTACCTTTATTGATGCAACCTTAAGAGTTCCTCTAAACCTTCATTAATCTTGGTGCAACCTTAAGAGTTCCTCTAGCACATTATAACAAATTGAAAGGTTAGCACTTTGAATTCATTTCTAATTCAATATATTAGTATTATTAAATATTATAGCTAGATAATTAATATTTTTTTCATATAAAATGAGTTATTTCTTAGTTGGATTACCTTTAAAATACACATTGTCAACCTATATTGCTCTTATGAAATATAAAATATGTCCATGATTGTTACCACAATTTTGTTAAACAATCATCAAACACACCAAAAAAAAATTATTTGGGCCCTTTACAAAAATAATTTTATTGAAGGCATAATTAATATATATATTAATTTATATTGTTACCTCACAATATAAAAGTACCATTATGATAGTTATGATCCACATTATTCATCATATAGAATTAATTTATTTTACTTATTTGCCCAATCATCATATAAAATTTAAAAAATAAAGCAACAATCATATAGTCTATAGTTAATTTTCTTATTTAATAATTTTGAAAATGACATTCATCTATTATAAATAAAATAATTATGAATTATATTATATTTTCAATTCATTAAATTCTTGTGATAAAATTTCAACTATATAAATAGTGTAAGCCTTATTCAAACATTAATTTGAGGTTCAAATTTCAAGTCTATTAATGTTTTTTCAAGTTACTTGAATGATTATCACTATCGTAATAATAATGTCATCATAAAAATAACCTCAAGAACAATGAAAATAAAATAAATAAAAATTAAAACCATCACATAAACATAAAATTCATTTCATGGTTTAAAATATCTCTACATGAACAAACAAATAGGGATCTAGCACTAGTTATTACACTAATATCACATATGAAAATAGCCATAAATAAAATAACAAAATCAATGCCTTCATTTAACAGATAACAACAAAATTGTTTTAGAATGAAATAAAACACATCAAAAAATGATTTGACTACATACAAATTCCCAAAAAAATCATTGAAATCATGGAAAACAACTTACCTCAAGATTCAACACAAATTGTGTCATGCTATCAATGATGTTGAAAAGAAAATGGCAAGTTTGTAGGAAAAATATTACGAAACCCTACCAAAGTTGATATTTTATAAAATAAGATAAACCAAAACCAATCTGCCTACAACTATTGCTTCAATCTATTTGCAATAAATAAAAACTAGACCTAAAAATATCAAGGTTTTAGAGCTACTAGATTATTGAGCATGAGAGAATATTTTTTGCACCCATTTAAATGAAAATATTGGTTGCAAGTTAAAATTTATTTTTAGGCATAAGACCGTGCGGAATGTTACAACTACCTAAAAGTTATTTTTTTGGTGTGAGATAATTTTTTAGGTGAAATCTACTATAAAATATAATAGAGAGAAAGTACTAAAAATTCTTTGATATCACTTTTAAGTTTCCTTGCATGTGCAAACTTGCATTAGAAATTTAAAATTCTCTTGCATATGAAAACTTGCATTAGAAGCCCAAAAGTTTCTCCAAATTTGCAAACTTATGGCACTTGAAGTTTCATTGCATGTGCAAACTTGTGCCAATTGTTTGAAGTTCCTCTGTAGTTGTATAAGCCTATTTTGGTTTATTTAGTAAGGTTTTCATCTATGTTTGCATGGAAGAGCAAAAAAATTATTGTTGCTTTTTAATAAATTGTTGGCAACTCAAGGAAATATCGATACCATAATTCCTAGTGTTTGGTAGAGGTGCACAAATGAAAATAATAGCAAAACCCATGTTCACACATCACACAATCTTTTGCAACCCAAAATGCAAAAAACACTAAAAATTGCTCAAATCACACCTACAAACCATAATATTGAAAAATATTGAAATTGGAACTCCTTTAGCACAAGTGTAATCTCTAAATGAGATTGCTTGATGCAATCTAAGGCCTTCCATCCTCATATCACCTAAAACCCATGGGCATCCCATCCACAAGCCTCCAGTTCTGATGGTTTACTAGCCACTAAAGAACACAAGCAATAAGCTTTGTCAGAAAATTCATAGAAATGCAAAAATCCTTCAAATGACAATTTTCTTGTTTAATTATGCAAAAAGCCCCAAGATGGCGTCCAAGATTCCCTACTCCTATAATTAATAATAGTTTCCAAATGGTGACCAAATTTTCCCTTGCAACTATCTTGTCCAATGAATTTCATCGATTACAAATGATAATTAATCCACCCAATTTTTTCACCCAACAATTGCCCCATGCTTCTAAGAAAACTCCCATGCACAAGAGAATAATTTTAACATTTATTCATTATTTAATTTAATATTTATTTGCCGATAAGGGCGTGGTTCGGTGGTCAAGTCGCTTGGTTGTGGTGACGGCCACCAGGGTTCAAACCTTCGCTGGGCCAAAGTGCTCGCAGGCATTGTGCCTTCGCTGGGCCTTTGTGCTCATGGGTTTGGTTGTTTCTTGTGGTTTGTTGTATCCGGTTCATAGCTCCGGTCAAAAAAGCGTTTACCCCTAATATTATGGGTGCATTGCACCTTTTAAAAAAAAATAAAAATTAATATTTATTTGTTAATATCATGGAAATTGCATTAGAAAAAATAAAATATTAAATTAGCACCATCTTTCCCAAAGTTGTCCTATGATCGGGTGAGTATCTATTTTTGGACAATAACTTACTATATTTAGTAAGCGTTATTTTGGGGTTTAGAGGACATGATGATTCCTCCCTCCCCAAGATTGCTTGTTCTCAAGAAATTAAAATTGGGGTGCTCAAGTATCTCAAGCCCTTCCCAAGTTGCATCCTCAAGAGGAAAATTCTTCCACGTGATCAAGTGTTATGTGATGCTCATGTTTCTCAATGTTTTCTCCCTCATTTCTAATAATTCCTCAAGAATAAAAATTAATCTCCCATCATAATTAAATGGTGGTAGATCAGATGAAGCCGCCACTTTTTATTGTGCTAGAGGAACTCTTAAGGAATCGTCATGTCCTCTAAACCCCAAAATAGAACTCTAGAGAAATCCTCCATTCCCATAGGTTGGGTAGTCTCCTTAAATTACCAAATTTATTGATGAAGTTTTCACCTGTTTATAATGACCACCTTGGAAAATATCCACTAACCCTCATAAGGTTGCATTCCCATTACCATCTCCTATATTTTAGCATTTTCCCCTTTGGAGACCTTATGCTACTTTTTACCTTTATGAAGGGTTGTTGATGTAGCATGAACAACAACTTGGTGTATTTGCAACAATTCCTTTCTTTTTTTCTCATGTCCAACATTATGTCCTATCTAAAACTATTGTGTTGGTTTTTTAGCTACCATTCTCCTTCCAAACATTCAATACCCCTCATTGGATGACACAACCTCCCATTTTCTACCTTTTTAACCACCAAAATGGAGTTGCAACTAGATTTGACTCCTCTTATTTCCTCATAATAGCTATGATTCCTCTTAGGAGTCTTGAATAAATCACTTTTTAGCTTGTACACCTCCCTTCATAATGGTATGGTAGACTCGATCACTTCAAAGAGATATATATGACTGGATTTAGAGGAAGCTAAGACTTGATTTAGGGCCCTTTCAAGCACCATAAGATCTTCATCTATATTTTATGAATATTTCTTATAGATATTCTATAAATCTCGCAGTTATAATTTATTAAATATTAGTATCTGAAAACATCCTGATATCAAATATTTATTTTCGTTGTAAATCCATTCAATTAATTTTGTTATCATAAATTTAAGTGCACTTATGTTTTCTAAACAAATCCACCTTTAGATTAACTAGAAGGGTTTCTATCCTCAAAACCAATTGCATTGCACTTGCTTTCTAATTGAAGTTTTAAAATGAAAATACCAAGAATGCCTTTTTCCTTTTCCATTCCCTTCTTTATATACTCTTTTTGAAAAATAATAAAATATTATTCATTTTCTTGCTTTAACAACTTCATAATTTTAACTTTATATTTTGGGCCCCATAAAATCATTTTTTAATTTAATTATTCATCTTTATAAAATAAGATAATTAATAAGTCATCCAAACTTTCAAATTTCATTAATTAATTATTCTTTTTTCTTCTCAATTAACTTACCCAAATTAAAATAGGCTAAGGGCCCTCTCTAGTGTTTAAATACTTGCAAAAATAACATTAAATTTTCTATAAAATTAAATTGTTTACATTAAAATTATTAATTTTTGAAAAAAATACTCCTTAAATATAATTATACACTAAATATATTCAATTATATGTTTGCAAATTTTGATCCACTTATTAAAATAGTGTACTCTTATCTAGTATAATTTTATTGCTCTAATGCAAAAAATGATTAGAAAAATTTAAGTCATCCACAATTAATGATTCACAATTACTATATTAATACACTATTTATTCAATTTAATAGCCACTAACCTTCCCAACAACATATTGAACATTAAATGACTAGTATAAACCATATACAATGTGGTCAATCATTTTATCGATCTAAAAATCATGCTGCCATGATTTTAATTTGAAGCTATTTTAAATTCACTACAAGTCCTATTCTAACTCTATTTTTTCTATTCAGAAAATAAAATAAAAATAAAAATAAAAAAATAAAAAAAATTGTTTCACAATCTTTATCTCCACTAAATACACAAACTAATCATGAGAAGTAACCAAATTGCATGTCTTATTTTAATATATCTTTCCAAAGGTAATAAAAAAGGTAAATGTAATATTTTTTTTAAATTCTTAATATAGAAATTTATAATAATGAAAAAATAAAAAACATCCTCATGTGTGAAAAAAAAACATTTACATGAATGTAAAAACCACGACACGATGCTCTCCAAAAATCTGTACAAATTCAATAATATTGTTTGTCAAAAAAAGGATGTAATGTACATTCCAAATCAATAGTGCTCTCATAGTTGTGTGTGGGCCCTGACCTTTATCAATGGCCAACCTATTGGATTTTGTTCAGTTTATGCTACAAACTCTGCTAAAAAGAGAGCTGAATTGTGGGACTAGATGGCTAATAACCTCCCTAATGTTGATTGGGTTATAGGAGGTGATTTCAATATGGTAGAACATCATAATGACCGCAGTTGGCTCAGTCATATTAAGTTGAATAATGAAGAATTTGACAAGTGGTTGTTATGTCACAATACATTAAGTGTTGTTGATCCAATTCACAATAAAAGGGGTAGTCATGATAGTCATTGGTTCACCTAGTCTGAGTGCAGATTTGGGGAGGATAGGAAGTTGAGTAGACTTGACCAATTTTATATATCTCCAAATATTTTTGTTGTTCAAGACTCTGCAGGTTTGGTGGTTAGGGTTGAATATTTTGCAACACTTTCTGACCATTACCCTATCATCTGCACTATATCTGGAGTTGATTATAGTAATGTGGACTCCAAGTTACCTTATAAGCTTGAAAAGAATATTTTTAGGCTCTCTTACACCTTTAGGGTTTTGGACCTAAAAGGAGAGAGACAAATATCAACCTTTCACTCAAGAACAAACCCTTGAGATCCCAATGCAAAGGAGATTGTCCTAGGGATTGACTAATGTGTAATGAGGGGTTCACCACCAAGTGTAAACTTGGAAAATACAAAGAATTGGAAAACATAGTGTGATATGCAAAATGGCCTAGAAAATGCAAGTAGAATGTAATAGAAAACTGTGAAACTGGAAATGTGCACCTGGAAAACTGAAGAAGGTAGAATGTAGGTCTGGAGTCCTGAAAATTTTGTTGTTTATGCTGATTGGGACTCATATGCCAAGCTGGGCGAATTAGTCCAATTTCGGGGAAAATGTGTCGGAATAGGTTTCAGCCAAAAGGGTATCCAGATCTACAAAATTCTTTGTCATGCCTGTACAGTGGGACTCATTCTCCAATAGTGGCAAATCAGTCCACTTTTGCTTTTTCAAAATTTTTGAACTAGATTATGTGCCTCTTGGTTTGCTCTGCTCTTTTTGACTAATTTCTGGATCTGAAACTACAATTTGCCAGCTGTAAGTATTCTCCAAGCTTCTCCAAGGCTTGATGACAACTTTAGCAACTTTGACAACTTGACAACTTTTCTCCAACTTTGCTTCCTGACAAATCTACAACCTAGCACTGCAAATCACAAACAAGAAGAGGGAAAAAATTTGTGGGGTTAGTGAATAGGGGTTTTCCTTGGTCAAACCCCTTATTGGTAATTAAACCTTGAAATGAAAGCAAATATATAAGGAGAATGATGAATGAACAAAAGATGATGTTGCAACTCACCAAATCCTAGCAATAAGGTGCTACAAATGTGCTTGAAATGGTTGCAATGGATGTGGTTCTTGACTCTTGCTTGAAGGAGATAGATCTTGAATGAAACACTTGCTTGAATCATAAACTCTACATCACAATTGTTAGCACAATAACAAACATGAAGAATGCAATCTTTGACATGATGATTGGCACTTGAAAGATGCTCTTAAAAGCTTGATAATCTACCCTTGAAATGCCTTGAATGCTCTTGTGAATGCTCAAATGCTCTTGTGAACTATATGCATGAATACTTGAATGCTAGGAATGAAAATGAGAGAGAATCTTGTTTTTATACTCAATTATGCAATAATTCCTGAAATTACAACACTACAGGGTGGCCTCAGATCTTGGAGAATAAAAACCCGCCAAAAATTTAAATTAAATTTGAATTTTGAGTTAAATGGGACTCATTCGCCTAGAATGGTGAATGAGTCCCACCTTAGGAATTTGAGGTGGGTTTCAATATTTTTATGTTTTTAAATGATATTTGTTGGGATTATCCTCAAAAATACATATAAATAAGGCCTGTGGATGCAAAATGGGGTCAATTAAAGCATAAGAAAGCCCAATTATTAATGATAAGCCTAGAGAAATGTGAAAGTGTGTTACAACACTTTCCAACACTCCAAATAAGGCAAGATTAATGTTGATTTTAGATAAAATTGTATTTATTATGCTTGGTTAATTGATAAAACCCTAGAAAAGTGTGAAAGTGTGTTACAACACTTCACAACACTTTTGCAAGGCACCATTAAAATCTATTAGTTCACAAGGGCCCAAGACCTAATGTGAATGTGTTATCCACATTGCAACACTAAATCAAGGCAACATTAAGCCAAAATCCACAAGGAGGACCCAAACAAGTGTGAAAATGCAAAGGGATATTTTACTACACTACAAAGCTTAATGTTTCTCATTTAAAAAATCCTTCCTGTGTGGGAGCATTGGTGGGCCTTTGAAATTATTTTCCTAAACCAAATGAAGGGGAATCCTATAGACTATGGTGGCACAAGGCTATTTCTAAATGTTTTGAATTTTTACATGCTTTTGGCAAAAGAACTGTTTAGAAATGAAAATGAAAATCCCTTCAAGGAAAGTTAGAAAACAAAAAAAAATTACTTACTAACAATCTGCTTAATTATAATTTACAAACTTCAGTTGTTGCCTTAGAAACTCAAATTCGTAAAATGGATAATTATAAGGGGCGGGGAGCTAAAATCAGGGCTAGGTTACATTGGATTAAAGAAGATAACAGGGGCTCGAAATATTTCTTTAAGTACCTTAACTACAAGCACAAAAAATAATTTATTGGTACTATTCAAGATGATGTTGGTTTGGTTCATACCAAACAAATAGAGATTAAAGGGTTGTTTCACAAATATTATGAGGAGTTATTCAAAAAAGATCCACATTGGTAGGATGCACAAGCTATCTTGGAAGATATGCTTATGGATATTATTCCCTGAAGGGTGGACTCTGAATATAACCATTTTATTGATCGTATTTTATCCATTGAAGACTTCGAACATGTTGTTTTTTCTATGCCTTCATATAAAATTCCTAGAGTTGATGTGTTGCTAGTGGAATTTTATCAAAAGATGTGGCCACACATTAAATATGATTTCTACTTGGTTTACCTGGAGGCTTTGGAGCATGGGTCTTTAGGGTCTAACATAAACAAAGGCTTAATTAAACTCCTTTTGAAAGGGAAAAATAAGGATACTATTTTGAGTTGGTGGCCAATCACCTTGATTAATACTTCATATAAAATTATTACCAAAGCTTTAGCAACAAGAATTAAACCAACAAGCTCTTCTGGTCAAGCTAGATTTTGACAAGGCATGTGATAGAATGCGTTGGAGCTTTATAATCAAGATGTTACAATGGTTGGGGTTTGGTCCTAAACTATGTAGACATGTGCAAATGTTGTTTAATAATGACAATGCTCAGTTGGTGATTAATAAAGAGTCAAACCATATCTTTCCTTTGCAACATTCAATCAGACAAGGTTGTCCCTTGTTTTTGTTCTTGTATGTGCTTGCTACTGATGCTCTAGGTTATTTGTTGTAAAAGTATAATCAATTGAAACTAATTAAGGGTATTTCTATCTCCCATAATGTTGTGGTGATTAACTCTCATTTCACAGATGATAGCATGTTGTTTATCCAAAATTTTGAGACAAAGATCAACAATGTTATGGGAGTCCTTAACCTTTAAATTGTGAAGTGTTCGGCTCAAAACTTGCCCATCGTAAGTCTAAATTTTTTATGGTACAATCAATTTCACCTCCATGGTGGATTCCTAAAGAATGGAAACAAATTAAACATGGGCAGATTACTTGGTATCTGAGCATTCCATTTGGGATGGGTGTCTCAATTTATGAGATGTGGAACTGGTACTTACAAAAAATAAAAAATAAATTGTGTACTTGAGGGAATAATTTTTTTTCATTTGATGGAAAATTTCAAGTTGTGAATCAAATATTTTTAGCTTCGCGTGTGTATTATTCTTCTTGTTGGAGGCCATAAAAAAAAGTTTATGAGGATCTTATTAAAATTGTTCGCAACTTTCTATGGGCGAATTGGGGTGGTAAAACATGTTTTAAATCTACCTCTTAGCTTCATTGTATCCAACCCAAAGCCAAAAGTGGGTTGGGTCTTGTGAATCCAAGGACTCAAGGGAATTGCTTGGTAGAAAAATGGATTGTTAGAGCAGTTAATGGAGACGCTCAGTGGAAAATTCTAGTTTGTTTTTAAATTTCTCAAGCTACTGTCAAAGGTAAATGGCAAGCTGTCAGCTAGGAAGATAAAATTTTATTGGCACCTTTCTTCCATTTTAAAGCTTCCTTTCCCTTACTTTCAATTTGGAAGGCATGGCAACATGTCAATATTTTTTTCTATTGGAAAATTTCCCTTCAACATAGGTTTAGCTTTGGATCATCGTCAATATGGTGGAATAAACAGGTACAATATCACGGTCTTTCTCTTGTTGTTTCCTTTCCAAGGATGTCATTCTACTTATTCAGGAAAGGAATTTATAGATTCGGGAACTTGTGAGATTTTAATGCTCGTGAGTGGGTCAATTGACACTCTCTACAGAATAACTTTGGTCTTAGTTGTAAATATAAAAGTTTTATTATATTTGTTAAGTCATTAGTTTCCTTTGAGCTAGTGATGATGTGTACTCCTCTTCATTACAATCCTTTCAAGGATTGGTGGTGGCTATCCAAGTGTCAATTTGAGTTGTTTCCCCTTAAAAAGGGCTATCTAAATTTGCTTCCACAATTGCCTCTAAATCCCAAATTGAATATGAAATGGAGTTGCAAGTTTCAAGAGAAAACTTGGAAAAAGTTGAGTGCCCAAATTTGGAATTCTAAAACTGAAGCTAATGTTCAGATGTTCATATCTTAGTATGGAAAATATTGCATTCTAATCTATCTGTTGGTGATAGGTTGGGTTACATGCAGATTCATCTGTTAGGATTCAAGAAGATTGGAGCAATAAATATTAACAATTATATTTAGATTAAATAACCTAGAAATAACAATAAAGGATAACACAAAAGAGATCAACACATAATTTTAACGCGGTTCACCCAATATGGGCTACATCCACACAAACTCAGCCATCCAATGACTTTATTATCTAGTGCAAAACATTACAATCTTGCAAATTCCATGCTGCAACATACATCCCAGCCGCTTATAACAAGCTTTTTTGGAAGCTTCTAGAATTAAGATTTTACAAAGTCATTTTTCTTCATTTGAGGTGTTAGCGAGAAAACCTTGACGTGTTAACGAAACCCCTGCTAGGATACGTTATGAGTGTACATTATTTGCATGATTAGTCGCCACATACCAACAATCTCCCACTTGGAGATTGATCAGGCTCCACACCAAACATCATCCTGTTAAATGCCCCTTTTGTAAATGCATTGAAAGTTTGAAAAATATATTTTGGGTTTGTTTTGTGATGAAAAGGAAATGGAGAGTTGTTCTGTTTATCTTTGTGTTGTTTTTTAGCATATTTTGAACTGGAAAGAAGTTATTTTTGGCTTGGGACTGCAAAACAATGTTGTTGTTGATTCTATAAGGTAAATTGTCTTGTTTAATTTATGGAAAAGTAGATGCATGGATGTTTTGTTGATCATGATATTCATCTGGAAATGGAAATGCTAAGGTTTTACTTTGATATCATTTTGCATTGAATTTTTTTCCTATGTTCTCAATTGCAAGGAGTGCCCAAAGTCAACATGAAGATCACCAGTCATTTAGACAAGATTAAATGGAAAATTTTGCAGCTGCATAAAAGTGATGTAATTTTTTCTAAATAGCTTCAAAAAATGTTAAAATTTAGAGTTTGATGGGTCTCCTTGCAGCTATTCACTATTGTAGTATTTTTTGTTTTGTTGCAATGTTAGTTGCTAACTTTTTTGGATGCCAGGATAGATGGTTTAGTTTGGTGGTCTATTATTTGTACTCTCTTCTCGACAGCCTTTGGTTTCCCTCTATTTGTATTATTTCACATTGTTTCAATTAAAAAAAAAGGGTGATACAATTTTAGACATGGGATACAAAGTGATGATTTAAAAGGTTTTTTTAAATAAAATATTAAAAGTGACTTAGAAAATAAGGATTAAAAATATTATCAAATTTAAAGAGTTAGAAAAATCACTTTTTTTTATTACACCAAGAGACGTTATATAGTGAAAGTAGTGAAAGCAAAAACTTGTGTCAAGAAAAACCATTTGCATTTAAATTGACATCCTCGCTGGCTATCGTTAGTGTTGGTGGTTACATTAAGGCATGAGTAAGTGGAAGAGTGGTCTCAGGTTCAAAAATTGCAAAAAAACTCACACAACTATTTTTATCATTTATATTGAACGTGTATCATTCTAAAACACTTAGCAGAAAAGGTATACTTGTTCATCTATTAAAGATTCTAATTATTAGCCTTCTTCAAATGCTATTAGGTTGTGTTCCAAATTTTGTTCCCATAAATGTCTAAAGGCTTGCCCGAGAATATTGGAGACTATTTTTGCATGCAAAACTATTTCAATGCAATATCTTGGACTAAGCAGGTTGGCCGTAAAAAGTCACATTATATCCAAGAGTTCAACCCCACGTGGGAGCATGATGAGAAAGACTATCTAAGGGTTACAATTAAAGGCAAGGCTAGGCTTTTGGTAGCTCAATTAAGAACCGGGTCACACCATCTTAGATGCAAGACAGGTAGGTGGGTTGTCCCCAAAGAGGCTTGGGAGCAACGAACTTGTATTTTTTGCAACAAAGGGACTGTCGAGACTGAATGACACTTCATGATTGAGTGTGCTGCTTACGATGATATCCATATCCAATATGAAGACAATTTGAAGGTGGATAATCTAAATGAACTTTTTAGGGAAACTAGGCTCCTCAAAACTGCTAGCTTTCTGATCAAGATCTATAATAGAAGGGTTGACATGGAAAAGAATTTGAAAATGGTTAAAGTTTCGGTGCTTGGTCCCATAGACTGATGGTCTCGTGGACGTCATTAAAAACCCTTCATTCATTCATTCATTTAACACTCTTTACAGGTAATTTGTTTCTAATTTGTAGACCTGTTAGGCAAGTAATTTGTAAGCATCCACAGTACAACTTTTTTGTTTCGAGAGGGTGCACAAGTTTTTGGCAAGTAGCTACCACTTGACAGACAACTATTCTTGTACAACTAAGACAGTTTGCGGAGGTAAAAAATGGTTTATAATGTTTTTGGAATTGTATTACATGTGTATCCATAACCTGCATGAATTGCAGCTAACATTACGTGTCTTTGCTTCTACCGTTTTATTTCATTCTTTAATTTTTTCAGATTTAGGAAGATTCTTTTATTTTGAATAAACCCAACATTTTTATTTGCAGTCATATCCTTTATATATTTATCATTTTTTGTATGTTCTTTGGTGTTTATGGATGCTAAATTTGATGATACTACTTTTCTTATGACTGCGTAGAAGGGCTTTTGTTTGATGATGTAAACATACAACTAACTAGGGTGGGAGTAGGTGCCATCTTTGTATGTCTTCGCTGCAAACATCTTTGAACTATATATGAGATCGTCCTTTGAAATCACTATGCAATATTAAAACTGAGGTTTATCGAAGGTTGACTCTAAATCCTTTTCCTTGTTTATGTCGTGTGGCATTAGCCTCTCAGATCAGGTAATGGTGTTGATGTAGTGTAATTTATATATCACTGCAGGTATTGCTTCGGCATGTTCTGCTGCTGATTTCAACTGTATTACATGTGTATCCATAACTTGTCTTAATTACAATTTTCTTGCCTTGGGAAGTGGAATATACTAACATGGCTAACGTTAAGTGTCTCTTTTTCTGCCATTTTATTTCATTTTTTAATTGTTTCACATGTAGGAAGATGCTTTTGTTCGATGATGTATACATAGAACTGACCAGGGTGGTAGTAGTGTGGAAATATCTTATTTTTCTTTTAAGAACGTTGCAAGGGTTCAATATAACGGGGTTTGAATAAGCATTTATGTTAATTATAACTTTATTCGTTGATAGTGAGAGTTTCATCATCTTCACTATTTTTGTTTTCCATATAGAATTATATTACAAATTTCTTCTGAAATCTTATCTGAAAAGGAAAATCTATTTCGTCTCTCTCAGTTAAGATGCTTTAGCTTTTAAGCTTTTCTAAGATGATCTGGTCGTTGAGTTTCATAAATGGGCTCATTTTCTGTAGACTGGATCTTTCTCAATGTTTTAAGACTCATCATTCATATATTTTTGAGGTTTATTGGTTGAACTACTCCGTTTATGCCATATATTTCATTATGAGATGATTTTCTCTCACAATTTTCAATGTTTTCATCAGTTGATGAAGCCCTCAACAATTGAATGAAAACAATGCTTGGACAAGAGCATGAAATTGAAAGAACAAGAGCAACCTTCTACACAAAAGGCATTTTACGCCTTTACTCTCTCCTTGTCATGTTTACAGGTTATTCCTTCAATATCAATTATCATTTCTTTCAGAGATTTCTTTACTATATTAATGTCTTTCTATTGACTTCATGTATATAAACAAACATTGATTTTTTTTATACATTACTGATAATGTATTTAAATTTATGGTTCCATGGATGGGCTTGCAAGGGACTCATAGATTTAGAATTTTTATGCAAGAAATTTTGTTTAGAGTGGGAAATATTAAATTTTAAATGTATGTTGACACTTTTAAATCATTTTCAAACCTATTTAAATGGATAAAATTGCTTATAATGATCTTAGATGTGTTAAAATTTGAATTTGTTCTCTTCTTACAATATGTGGAAGTTGTGATACCTTTTTATTCACTCATGTGAAAAATATATGTTGTAGGTTTGATGGAGAAGAAGACAAAAAAAGAGGAATGACAAAAGCTACTAGCAAAATTATCTACTCGACCTTTTTCAATAATGAAGTTGGTTTGTAAAAGGTGGAATGAGATGCTTTCTTCACGTGATTCACTGTAAACTATACTAGGATTAGTCTTAGGTTTAGGGTTCAATTAGGGATAAGTTTCTATTATAAAGCTTGGGGTTAGGGTTATAGTTGGGTTTCAAATAGGGTTATAATCAAGGTTAGGTGTAAGATTCAATTAGGCTTAGGATTCAATTAGAACTAAATTTAAGTTAGGAATAAATTATATATATATATATATATATATATATATATATATATATATATATATATATATATATATATATATATTTGTAATTATGTCGAGAGGCGTCTTCAATGGCATCAATCTATCCATCTACATTTTTATTCATGACATTTAAAATGACACCTATATTTGACATTCACATAATGGGTTTTAAAAAGAACATGTTCACAAAATATAAAATCAATATACTCATAAAAGCAATATTCCTTATTGACTAACATCTTATCATATCCACTGCTTTAAACACAACTTTTTTTTGCTTTAAAGATGTTTTAAATTGTTAAAAAGGATTTGTTTTTCTGCTTTAATGCCATGGTTTCATATTTAGCAATGGATGTTTATTTAAATGAAAACATGCACAACCATCTCCAATCCCAGTAGAACCATTTGCATCTCAACACAGGCACGAGTTTACACACCACAATTGCATAAGGTATGTACTTTACACAGTTTTATTGCATCGTTTTCTATTGTTTATTGTGTGTTTGATGCTCTATATTTTATGTGGATTTACTATTTGTGTCTCTCAAAAAAGCTGGTTGGAGTGCCAAGGATGTTTTCGAATCACTTGATTGTCATTCAAAGCAACGAAAGTTATTGCCTCAGCTGGTTGTCAAAATTGGTCAAATTGCAGAGTATTTAGCCAAGGCTTGAACCAATTCAAAGTATTTGGCCAAGGCTTAAACCGATCCTTTTCCTCCAAATTTTGTTTGAGAGCCAAATTGCTCCACCTACGATTTCTCTTCTTGAATGTAAATATGAGATTATCAAAGGCTTAATTGTTTCTCTAAAGCTATAATATAGAAAATTATTAGTGCATTCAAAGTCCCTTTTGTTGGCTTAAGGGTTTTGAATTTTGGGAGGGGAAAAAAGTTTAGTTATTTATTTTTCTCTCCTCTCGATCACTAATTCAAGACTTTGTCTCTATTGTGATGTTAATAGAAGGTGTGGAAAATATTTGTCATTTTTTCCCCTTTCGATAAATTCTTCATTCAGTTATAGTTGCCCTACTCCAAAGCGGAAAAATAGCTTCAAATTTATTCTTCTAATAGAAATGGGCCAAATTTCAAATTGTATGTACATAAATAAACGAATGGGATCTTGTGCAAGGAGTTAAACATTTTTTGTAAATCCCCAAGCTGCAATTCCTGAATATTTCTTGAGTATACTTACATTCCAAGTTTTTTGTGTAAGAAAATAAACTCTAGATTTACAATAACTAATTTAACATGGTAATACGACAATTAGATTTAAATTGAGTTTAATTTTATTTGGTGTTTTGTAATGTTGATGGTTGATTTTATGACAAATTTAATTGACAATTAAAATTTGCTCAATTAAAATGAAGGATGTAATAATGATAACTCTCGACGTATTTTATATATATTAATATTTAATATATGTATGCTAGTTATTTAGAAAAAAAGTGAAATAAACATAAATTATTTTAGGGGAGAGGGCCCAATAGTCGTGTGGGGTCCAATAGTCGCGCACTCAATCGTGATGATAATACCCAGTCTTACCACATATTTATACTATATATTGTAAATAAATAGTCCAAATGTAAATAAAGAAAAAAACAAATGTTGATAAAAAAAAAATGGACCCATACTTGAACACATAAGAACCTCTAAATGTTATATAAAAAAAACATAAATACATTCATGAAGAAGTGAAATAAATATTTTTTTGTTTCAAATAAAATATCGTAACTCTCCACTATAAGTATATCATTTAAAAAATAAAATGTTCATTTAATAAAATAAGACACTCGTTTAAAACAAGTATTGTTATCATAGTGAAAAAATATTGTTCTTATGTGTACAACAATTGGGGTAGCAATGTACAAGCATTGGATGATTTTATATTAATAGTTTGTCTTGTCACAAATATAAAAGGTGAGCACAATAAATAACATGTATTTTCCCATTAAATGTGAAAAAATTTCAAAAAGTTTAGTGTTCAACTATTGGACCATTTTTGTTCAATATAAGTTGTATTTTAAATATTTATGTGTTGTTTTTATAACAACAAATAGATTTTTTGTGTTCAAGTATTAGTCCATATGTGTTGAATATAAAAGGTAGAGATATCAAAGATTTATGGTTATCAATAAGTATTTGGTTCACTTAGGTTGTATATTAATTTTAATTTAAATAAAAATATGATATTCTACAAGCAACAAATAATATTTTTTTGTTCAACTATTGAGGGTTCTATGATTAAATTTTAGTCGAACTTTTAAAAATTCAAATTTTAGACACTTCTCAAAAGATATGCCGATGTGGCGAGTTGCATGGCGAGTCGCGCCTCCAAACCTTAGTTATAGATAAATAAGAAACCAATGAATATTTCAAAAAAAAAAAAAACGAAAATTCTACGATATTCCAGTCAAATGCTACATGCTGAGAAAGTTAGTCAATTGCTACATGGTGAGAAAGTTAGCGTGCACGACAACTAGTGGGCCCTCTCCCCTAATTGTCTTGGAAGTGCCTCTAAAAGGAGGAGTTTTTGAGAAGAGAGGGGTTCTTGGTATTTGCATTTTCATGGAATCCCACCGCGGAAGTTGAGCAGGTTTGTTCAAGAACAACCCTTTGACGAAAGCCCTACGACAACGATTTGTTTCATAAGTAAAAGATTTTCTTTAGCCAGTAAGACATGGTTCAATTAGGATCATGGCTTGCGTTGAATGCAGGAAATATACTGTGGTGAATTCACTCAAGATTCATAGAGGAGTTGAATATAGAAGTTTGAAGATTTGTGGGAATAAAGCAATATTTTTCCAGATTTGCATGAGTGCTGAAAGTTTTGTTGCTAAATAGTAAATTTGTGGAATGTGTTAAAAGTTGATGCAAAATTGCAAATATTGCGAGTATTTGCGTAAGTCGTTCCTAACAAAGGTTTCATATTCTAAATTTACAACCGCCCAATATTCAGTGATAGTTATTATTAATAGTGCTGTGTTATTGTGCTGAAGCTTATTTTGAACTGTGAAGAATCACGGCCTATGGTATGAGGGTTTAGAACCTATTGGAAAGTTGAATAAGGGAGACAAAGGCATTAAGGAGAGTAAGGGCTAAGGGCTCAAGCTGTGAAGGTTGTAATGGGAGTTTAGGGTCCCAAAGCCCTAGCGCATTACTTATCTGCTGTTTCGAACTTGAATAAGGATTGTTGTTAGCATCAAGGGTCTGTTTGGTAGTTTATACAATTGGTAAAGTTGCTGATTTAAGCCAAGTTTAGCAGTATTGTTGCATATCAGAATTTCAGGGGTCTTGGAAGTTGACTAGGTTTTTTAATAGTGCAGAAATCAAGTGGTAGTTCCCCATTTACATTATCGTCTACTTATATCCAGCATAGACAGTTTTTGGGGTATATTCAAGTTGCAAAGTATTATCACACTCCCCTACAACAGTTGTAAGCAGTATTTAATATGTTTAAGTTGTAGTAGCAATAAGTGTCACTTCCAGAATGCCTGTAACAGCAGTTAGAGGTCAGATTCAGATTTCTAATGAACATCATGTATCTTGAGATAATGCCAGCTAGTATATTCTGAACATCCTATCATTTCCATATCATTTATTGTTGAAATCTCAGTGTTGCTAGTTATGTAATGAATGTTCCATGAAATCATTTGTATAGTTGATTATGTTAATACTAAGTTGCTCAAGTAACAAGAAATTTCAGTTATCTGCATTTTGTCAAACATTTATGCAAGCATGGTTGATATATACACAGTTCAATTTCCTACCAACTGTTTGAGGAAATGCTCGTGAGACAAAAATCAGAAAAATAGGAAGTTTGTTGAAATTCTTTGATGGGGACATTTCAAGTAGGGGCAAATTATGTAGGTCCCCGGTAGTTGATATTACACGGATCACATAACATTATCTCTGTCCTTCGACTGATCTTCTGAGGAGGAGTCACATGACTCGCAACAGTTTTTTTTTCACCCAAGTGGCTAGAACAGACAAATTCACATTAAGATTTGTAGCAATATCTTTCGTACCTCTGTGCAGCTTTGCCCGACTATCCATAAGATAATGAAAGTGGTCTATATAGCAGACATTAAAAGCCTCTGCCTAGTCATTTATGTCATAGATATCTTCATAGAGCACAAACGCACTAATCACCTTGGACAACATTGATGCATAGCTGAGTTCTAGTGCCACGTTAAACATATTCTATGGCCTATAGATTGCCCAAGATTGAGCAGAAGCGATCCCATGGCCTCCTGAATACCTACACAGGGCTGCCCATCCATATCCTTTGCCAAGCTGCATATCCTCTTCAACCATATATATAGGTTCTAGTTAGTGAAATCCCTCTCCAAATATTCTCTGAAATTTTTTGCCACCTGCATGCTTCCTCTTGGCCACCTTAGCATTCTTTTCAATGATTCTTTCCACTTTTTGTCCCGCTCTCTTCTTACCCTTGCCCTTCTCGCTGTTCACAGATTTAGCCATTTTCCAACCTGTTCACTTAGCTAGAGCAAATATGGAGCATATTGTTATGTTGTGCAGCTCACAAGCTATACTTGCAAGTTGTTCCACATATCAATGTATGCACATGTTTGTCTTCTCTCACATGTGCTCTGCTACTCATCTCGCACATGCTCTACTACTCTTATCTCATTGTTTGTCTTGCTTTCTAATTATTTTTTGATCTCCTTGGTTTTGCAGGACTATGGTATTAGTGCCTTAGAAGTGCTTTTCATTGATGCATCAATTGCTGGCTCTCTTGTTCCCCTTGCCTGCATGCCTACTAGGCATCCCTTAGCCACTCCCCAGGCTGATGAGGAGTTGTTTCCTCCTCCTCCATGCTTGCAGGCTAGCTGTCTAGGCTTCTTTGTTGTAAAATTGTCTCCACCTCAAGTACTCAAACCAATAAGTACATTAAACCTATATTAGAAACAATGGTTTGTTTAAGGTGGGGCATTGTCAAAAACCATGTTCCATGAATTCAAGAGTGCTAAAGTCCAAGGCAAACTGTTTGGCTTTGATTTTGTTGACTAAGAAGTTGTGGAAATAAATGTAACATGCTTCAGTGAAGCAGTCGATGAATATTATAGCCTTGTCCAACTTGGTCATGTATATGTAGTCTCCAATGGCTGATTCAAAGTGGCATACCTAAGCTACTACTAATCTCCAAATTTATGGGAGATATTCCTTCAATGCAGCTTGATAAATACTTGTTGCAGTCTCAAAACCGTTAACATACCTCTCCACAACTTCCACTTCGGCCCAATCCACAAGCATTAGTTGGTTGCCGCCAATTCCTTTGTTGATGTTATTGGCCTCCTTTTGTCCACTTCCCTTGTCTCAATTGTATGGAAGAGAAACGGTTCAAAGATAACAAAGCCTATTGGTCATCTCATTGACATGTTAGGCTTTAGCATTTGCATGATTCTATGGGTTCCCCATTGTGATGTACAAGGAAAGCATCTCTCCAAATTGCACTTAGATCCAAACTTTGCCATTCTTGTAGGTAAAGCTGATTGCATTGCCTCATAGAATGGAAAAACCATTGACATTGTTGTTCCAACCCAACTTGTTAACCCTGATCTTGAAGAAGGCTGCATATTGTAGTCTTGGTATGCCTCCACAGGTGTTGGTATCCTTCCCTGTCCTTGTCAAGGACAAGATGAACAATCTCCAACTTTGACAATTAAATGGTTGTTACTGCAACTTGTGAGGTTGCAAACATTGAAATAATAGAAAACATTTGTGTCAAGGCCATTGTGCCAAAGCTGCATTTGGATAACTTATACAAACTTTCCCACCATTTTTTAGCTGAAGAAAAAAAATGCAAAAACAAAGCTGTCCAAAATTTAGACAACAGCTGGCATTGTTTAAAATGTTGTGTTGATTTTGTTGAATGTGATTGAAGATACATTTAGAAGCTTGAGAAACAAGACCACATCATGGAATTGAGACACTCTAATTCAGTTAAAGAGCCTGCCTATGGATTAATGGGTGTCACAACCAAAGGCTTGTAGTTGCTGCTACCAAAGCTTGACTTGCTACATAAGCTTTTTAACTTTTAAGCAATGTCTCCCAATAGTTCCTCTTTGGTTTAGCTCTGAAACAAAAAACACTTTGTGGTGATGATAAACTTACCACAACTGTTACATGAGTTGAAAGCATCAACTGTGTGTATGAAAGTCTTCTCCTTCTTAATGAAATCTTTAAATCAATCTTAACTGTCTTACACGACATATTCTATCTACACTTGTTCTTGTCCATACAATCACCAGTTTTTTGATTGAAACCATGTGATGAAGATTCATCGAATGTAGGAATTTATGAACTCCCTTATTGTGAATCCTATCTCAAACAAATACGTTTATGTAAATTGTAATGAGAAAGAGAACAATATAGAGTCCATTTTCTTTTTTATCAATGATTGATGGATCAATTGGGTCCCTCACCTGGAAAACCAAAGATCTACACTTATTACATTCAAAAGTGCCAGGAAGATACATAGGAAAATTGTCTGACATAACATTATTCTCACAAGGATGCACTAGAGTGAACAAGGTAAACATCCGTAATGCAGATATCACAAAGGCAAAAACAAAAAGCACTCTGTACCCTACATAGCAAAGAAGTGCAAAGCTTTAGCCAGCATCAAACAAAAGACCCTCAGAACTAAGCTGAAACATGCGAAAGATGAACCTTTGTTACTCACCTCCATAGCTTCCATCTACAATCTTTTGGTTTCTTTTTTTCTTCCTCTGCACTTCTTAGATTTATTTGCTGGGAGAAACAACAATCCAAGGAAGAGAATCCCCCCAAACACTCCAACTCATTCAAAGGAGGAGGATCTTGAAGCAACAATCCATCATCATCTGAAAATAGAGCCCCAACATCCATAAACAAGCCCAAATCAACATCCTTCTCTTACACACACACTTGTTGAACCTTTGAATACTGCAACACTGACTCCCTGCAAGAAGGTTTAGAGGTGGCACCCTCTTCCAGGAACCCTTTAGCCAAAAACTGACCAAAATTATCTTTGCCTTCCTCTCAAGCTGCCATAAAACATCCCTGGTTTCTCCACACAAAATCTTTATGAAGATTACTATCCTTTGGAACCTATTTTTGCAGCTGAATTTTACTAGAACCAGAATAACTGAAAGAGGGGAATCCACAACTTTTGGTCCAATATTATTGCAGTGAAAGCCCAAACATAGTTGATCTGAAGCCCATTCCTCTCAAGATCATTCTTAACAAACTCCCTAACCCTAGCATTATAATCATATTCTCATTTTTCAAGATCAATGGAAACTTATACAGTCAGATCCAAATGGGAGGTGTGGAGATAGATGTAATCTTAGGATCAAAGAAGGGTTTCCAAGGGCTCATGAACAAACTGACTTTGCCACAAAATCAAAGGTCCATTCTTCCAGACAAAATCATGAGCCTTCTCAAACTGAAATTGCACATGGAAGAAACCCTTGGCCATAAGAAACAAACAAGGGCACTCATAATGCCACCATGTTTGCCCTAACCAATGCTGTGCTCAACTTCTTTCAGTCTTCTACCTAGAAACCTGCAGGTGAGCCATCTTATGCTCATCTCCCTATAGATTTGATCTAAACTTTCATCCAGATGGAGCATATCTGAATATTCTTCATCCAATGTAAAAGAAATATCCTCCAAGGAGAGAGACACAAAAATTGATAAGGCAATGCCTATTGAAGGGTAGGGACATCTAAGCAACTTCTTAGTAGCTCTACAAATCAGTGGACGCACACCTTCCATCTCACTTGACAACACAACTATCATGCTTCTTCTTGACTTGACAACACCCCCCTTCCATCTCACTTGACTTGACAACACAACTATCATGCTTCTTCTTAGAGTGCTAAGTCTTAGGCTTGAAAAAGGTAGTCCACCAAAAAAGAACTAATGCCTCTTTCAAAGAAGATTTGCCAAACATGCTACAATGTTGAAAAAGATTTGAGGCATTCTTTGTAATAACCCACCCTTTTTTTTCCACAATTTTTTCACCTGTTAGCGTTAGATGAAAGCAAGATAAGCAACTGAATAACAACCCTTCACTTTGATCACCCAAATCCCAAAGTGGGCAAGGTGAGAGCATATGGTGAAAAGTGGATCTTGCAAATATTGAAAGTATAAGTTAACTAAAAATAACACCTTCCATTTTCTGATCACTTAGATCCCAATATGGGCAAGGTGAGAGCATATGGTGGTTGGCTTACAATATTGAACTTTGCTAAGCTACCACTTCTTCAGTGGGGTGAGTAGTAATAATCAAGTGCTTGGAAAGAAATCATCTGCTTGTTCAATGGGAGATACAAGAAATGAAATGCACTTGGCGGCAAGCCAGCCACTTCCGCTTTTCAATGGGAAACAAGAAAGGAAATATAGAGAACTCGACCACTTATTTAGTGGGAGTGAGAAGTACATAAAGCAAAAGGCTCAACCACTTTCAGTGGGAGCAACCACTTATTCAATGGGGTGATTATCCAAAATAACAAGATATCAAATAGCTGATTGGTACCACCAATTCAACGTTACAATGAGTGTCTAGTAAAAGATGATATGAAGTAAACAAGTCAATATGATAGCCCAATGAAACAGTAAGCAATAACATGAACATGAAAGGGCAAGAGTATATCAGGTCTGATATGACTGGTGTAGCAATTTGATTTGCAAGAACAGCAAACATGAAACCTCAATCGGCACTCATGAAATGATCATAACTTCTCCAAATCTCAACGGAATGATCTCAAATCACTTGTAAATGAAGCAACAGGCCTAGGCGTCCAAATTGAGATAGCAAGCTGCTACAAATGAGACTGATATGCACTAGCACGAATCCCAAAGCACTTCCAACAAATGGTATGACCTCTTAGGTAGGTCGACCTCTTCTCAAAACTCCTCCTCTCCACCTAAAATCACTAAACTTTGGGCAAAGGGGCGCCCAAGCATGAGAAGAACATAGGATCAACACCCACAAAATGATTCAACTCCTCCGATCAGAACGAGCAAATACGTGGGTCAGCTAGGAATAAACCAGCAACATCAAAATCTGATAACACACTCCAAAAAACCTCCAAACAGCAAATAAACACACCAACACACCAAAATATCACTAGAAGACATCAAAGCTAATCAAAACTAAAGTAAATGAGATATCCATCACCACTGTTTGCTCAACTGCAACCCCTGAGATGAAGCTGCAACACTGTTTAGCTAAGAGATAACTCTCAATTTTGAAACTGATGTTAGCTTGGAGGGATTTCGTCCTCAAAGCCCCAAGAATTCATTCTACATTTCGACAACACTTTGTTATATCAAGATAACATGACCAAATGAGAACAAGTGAGGGCATTATATAGCCTTGAGACCCAAAAATTTGAAATGCTTTTCCCTCTCAAAATGGGATGCCACCTTTTGGAGAAATATAATATTTAATTAAAATCACGTAACCCTCTTACTTGGGCATCCACTTTTGAATATGCATAAATTTATCTTTAAAATGCTTAAGTCCTTAACTTGGCGTCTACATTTTCTTTTTAAAATAACTCAAGTCATCAAGCTAGGCGTGGGATCCAAGGGGCCACTTGACATTAAATGTAAATTGCAAACCTTCCATTTTTGAACTCCAAGAATGTTGGATAAGCCATTGCTGAAAAGACCAAGACGCTAAACACTGCAACTATCAACATTGCCAAAAATAGTAACCCAACATTGAAATGCTGGCAAGATCATTGCCAGAAATAACACTTACTAAAAATAGTAAGTGACTCCAGTCTCAAAATGAGCACATTCCAGGTAGCCGTTGTGACTTACGAAAAATAGTAGGTACTAAAAATAGACACTGCTAAAAACAACAGTGATTGTCCACCAAGGTTCTCAGAAAACCTGGAAAGACCCAGAAAGCATACTGGCAAATTCTTGCAACAAACTCCAGAAATGCTGACAAGAAACCTCCAAGAATCTTGGAAATCCTAAAAATACCTTTGAGTAGCCTACTGAACTCCGGAAATAGGCTATCAGCCACTGAAAAGCAAAGGGCTAAAAAGGGGACATTACATTCTTGCATTCCAAAAAAGCCCTCCCACAAGTTGAAACCCCATTCTGCAACAACTGTAGTACAATTTTACCTTTCCTTTCAAAGGGCATAGATGAATTAATTAAACCCTTTAGAATGGAGGGAATTATCTTTGACTCCAAGTGACCTACATTCTTTGCTCTAGAATTGCTTAGACACCAATTTGGAGGATCTACACCCCACTTCAAAGCATTTGCCAAGTTTAGATGCTTGCCAATGATCTTTTGAGTGCTACAAGTTCTACCATTGCCAACAACATCCTCATCTCCATCATTTCCAACTCCTTCCATTCTTGTGCATCACATGCTTTCACTCTTCATTCTCACATCTATGTTGTGGTTATTCATGTTCCTCGCCATCTATTGTAATGTTATTTGTTTCTATATCTATATTCTCTGTAAATGTAAGAATGGTTTTAGATTTTTTTTAATTATTTCTCTCGTGTTTAATTAGTATTATTGTTGGCCCCACGGTTGCCGTTGCACCAAAAGGTCGACCTATTAATGCCTGATACAACCGCTAGAGTTAATGGATCCACAGGAGGCGGTTAAGCCATGTCGTGAATCCCAAGGGGAGCGTTAACTATCTGCCAATAATTTCCCCCTCAACGTTACCCTAGGGGATTTGAACCCAACACCTTTGGCTCTAATACCAATTCATTACTTTTCCTTGATACCAATTTATTGCACAAGTGAATTATTCTCTTCAAGTTTTGTGATACTTCGTCTTTTGAATTATCTTCTCCATAGGGCTGAACAATAATGCCATACTTAGCTCCCCCTGAATTCATGCTTCTCCTCAAATTTGTGTATGAAGTGTATTTTGCACAATCATAGATTTATCCTTTTCATAATTTTACTCCTCTTTCCTTCTCCATTTTTTTGTAAACTTTCTCTCCATTTGTTTATCCATGGTGTTTTTCTTCATGCCCTATCTAGGTGGTTTCACAAAACCACATCTACAAAATCGTGCTATATGTCCATAGTTATTGCACTTGTAGCATACGACACTATAATCCACTAAAGGAATAAAGGAGTTATTGTTCCTTCTTGAGAATCCATATGATCTATTTTTTTCCCATCTATCATTATATCTCACTTGTGTTCTACACTCTCTTGCCTTACCTCTAAAATGATTGCATGAGTAGCAATACCCATAAAAGGTACTCTTGAACCTATATGTACGCACTTGCCTCGAACGGAAGGACTTCTTGAAATTGTCCTTGTTAACTTTAGGGGGAGTCTTTGTCTTCATGCTACCTTCATTTCTGATAGGGCTTTTGAAGGTATCTTCAAGGCTTTTTGTCTTTCCCTCATTTGTCTTCTTAGGAGTCTCTTTGGAATCTTCCTTGAATGTTTGATTTTCTTTATAGCCAAGTCCTGTTTTATTTGATGATGACCTTTGTCCATTAGTGACATCTTCTAGGATTTCGGTGCTCTTTTCAAACTTGAGGTTTGTGTTTAACTTGGTTGTTGTCTTCTCCAATTCTTTCCTCACGGAAACAATTTCACATTCTAACTTCTCACATTCTTTTTCTTTTTCTTCAAATCGGGTTTTGGTTAAATCTTGTATCCTTTTTCTTTCCTCAATTTGAAGCTTCAGGTCTAAAATTAATTTCTCAATTTCCATAAATTTCTTCTTTTCTTCTTCGAATCTAGTTTTTCTTCTTTGATTTTTCCTTTTCAGCCTCTCAATTTCGCTTATAGCAAATTCCAACTCTTCTTCCAAATCTTCTAGATTATGATCTATCTCCTTTTTATTTTCGTCCTTGTCTTTAGTATCCTCTATTTCTACAGCCATGAATAGCATTTCATCTTCACAACTTCCCAAATCATAGTTACTGGAAGAATCATTATCTCAGTAAGAGTATAAGCTCTTCTCAAAGTTTTCCTTTTTATTGTTTCTATGATCCTTATTATTTTTGCTCTTCTCTATTACCTACTCATTCAAATTTGCCTTCATAAAGATCTCCTTGTTGATGATATCTTCCTCACAAATTCGATGCAATTATTCTCATATATCTTCCTTCTTAAATCTGTATATATCCCTTGTTGAAGTCTTCACAATACTCTTTCACAAATCATGCATAAGTTCGTTCCAATTCTTCACAAAAAGAGTCACCTATTCTTAATTCTACCCTTCACGCACACAAATAATCTTCATATGCTGCTCATAAGTCTGCTGTAGCATATCCTTTTAATTCTGCTATAAATCAGTCTTCACACTTGCTTGAAGATTTGCTACAAACTTTGCTCATAGATTTCTACTTTTGATTTGCTCTCAAATCTGATTTAGATCCACTCAACAAATCTTCAACTATCTGACCATAAATGATATTGCATCATTCACTTAACTCTTGTTTAAATCAGCATATCAACCTTTGTTAAATCTGTATAATATTCTTCAGGTGTATTGATTTATTTCTTTTTATTCCATAACTACATCTTTTTCACAGTTCTTATTCATTATTTATATTTTATGCCTTCAATGAAGAGAGGCAACACTTCATAAAGGATGCATCACATTTGAAATAGAGGCAACCTTTCAAAAGGTTAGGTCCTTTTAAATAATCATAATTTTTCTTTATTAATTTCTGATTGCAGCCCTTTGTAAATAAGAATAATCACTACCTAATGTAATTGTTGCATCCTTTTTCATTAATCGCTGCTCTTCACAATTGCTGTTATAATGCTATTTGAATGATGTGAATCGATGTCTCTTTCAAAACACAATTACTACCCTTTTATAAAGACAATTAACTTGGGCGATTAATTGGCAGATTATGGTCGACCAGATTTAAGTAGATTAATTTAATTCTCGTAGATCGTTGCCTCTTATAACATTTTATACTTTAATCACCACTTTTTTAATCGCTGTCTTTTTTTGTCACATCTGATTTTAGTCTTCTTTTTAATTTTGTCTTTTATGTGATTTTGTCTTATTCACTGTTCTCTTTAAGGATTTCTGCTTCTTTAATTCAATATCAAGCAACAAAATCCATGTACCACTATATCAATTAATCACATTTAAAGCATATTTAATTTTCATTATAATATGATCACCCAAATCTAATGATAATAGCATTACTATATCAACCAGCAAAGTCATTGTGATTTCTGAGGAGCTCTGCCTTTGCAAAGTTTGAATTTACAGTTTGATATTTTTCTTCTGATGCCCATCTCTCCACCATGACAAACAAAAGTTCACTATTTCAATGGCTCTTTGAAATTATTTCATATTATTTCAAGTCTCTGTATGTAATGTCCCCGTTTTGGAGGTAATTCGATTTAATTAATTTAATTAATTAAGTTGTCCAAAATAATGAATATTTTATGAGGATGACTAATTAATTATTTTAATTAAATAAATAAGTGGTATTAAGTTAATTATTTATAAAGTTATCAAATTAATAAATATTAAAAGGTAACTTTATATTTAATTAATTTAATAAAGTGACTTGAATTATAAAATATTTTTATAAAGTCACTTAATAAATAAAATAAAATAATGTTCTAGAAGTTTCTGGAGAAAGTGGAGAAAAAGAATAAATAGACGTCTTGGGCTTCATTCTCAGGCAGACAAATTTGATGTTGATGATTGATGATTTCTTCTTGAGTATTTGTGGAGCCAAGTGGTCTGCAGATAATCAATTTGTCTTTGGGAACGAAAACTCCCATTGATAGCAATTTTGAGGGTGTGAAATATCACCTGAATTATTGCAGCTGAGAGAGGAGTTACTCAGACTTCTCATTTGCACTAAATCTGTGGCTTTGGCCAATTTTTGCTGAAGATTCATTTGAAGATATTGGCATTGGTTCATTGGAGTTCATTGCTACGACTCTTGGCATCGATTTTCCTTCATATATTTGGGTTTAGAAGGGCCAGATTTAACAGATTAAGTTCTGATATTAAAATCAGATTATTGCAGTCAAAGGAAGGCGCCACTAGGAGGACGACTTTTGCTTGTAGGAGTTCCAATCTGCATCAGAAAATTCATTGGCTTGGTGAGCCCTTATCCCTGGACCTTGGTGATCATGCTGAAGGCATGAAGCTATTGGGGAAGGCCAGATATTATTTTAATTTCCTACTTCAGATCTGAACAGGGGCGAGATTGGGAAAAGCTTGTTTGCAGCCTCAGATTTCTGTTTCAGACTTGTAACAGAATACCGACTTCTTCATTAGAGGGCATAATAGTCATTTCATACATGCATTGAGACGTCTCTTTGGTGTAGGCTGGTTGGAGTTTAAGTATTTCTTGAGACACTGCCATTATTCTTCAGACATATCAGCACATACAGGCAGCCACGAATTCATATATTGCAGCCTTGTTTAGCCACGAGTTGGTCTTCTACCATGGGCGCACCATTTTAGGGGCTGTGGAGATTATTGTTGTTACACATTGGAGACTCAAAGACTTGGTTATCATTTATTTTTCAGACTTGATCAGAAACAGGGGCGATCTCTTCAGAAATTTATATTGCTGCTTTATGATCTCCATTTCGCAAGTCTTTGTGTGCTTCTTCATTAGGAATGCAAGCCGACTCCTACACCAGGTTCCTTTGTTAAATCCCATGCATTTTAGATGTCATTTAGTTGCACAATAAATGGTATGGCTGTAGGTGACTGTTAATTTCAGACTTTGCATTAATTCATATGTAATTTGCCAAGAGTCTTGGCTGAGTGAAAATTGTTATTGTATTGAAAGGATTATTACATTGAAGGAGAAATAAATAGTTCTCAAATTCTTGTTGCAATCAAAGCTTGAAAGCAGATTAGGGTTTGTAAGCCAATTGTTTGTAAAAATATCTATTTGCTGTAGCTAGTCTTTGCATACCTAGTTTCTCATATATTTGCATAAAAAAATCCAAAAAGAATTGCATTTAGCATATAGATCAGATTGTAGACGTTGAAGAGGGAATTAAATCAGTCTTAGCATCCATTTCTATCGAGTTATTTCAGACTGAAACACTACATCAGCCAGCTACAAGGTTGCATATAAACTGTTTGACGAAATTACAATCAGCCAACTAGGGCAAAGTGTGGTCAGTTTTGAGCTAGGCTCATTACACTGTATTCATGCGGATTCTATCGTTTTGGAATTTGTTTGTAACTACAAGTTCCCATGTAATATGACTGCGCTGATGTATGTCAACCTGCTCAGACTACACCATTTGATATGGTAGAATGTATCATCTCAGATGTGGAAAAATCACTCGATAGGAATCGTCTATTTATCTTTTGCATTTCTTTTAATCCTTCTGTGATTTCACTAACCAACTCATTTCTTCAAATCCAATCTCTCCTTTGACATAATGACAACATTTCCAACATATATATAATTTCAACTATGACTAAAGTTCTCTTTATGTTTGCAACTTTTGCTTTAGCCTTGTATGCTTTTAATTTTCTTTTGTTTTACATCACTCTCTTGCCTTTGCGTTGTCTATGTCACCTCCTCCTAAATTCAACTATGGCCATACTAGCAGATCATCTGATGGAGAACATTGAAATGAGTTGCAACACATCCACTATCATGCACGGAAGGATGCATTCAACAAAGTGAGGTGAGAGACGTGTCATTTATTAGGTACTCACATTTCAGTAGTTGGAATACCCACAAGCCTTGCATATTTTCTACATTCACTCATGGCTTCATCAAACACTAGTGCTCAAGCATTCTTACTCCCTTGTAACCATCACCAATATTGCCACAACATCCAACCACTACCTAACATTTTTCAGTGGCCTCACTTTTATCCCATGCCCTTGCATTGCATCACAAATCACAAAAACGTAGGGATAGATCAAATCTCATTCGTTCCTATATTTTTTGTGTGCATAAAAGAATTACCCAAGAAGCCAAATAGGTAGAAAAATGGTAGAATTGTATGCTGCAAATGCTCCACTAAGTGAAATGGAAACCGTTTCTTCTAGTGGAATAACTTGGACCTTGGAAAACAATCAATTGCTTTGTCAAACCTAACTCAAATTGAGATGTCAATGGCCAGGGTGAATCCGTTTCTTCAAGATAATTACACATGAGGTGGGCAATTAAAATATAGTTGTCATACCCTCACCTTCCCACAAGTTGCAAAATACTTGCCTAGGCATGTCAACCAATTGGATATCATAATTGTAAGGAGACAAGTGTAGATCATTAAAACTACGACTTCTATGTTAGTCGCATACATGTTCATCATGCCTTGTAGCATAAGCTAGCAAATGATCCCTACTATAAGAATGTCCAACTTTACAAATGTGCACTCTCATCTTTGCCTTCTACTCTTACAGATGTCTCTCACATGCTTCACCGTGGCTCTTTGAATGTTCTTGGAGCTGCCCTTCACTTTGTATCCACAAGCATAGAAGAGTGTAACACTTTTGAACAACAACCTCAACAAGACTCTTCTTTTGTGGTCATACTCCTGGCTGAGCATACTGAGGCTGAAGAGATTTGTAGCTTCTTACAACTTGGTCCTAGTTGTCCAACTTGCTTCTCCTCCATAATGTACTTCCCAACCATCCTGAGCAGTGAGAGGTGGATGGTGGTTAGAGTCAGAGAAAGTCTGGACACAGACTCAGTAGCTTCTACCCTGTGGAGCTAATATCCTGATTCCTTATATTAGACAAAAAACCCTTGGTTTCAATTCTTGTTTTGTCAACATCAATCTTATTGGCTTTTCTTTCTTCAAAAATCCTCTAGTCCACCTGATCAACATGCTTTGTGTTGAATTGGTTCTCACGGGCAAGTTTTTACTTTTAGGCTATTGTTTATCAACAGTAGCCATGGTTTTCCCTGTGCATTTATTTTCAACAGATGAACTAGACTCTTGTCGAAATTACAGAGAATCCTTCTCCTGGTTTCATCCAAAGGCCCGTGACAACTATCCTTGTTTTGAATTCATTTCAAGCTGCAGCTTGTGAGTCAACTTGAGGGATTTGAGAATGAATTTTCTCAGACACAGCAACCTCACAATCTGATTTAGATTTGCACAATGTCTAACAGTTGTTGGCACCAAAACTGTATGACTCATTTTCATATGAAATACTAACATACTTGTTTCACTCACATAGCCTAAGAATTTGTTTGCTGATTTATTCTCTGTTCTGGAGCAACTTTATACTCTTGCAAGCAAGCCACTGGAGCTGCAATCTGAGAAACTTAGCTGCAAGAAATACTAACCCAGCAACAATTAAATGATGCTTATATTGGAGACAGAGAGATGTCCTTGGCCTGTCATTTTTAAAATTCCACACCACATGGGCAATTGCATTCTGAGCAATTCCAAATTTCTTTAGTGCTGTTTGAATGTGTTATAAAGATGATTTATGTTAACATCAAATTGTATATTTGTCAGCATCATGTCACCAAGCAAAATTCGTGCTCTTCACTATTCATAGAATTCATCCCACTTCATTCTTTGTTGAGTGAAAGGATCCTTCTTAGAATTTTCCAGGAGGTTAAAATATTTTTGCTTACATGCCTGGGGTTTTTCCCCCCCTTTTCAGCAACAAACCCCTTTCAATCAGGACTTTGGAAGTAATGCTTCTAGAATCTGAGAAGAGAGAATTATAACATATAGTTCCCCTCAATCCACACTTTATCTTGCATTGAACTGAAGGAAGAGATGCTTTCATGGCAGGAAACTTCTCATCTTGTCAATGTCTGCTTCACGAATGGGAGTGAGCCCCTAAACTCAATCCCACAGTTGGCCTCCACTACCTTGGAAGCACAAATGATTAGTTGTGGGGATCTAATGCACTGCCAAAACAATCTTGAGTTAATAAGGTTCACCAGGGATCAATTTCTCCTTTATTTAAGTGTCTAAGACCATTAGCTTGCTATACCAAGGTTGGCTAAATGGGGTGCACTATTTTTATGTTTTACCTTAATTGTTACACCCCAATTGTATAGGGCAATTGATTGTAATGATTGAATCTTAGAGATGAATAAAACACGCTGTTTCTTGTTATCAATATGAATGCGCTTCCTTTTAATGATTGCCTCATTTAAATGTTACTTCTATTGATGTTATCATTGATGAATGTTGCATGCAAAGTTATTGAGTAATGTTTATTCTAACTTTTGAGATATTTCATGTATACTGCTTATGTTGTGAACATATGACCCCCATTAACGTGTCATTGGATGCAAGTATGTGGACCATTCCTCCAGGCGGAGGGGAAGTATCACTCGGGAGAGGAGCTTGGTCGGTTAATCAGTAAAGTAAACCATCTGAGCATACACACATGTCACTTAGATTGAGTAACTTGAGTCAGTTTGTGTGAGTAATAAAGTCATCCGTAAGCTTGTATAGTTGCATTAGGAGTCTTGTTTACTTCTTTACGCTTTGTGAGTGATGTTTATCTGTATATTTATCTTGTTGTATTACGATCATTATGATGGTAACGTGAATGGATGTAAGTGCATAGGTTGAGTGGGTATATATATACATGTATACAGTATATACAGGTATCCATAAGTATATACATATCGATACAAGCGTATCATCGGCAGATGGATATGCTCATACGGATGTGTCAATATGGTATACATACACATGTGTACACTAAGGTATATACATGCATATATATACACACACTACCTATTATCTGTGGATATTAATAATGTTATATTATTATTGCCTGACAATTTACATATACATGTGTATATATATATATGTATATTAATTGTTACTTAATATATATATACATATATATATATATATATATATATAATAGATGATATATATATAGAAATAATATATAATATATATATAGTTTAATACTATAAATCTCTTTATTGGATATTAAAATATATTCCACTTTGAGTTTATATTAATGTTTTGATTGTGGAAATCGGGTTTATTAAACCTAGCTGATTTTTAAATCACCAACCTTGGAATTCGAATTATTTAAAAGTATTGCCTTTGGCAAAAGGAAAAATGTGTCACTCTTCATATAGATGAAATCGAAATATTTCAATTTTAAACTATTGAAACATTGGAAAAATTAAATGAAAGCTGCGAATGGAAGTAATACGCGCCTGAAGCACACGGCCATGACCAAGTCACAGGAGTTTAATAGCAGTCTGTAAGTTGTCATTCGAACGATGAATGAAGGCTATGTGGATTTCATTTAACCATGACCATTTCCTAAGAAATGAATCACCCGCCAGATTGCTGGATTGGCGCCATTTTTGGAGACGCCTGTAGGTGTTGATTCTCCATTTTTGAACATGTGTAAGTTTTAAATGTTCTTTAACTGCTGTCAATGTTTTGAGGTCGACTTAGCTCTAGGAAAGTCGCCACATTTCATAATTGAAACATTCAAAACATAGTTATGTCAATTTACATGCCATTAGAAGTGGGAAATCGATGGGCAGGGGCTCTATAAATAGCCACCCAGTTCATTCTTCTATACTGACTTACTTATTTCAAATTTCATCTAACTTCTGGAGATTTACCTTATGAGTTTATTTTTCTGAGAGCCATTACAATTTATGAGAGGAATCATCATTTGCTGAGAGCAATTTACAATTTCTCAGAAGAATTATTGCTTTCTAAGAGCAATCATTATCTATTTCTGAGAGCAAAATCATATATTTTCTGAGAGACATTTCTTCATGTTGCTGAAAGAGCAACCATCATCATAACTTTTTGAGTTTATAATTGAGGAGCTGAAACTCATTATCAGTTGTATATCATTAGTTGAGTGTTTAGTTTCTGAGAGAGAAACAGAGTTTTGTTTGAGGGATTGCTGGTAGTCTGGAAGTGCTGCAAGTACAAACCAATCCATCATTGTTGGAGAAAGGCTTATACCAAGCATGGGATATTCTTCTACTACGTTTTCAATAGTATTTCTTTAATATAATTCTGGAAATGTATTTATTGATTGTGCATAGATAGGGAATTGCATTGTGTTCAATACTTCTGATATGAATGAATAGTGAAGTTATTCTATGTTGCATCAAAGGAGTAATTTACCTTAAAAGATGGTTAAGCATGCTTACTGTGATTGCATTACTTGTATGATCTCCATATAAGGAGAATATGATTGAAGTAGTTACTAAATTCTAGGACGAAAATGAAAGCATTGAGTCAAGTAATGATCCACAGCTTAAGTTATTAGGTTAACTTAGTTAAGCTTGTGATACTCCTAGGATAAAGATTTCCAGTATAGGAGGGGAAGTTGTAAGTTACTTGTTATGCTGTTTCATTTTTAGTAGTTTAGTTTGTTGTAGGTTAGTTAGGGATGACTTATTATCCAATGAAGGACCACACCTATGCATAGTGTAAGATAGCCTTAAGTCAAATTGGCCCTGAGTAGTGTTTATGATAGATGACCCTCATTCGAAGTACTGAATGAGAACACTTTGGCCAAAGTAGTGCAAGGTACATCATCCACTTAGACTGTGTGATGGATGAGACTACACTGTTAGTTCATTGAGATCCTTTATACTAGTTTGAGATTGTGAAAGAGAAAGGTTCTAGTTGTGTAGGACATAGCACTATGCTCAGTTGGTTAACAGTATCAGTTACCCAACCAATCTTTTTGTTGAAGGGAGGGCCATCTATTGAAGAATAGATGTGCGGGGGACCGCATTATAAGTCCATGGTTGGCGGAAAAGCGCCCGAGTGATGCTTCTCCTCTATTGAAGGCTACTGAAGAACCAAGATTTGAAAGTGAAGATCCTAGACCGTCTTACTACTATTTGTTCTAAAGCTCATTGGAGCTATGTTAGTTAAGGTATGTATTCGTGTTTCATGTACTCGTGAAGTTATTATAATGAAATGGAATCTTTATCGTAATTTGAAATGGCATCTTGTTCATATTTTATCAATGAAGAAAAGGAAAAAAAATTATTGCAATGACATGCTAGCATGTTTACTTACTCGTAGGATGTAATTTATGAAATCTTTACTTTACGAACAGACTAGGTCGTTTCATGTGGTATCAGAGCTACCAAGTTCTACATTGAAACCTATGAGCTCATCACACAACAATGCATAAACCTTATTAGAAGGTAACAGTTTAAAATTTCTTGTGCCACAACGACAAGAGAAAAGAACTTAGTGAAGTGAAAAGGAAGATGTGATTCTTAGTAACTTGTTTAAATTAAGACTAGTTAAAAGTTATCTGTGGAGTAAGAACTCCTAAACCAAACAACTTATGGTATTACCTAGGATTGCAAAAGATTATGCAAATAGGTTATGTAGGAAGGTTAGGAAGAATGACCAATATATACCTTATCCTACAATATAGTTATATGACTCTAAGGAAAAAGAAAGAATGAGAAAACCCCTTAATTGTAGCAACCTACAATTGTAAAGAGTCAAGAATTCTTGGATTCTGAGAAAACACTACAAATCTACAAGTATGCAACGCCAACATTAATTAGATCAAAGTAGGAAGTCAACAAAAGAGGTAACCACAAGGGATGGAGAACTCTTGACATAAACCTAAGGATAAGGTCTTATTAAGAAAAAGGTTAGTACTTAGAAAAGAGTTAGTAATTAGAGATTAACAAAAGAAACTTGTATGGAAATTTTTGTGTTCACATGAATGTATACTTTTATGCTTTCCAGAAGATAATTAATCTAACATGGATAAAACATTCAGGTTAAATCAATCTTTTAATCATGGTGAAAACGTATGAGAGGACGAGAAATATCCCTGGTACAAGTCGAGAAGATGAACAAAGAACCACCTGTGTGGAAGCAACGCTTGATCTGATATTGGCAAGGTTGACTAAACTGGAAGAAGAAATTGAAAAAGAGAAATTAGAGAAAGCAGTACCCATCAACAACCTGGAAGGAGAAATTTCTTCCCATGGGCGAGGTGAAAACTGCAACCATGAGAAAGAAAAATCACCAACAACCTCTGTGGAAAGAAACAAAAAGATTGTGTCTAGTGAATTATCAAGGGATATGAAGAAAATAATCCCACCGAAGATTGATGGTAGCACCGGAGGTGATGAAGCTGAAGTTTGGCGCGTACAAATGGAAAAATACTTCGAAATAAGGAACTATGACGAAGTAAACAAAGCAGCTTGGGGAGCGTACCAATTGGTAGGTGAAGCCTCTAATTGGTGGATAAACAAAAAGCTTGAACTAGACATAAGTTCCTAGAAGCTGTCTTGGAGAGAATTTGTAGAAAGTTTCTGCAAGAGATGGTTGCCACAGCTCTATGATGACCAAAAACTCTCCGACTTTCAAGAATTGAGGCAAGGGACCATGTTGGTCAATGAATACTGGGAGAAGTTCACCCGACTTCTTCGATATGTTCCGATCTACCACAAGGATGAGCATTTCCGAATTAGGAAATTCATCTTGAGACTCAACAAAAATATTGGAGGCAAAGTTGATATGCATGGTCCAACCACAATGGACCTTGTGTATGAAAAAGCCATAAAGCAGGAACAAAAGCTTAAGGCAGACTCCAACCAGTATGAAGGAGAAGAACAAAAGAAGGATACTGAAGTCCCCAACAAGATTGCCCCCAAGAAGGAAGAATTTGGGCAAGATGCAACAAAGAGATAGGGGAAAAGATCTCGCTTCAATGAAAAGGAATTCAAGAGAGATTGGAAAAGAGACAACTCAAGATATGATGACACTAGTAGAGCTAGTGAAGGTGTTAATAAGACTAGGGAAACCATGGAGAAAAGAGGACCAAGAGCAAGATGCTTTATATGTAAAGGTAATCACTATGCAAGTGAATGCCCTAACAAAACTTCTGGTTCCCAACAACATGACAACTCACTGCCTACTCAAAAGGCCATGTTTCTGCAAAGGAAACACGCTGCCATGGATGATAAACAAGCAGATTCCCACATTACACCGGCCAAACATTCTTGAAGCTTTCAAGAATGAAGAATAAATGCAACGTTAAGATTTTATGCTTTGAATAATACCTTAAGTTATCGAGGACGATGAATCATAAAGGGGGGAGTATGTTACACCCCGATTGTATAGCTACTATTGCATAGGGCAATTGATTGTAATGATTGAATCTTAGAGATGAATAAAACATGTTGTTTCTTGTTATCAATATGAATGTGCTTACATTTAATGATTGCCTCATTTAAATGTTACTTCTATTGATGTTATCATTGATGAATGTTGCATGCAAAGTTATTGAGTAACGTTTATTCTTGAAACAATTTTAGCTGAAAATTTGTCATGTCCCCTTCTCAGTGACATCTCTCAGAGGACAGGATTGGCCTATCACACGACCCTCGTAGGCCGATAGACTGGATAGAGGGTCACTTCGGAGCTTGGCTTAGCTTCAGTCAGTGGAGTTTGATCAGTTGTCTGTCGTTTTGGCTCGATCGGAGACTATTTGCAGAATTGCTATTTTTAGTAGTTCCTGGCAGGCAGTGTGGGACCACTGCTATTTTTAGCAGTTTGGCTATGGCGGCATCAGGAATCACTTTAGAGTTCGTCAGCATCAGACGGATCAGTCATCGGGTTAGAAACGAGGAAGATATTAATATTTGATCGTATTGATTAAATATTAATTAATTAATGTTTATAATATAAAGTTATAATTTTAAATTATAACTTAAGTGATTGCCTTGAAGGGTGCGCCCATCATCAAAAGGGGGCCAAAAGTGACTATTAAAATATTATAAAATATTTGACGGAGAACTATGGAGAAATTAAAGAATTAAAAGTCAAATATCATTTAAAACCCTATTATGGTGGAAATCACACTTTTGTGAAAGATAAAGGGTTTTGCATTGGTAATTGTGCCATTATGAGATTATTGAGAATTGAAACTGATCAACTTTGATCTGAGCCTGAGACTTTATGGTTTCGTGTTCGACTGCCTTGGGGAACGAGCCATCTCCAACGGAAAGCAATTCAGAGAGTGTGCAATATCACTTGATCTATTGCCACAGAGGTTTTCTCATTCAGAGTAAACTACAGAGCATCAGAGAAATTCATATCTTCAGTTATTTGCAGTTGTTTGCCTCCAGATACCTTCTATTGCTTTTGGCGCATCTTTCAGAGCTTACAGAGGGAGGCCGTACTGTTTTAATCATTGCTGATTGAGGGAGCCGTACTTACCAGGCCGTACTTCCTGTTTTCTGGCCGTACCATTCTGATTTGAGCCGTCCTTGTCTTGGAAGGGAAAACGCTTGATTCTTTGACTTCCTATCATTTCCAGTGGAGGCGCCAACTAGCTGAGAGTCTTCAGAGATCATCATTCTGAGGGAGAAGAGCATCCATTGATTCAGCCGTACATTTCTGTACCTCATTAGCAGCAAATACCAGGTTTTTAAAAGTATTGAAAATTCATTGATTTGTTCATTGCATGTATTCTAGGTATTTTTGTAATCAGTTGAGAAGGTCAAATAAAGATACTGGCATCATTATTCATTCAATTCCGAAGCTATTTAATTTTTATTGAATTTATTTCAATTATTGGTCAAAATCGTACCTTTCATTTATTGCATCAAAAACATCAAAAAAATTGCAAAAACCAAAAACCATCAGAAAAACCTAAAAATCAGTCAGGAGCAGTGTCAGGGGGAAACTGGGGTTTCTACAGTGGTATCAGAGCTAAATCCTGCCATCCTTAGGGTTTAGCCATCACATGCAGCCAGAGGAATTTGACACATACAGGTATTATACACGCAGACGTGCCTTGATTGAAGGCAACGCAGTTTGAGCAGACAGCCAGACATCATGGCTGACAGGAATGACAGGGCTGAGAGATCTGATATACCTAGGACAGAGATCCCACAGAATAACAGGGATCGATGATGCTGAGGTCTTACTCGCACTCGGGATATACGCAGGTCAGACACAGTGATGAGGTATTGCAAGTTGACATACCTACAGAGATTAGGGACTCGAGGAGACCGTCACCACATCGTGACATGACAGGAGTGAGGCAGGGTCACGGAGAGCACCTAGGACGGTGTCACGGACAGCCGATAGGCCTACCAGGCCTACCTTCACGAGACAGGAGCCCGATGAGGCTTTACCAGGTGATGAGCACGAGGATTTGTTTGCTGATAACCTTATGGCAGCGAACGAGGAGTGGGAGTTGATACCTCCTGCAGTCAGAGAACGGATCTCTTTTGACCGTTTTGTTACACAGAGGCGAGAACATAACAGGGCTCGACAGGATTGGAGACCCCGGCAGCAGAATAATGACCTCAAACATGCAACTAACAGGCTTAATTTGGCGATGTTTGATGGTAGTGGGAAGATGACTGCCCAAGCTTGGATTAGCAAGCTTGATACATTTCTCACCTTGCGTCCGATGGCTGAGCGAGACGCTATTAGATATGCTACACTGCACCTCGAGGGAGTAGCATACGACTGGTGGCACCATGGCATGGTCACCTTACAGCACGACAGGGTTACTACCTACCAGGAGTTCGTGGATAGATTGGTAGAGAGGTTTGACCGGAAGGATCCGGAAACCTACTTCCGAGACTTGGCACAGTTGAGGCAGAGTGGCAGTCTCGAGGCATACATCAGTGATTTCCAGAGACTATCCGTCATGGTTCCGAGCATATCTGAGAGGCGGTTGGTAGTTCTCTTTATGGAGGGTTTGACCGAGCCACTGAGAGGCTGGATCAAAGCCTTCGATCCTCCATCATTACAGGAAGCGATGAAGAAAGCACGTAACATGGAGTTCGCAGCCCCGACAAATAAATTTAACTCCAGAGGTTCTTCATCATTCCGAGACAATAAGGGCTTTAATAAAAACAAGGAAAAATCAGATTATAACAAAGACAAATCAGATTTTAGAAACGATTCAAAAGGAAAATCAGCGTTCCCACCTTTGGATCGTGAGGCCCTGAATGACCTTCGCAGGAAGAAGCTTTGCTTCTACTGCAAGGGACCGTATGATGCCAGTCACGATTGTCCTCTAAGACCTAAGGGCAAGGCAAATCGTGTTATGTGGGCATACTATGAGGACTCAGAATCAGAAAATTCTGATCAGCCAGAGCATACAGATGATTCAGAGTCAGAGGCTCCAGAGCCGAGAGCGGAGATTGAGCCCGAGCTTCAGGTAAGGAGGCCCGTTTGTCTAGCATCCAGCAGGAGGGTTCTTTCAGGCTTCGAGGTGTATTAGCAGGTCAGAGGGTCATTACCCTATTGGATACAGGAGCTACACATAACTTTATAGATGCTAGATTCGTTGAGAAACGAGGACTCATCACTGAGGATTTCGAGGGCATCAGAGTCAAAGTGGCAGATGGGTACACTTTGAGATGTGAGCGCATGATTCGAGATCTCCCCTTACGCCTGAACAATTATGAGTTCAAGGCTGATTATTATGTTGTTAATATGGGAGACATTGACTTGGTCTTGGGAATGAAGTGGTTACACTCATTGGAGGAGGTTACACTTCGTCTCAAGGATATGGAGATTCGTTTTGAGGTCGACGGGAAGACACACATTCTTAAGGCAATACGGGACAGCGACCTTAAAACAATTTCCTTTCGCCGAATGGAGCGGCTTATGCGTCACGACATGGTAGAGTGGGCTGCAGAGTGTCATCTAGCACCTTTACAGGAGGGACAGAAAAAGACAGAGTATCATCCGGACATCCAGCAGTTGAGAGTCAAGCATGACAAGGTGTTCAGTGATATTCCGCCAGGTAGACCTCCAGACAGAGGGATAGAGCACATTATTGAGCTCGAGGAGGGTGCAAAACCCGTCATGATAACTCCTTACAGGCATCCGAAAAGATTGAAGGATGAGATTGAGAAAACCATAAAGGAGTTATTGGCTATGGGTCACATTAGACCTAGCAAGTCGCCGTTCACTTCTTCTGTTGTATTGGTGAAGAAGAAGGAT
>VDFB02252572.1:0-24146 GCA_007258455.2 Sequoia sempervirens
AACAATGGAAACAGGATCCTGGACGAGAATCTTTTGGAAGGATAGTGGGCATTAATTGCCCATAGTGGTCAAAAGGAGGAATCTGCTATCTTTGTGCTCATTAATTGCACCACTCCACCTTCTGGCGGTTTTTAGGGCAGAATCTAGTCTAGGGCTGATGTGGCTCGATTTGAGCCGTCCATTGTAATTTGATCTGGACCGTCCATTGAGATTGGCTAGCTATATAAAGGGGATTCCCCCTCATTTGTACATTATTAGACTAGAGAATAGACATTCTGATAGAGCATAGAGAGACAGTTTAGAGTTAGCATAGTTTCATTGCATAGCATAATTTGAAGGAGAAGGAAAGTTCTCCCTTTGAGAATTTTGTAAGGAATTGTTACGAAGACTATCATAATAAAAGAGATTCATTGATGGTGAATTTGTCTTTTGTTATGAGCAGTTAGTGAGGTTTCTTCACCCTTCAACTTCAAGTAGGACATAAGTTAGAGTAATTTTATTTTCATGCAAGTAGTTAAATGTGGGTGGTTGTGTTTGATTTAAGTGAGCTTCGTTTAATCCATACCACTAACAAACTTACTGATGGTAAATTTGCCCTGCGTGGTCAACTGGAATACCTTTCACACTTAACTTCGGTTGTGATTCACGTGCTTGTATGCATCGTCTTGATGGTATTTGCATTGTGGAGTCATAATCTGAACACCTTTTGTTGCTCCTTTGAAGATTGCACCAACCTTGTTGACGCTGTACAACGCGAGGCAAGACAAAGTTCGGTTGAAGTCCACTGAAGTCAAGCTCAACGCCTCTTGCACTTAGACTAGGACATAAATTTTCTAATCTCTGCAGCCATTCAATTCATTACATTTCTGGTTAGTTTTAGGAAAATTCATACCTCAACACTAAATCATTCGCACAAAAATTCCCTTCCAATCATTAACCTGTTGCCAACTGCAAACATCCTGAACAATTGTGTAAGTCCCCTCGTGTAAACAACAAATCACAACGAACCTACTGAGGGTATTCCATAGCATTTTGGAACCTTGGAGTTGAACATACGAACTTTCTGGCAATCTTAGCGTATGAAATTCTTTGATCACGAGAGAATGGAGTAGCCTTCGGATACTTTGTTCTGCTGATTGGTGCGGTCACAAAAATCACATCAACATGTAGGAGAATAATGTTCAGGTATGTAGGGGAATAATGCCCAATTATGTAGAATGTATTTGTCTTCTTTGAGATTAGTGCCCAGTTAACTACATGAGACTCGATTGCTGATGCAACTTAGCCTCAAGTCTCAACTACATTGATTAGGAGTTGTTAGTTGTTAGATTAGATTGATTGATTGATTAGCTAGACTAGTTGATTGATCAGTCAAACTGAGTGACACTTCAGTGAGTTGTAAGCTATATTTGGAGCGTTATGTGATACCTCATTCGGTTTCTCTTTGCTAGATTGTTAGTGCACTCGTCTATTTAAAATTTGAAGTGAACATATTCTGTTATTCTCTTATTTTAAGTTCTGAGCTAGTGTAGTGTATTCTTTTCAGATTTAAGAGAAGACATTTGCAGGTCTCAACTACATTGATTAGGAGTTGTTAGTTGTTAGATTAGATTGATTGATTAGCCAGACTAGTTGATTGATCAGTCAAACTGAGTGACACTTCAGTGAGTTGTAAGCCATATTTGGAGCGTTATGTGACACCTCATTCAGTTTCTCTTTGCTAGATTGTTAGTGCACTCGTCTATTTAAAATTTAAAGTGCACATAGTCTGTAATTCTCTTATTTTAAGTTCTGAGCTAGTGTAGTGTATTTCTTTTCAGATTTAAGAGAATACAGTTGCAGGTCTGGGAGTTCAATGCTATGTTTTCACTGGTTATATTTTCAGCAGTATGTGTCTGTAGATTAGCATATTCATAGATCATTGTTTTGATTGAAGTTTTCGAGATTTTAAGCTACCTAATTTAGGGTTAAATTTTATAAGTGCAGAATCTTCTTACCATGGCTTCAAAATTAACATACATCATGTTAAGGATCATCAAAATTTAGAACTAAATGCACAAATGATAATGCCTTTCCTACTAGCTCTGCTTTTCGGCTCTTGTGTAGAATTTTCTTGTCTGTTATCATCAAGTAAAGATAGGTTGGCAAGAGTAGGCAAGGAAGCATCCAAGTCAGATTGCCCTGGCTAAATATCTTAAAGTTTGGCTAACCCTTTATTTGAAGCCCTCACTTTTGTGTGTCAAGACGCAGAAATTAAAATGCACACACACCAATTCCTCTCTGCTTTCTATGCTGCCAACCTATTACATTTAATTTGAGTGGATAAAGGATTATGTACTCTAGTTCTAATGAATTGAAGAGGAACTAGATGCTTGTAGAGGTAAAATACATAGGAACTTCCAGTTTACTTGATTGTAAAAAAAATACAATTTTTGAGGGCATAAACTTGGAATTGAGGTCACAAATGTGATTTTAATTATTTTTTCTAGCCTTTAGAATTACAAAACATACTTGTGATAGTAATTTAATGGCAACAGTGAGCTATAATCTCTCAAGTTTATGTGCTTTTTGGATATCTACAAATGTGTATACTGTTCTACTTGAACTGTATTTCAGATTGACAGATTTGAATAGAATTAGTTTTCTTAAGTTGCTGAAAATAAAACAGTGTTGTATTTGTGTGGAACAAAGGTTAATTGTCTACAAAAACAGTAAAAAACAAGAACCATAGCAAATATGACAAAAAAAATTTAACTTGGAAAACCAAGTCCAAGTATGGAGAAAACAAGGAAAACAAGTTGCAAGTAGCAATTGCTTAGTTTCTCCCTGCTCTGGCCAAAATTAGTGATGAAAAGGTCAGATAGAGCAGATATAGCATTCTTCCTACTGTCAAACTCACTCAGCTGCACTCAGTATCAACAAATCTTATTCCAACTGTCGGAGTTTGATTGAACTCCCACAACACCCCAAGGATCACCTGCAATCAAAACACCCTATCATAGAAGAGAAAAAGAACTGATTTTCTATTAAGCCTGAGATTTCATTAGATTCAAAAAGATTATTATTACAATATACAATGAAATCCTTGTTATGAAGACAAGGATGAAACCTTAGATGAGGACTAAATTGGATTATGACTTATATCCTAATCCTATGACTTGAGACAAAAAAGCAAATGACCTAAGTAAGCTTAACTATGCTACTGTGAATAGGTCCTAATAAATAATTAGGTGATTTACCTTTCTCACACCAACACCAACAAGCAATTGAATTCTCTAATTCACACTATCCCACTCACCCTCTCTTTCCTTGATGGGCTTATGTCTCTTGCAACTATGATATATTGGATATGCCATTTTGTGCACTATATGACTTCCACGCATCAAAGAACATAAAAGTCACTTTCACTGCTGTTATTTTGTGTTCTTGTATGAGATTTTCAAAACTGCCATGGCATGAGTTTGAAATCACCATGCCATTAATGAAACCACAGAGACAGTAACCCAATCGCCACTTTGCAAGTCCTATTGGTTTTGTCATTGGTCAAAACAGCTTTCTGTTTCAACTCTGATTTTGATGAATCTTGGTTTTATGGAGTGAAATGCTTTCTAGACCCTTATGGTTTAAAAACCTGTAGATGGTTGGCATTTTGGCCATAGAGGTACTGCCATGTAACATGAGGCATCTTATACTTGTTAGCAAGAGCCTCAATTTCTTCCATGCATCCTTGGAAGGCTAAAAACACACCAGACACATTTTGTATTTCTTGCTACATATGGACAAATGGATTATTTTTCTAAATTCTAACTTTCATCCATCTTCAACTTCTATATCCTTACATGGCAGTTGTCAATGCGTTAATTTTGGAATTTAGAGCACATGCAAGGAGATGCAATGGGGTGCTGATTTTGTTCCACCTGCTCATGGCAACTCCTTTTATGTTTTTGTGAAATTCTCTTTGGGATCTTTCAATTTTTTTGGTTGGTGAATTTGCTTGGCAGGGTGACCTTTGGCTTGGATGTGGAGGGACTTCTCTTTTGTCAAATTTGCTTGATACTTACACCTACCCTCCTCCATTGTGGTATCCCATACCTAACAAGTTTGACATACTATTTTACACAATGTCAACATTGGATCATGTCTTTTGGGTATTTGAACCTGGGGCTTCTCTTTGGAAGTTCCATGCAGTTACCATTTGAGAGAATCCCATTTGAAAAAACTTAGGGTAAATTTTAGGGCAGAGCTTGAAGTGTACATCATGGTTGGTGTGAGTTTGTAATATTAGGGAGTGCATATCATATGGTTCACAATGATAAGTTTGATCCCTAATTTTAGGTGTATTGATGGTCACTTGGAGGTGCTTAGGAGCTCATGGCAATGTAATCCTGATCAATGGATGAAACCTATTGTTCTCCACCACTTGCCCCAAAACCATTGGGCAATATGAGATCTTGCTATTTATCTTTGTTTGATTTCTTTCATTTGTTCTAGCATAGAGGCAATCTAATTATATATATTATCCAGGCAGGGCTGGTCCACAGCTGCTCATCTTATCATAAGCATAATGATCTGTGTAAAATTTGAATAACTGATCTTGTCCTACCAGTTATTATTAGGGGTTAAAGCTTTCACTTTTTGAGCTTTCTCCATGTTTTACTGCCTCCACATGGACCAAAGGTTGACAATAACTATGTTATTGAATATTGACAATTGTGCATGGTTCTGATTTTGACTGAGTTTTTTTCCTTAAAAGTAAAAGATGTTTCAAATCAAAATCCATGATCCATCATCAGGAAGTAGAAAGACAAGAGGAGAGAAATGAATGATTGTCAGGCAGGATAAAAAGAGTAGAGTGGGTACAGGAACCAAGAAGACAAGAGGGAGGATGGGGAAGGGGACCCCTGTTTTGACTCAAAGATCCCAAAGGGGAACAACCAATTTGTTAATTAATAAAATTAGAATACCAATAGAATAATAAATAAAAAATTAAACGAGAAAAAAACATTTCAAATAAATCTATATATATATACATAATAATAGAATATTAATAAAATAATAATAATTATATATACATAATAACTATATAAACTTATTAAAATATATTAATGAAAAAGATGGAGTGCCAAAAGAATAGCAAATCAAAAACTAAATGGAAGGAGAGAAAAATTCACAGTCAAAACCAGAAACCATGCACAATAACATTATGGATTGTGGAAATCATATGTCTGCAATAACCATGTTGCTTAAACTTCTTTCACCATCACAAATTGTTGCAAGATGATTGCATGGGAGGCAAATCTAGCCTTAACAATCTTAAAATAATAAATTTCAATTATGCAAATATTCAATAATTCTTGAAATAAAATAGATACTCTTCTAAATTGAAGCATCAACTATCTGAGAAAATAATAAATTTGAAAACCAAAAAGAAATTGTGGAATTAGTTAACTCATATCGAGAATATTTTGAGGATGGGACATGTGATGGCTTGTCACAAATTATTTAATTTCATTCACCTTCTAATAAACTATCACTATCTATGAGAACTGCCTGAGTTCTGCAGCATCAAATTGAGCAAATGGACTGTACATGTTGAAAAAATAAATGATCATATCTAGTCTCACATATGTTCTAGCTGTTTTATAATTTCTTCATTGACCATCATTATTTGGACACCATTGAGCACCCATAAACTCATTAGCATCTATAAAGATTGTCAACAATGAAGTTTGCATCCTTAATTTAGCCCATATGGTCAACAATCCCTTGTAATATACAGCTTTTCAGAACATTGGCACTTGTAGGGTACTTTGCAATAACATTTTTTAATGGGCCAGTTTTGGCAATCTTCTCATCCATCTGAAATGAACAACTTTGTTTCCTTCCAATATTCCGTGATTGATTGCAAGGCTCTCTCTGAATTCTCTCTTTAGCCAACAGTCTGGTTTGGGGCATTTGATAATTAGGGCCTTTTCTATCGTCACGGGGCTTCTGTGATGTCCATGGCCATCTCTTGTCTACATGGTGATGTCACCAAGTTGAAGAGATGGCCATTTGCATAGGTAAGATGGGCAACTAACTCATCAACAATCTCCCTTGATTCATTTTGATGGTCCTTTACAAGGGCTCATTTCTTTTGTTCTCTTTTGAAAAAGTAGAGAGTCCTCTTCCTCTGAAGAAGTTTGAGTTGGTTATAGGAGAAAGGATGTGAACAGTGGGAGCTTGGACTAGAGCCTGAATCTGTGGGTGGTCTGCCAGAGTTTTCTTTGAAAAGAATATGTATGTCCATGAACTCTATATCCATTGTGTCTGCTTCCATTTGCTCCTTTACAAAATCAAAAGATTGAACCAATGGAGTTCAAGAAAAGCAAATGCAAATGAAAGATTGGAGTTAAAAGAAACAACCTTAAATATCTTTGAGCAGTAACCTCTTTTTAAATACAATGTGCACATTTGCAATACAAGTACCAAGCAATGCAAATGCCAAACTCCATACAATCTCTCCTTCAAGGCACAGTTCACATAGTTTCTCAAATGCACAAGCTCCTTGATTGCAGCTGCAATCATAAAATGATCCAGTCCACACATAGAGTTAGAAATTCATACTAATCATTTTTAGCAGTCAGTCTTGTGTCACTGGAGCATTCAGTAGCTTCACAGCACTAGCAGGAAGTAGCATGTGTTCTTCAGTTTAGCATGAATGGATTTTTTTTCTATTTTCTTTTAATGTTATGTTAGGTGTATTTAGGTTGAAGGGTGGGTTAAGTTACGTTTAGATTAATTATGTCCTCTAAAGAGATGTGCCCGCTGGGAAACATTATATAAGCACTGTGATGTTTTTTGGAAACTGCTTGGGAATGTGATTTTTTGTAACATTCCAACATTTTAGAAAATCTTCTCTTGCATTTCCATGCTAGAAATGTTTTGTGCAAAATAGATGCAGTATACAGTCTGATGCTTGGTTTCTGTTCTTGAGCCCCTCAAAATACATTTCGCTGTCAAACTCCATTACCTCCACATCCAGTTATAATGATTTTTTGTTGGTTGCGTTGATGGGCTTCACTGTTTTGTGCATGCATGTAGATTAGGTGTCCTGACTTGTCTGTGCCTTTTCCATAGCTTGGAGGTTTTGGAAATTTAGATAATCTCAACATGGTTTGAAGTTTGAACCATTTCATTCAATGCTGAACTCATCACTTTTCCTTTTATAGTCTTTGTTCAACTGCAGAGCTAGTAATTTGGTTCTTTGGCAAGCTTGCCAATATTGCTCATCGCTTGTGTTAGAAGATGGTTCCATAGCTCTAGTAAGATGAACTCCAGGACTCTGTTACAATCAGAGTCACAGCTTCTTTTGTTATAGGCCTTTGTGGTTTAAAGGTATTCTTTATGGTATTGATTTATCATTTGAGAAAAACTTACAAAATTGACTTCAGATTGCATAAACAGATGGGATCTTCCAGTTATCTTTAGCTGTTAAATAACTGGGTTGGGGTCAATCCTAATTGTCAGTGAACATTGACACAGAAACTCTGGTATAAGTTAACTAAAATATCTACTAGCATAAGGAAACTTTTCATAATCACTTGCACCGATTAAATAAGGTGTGGGTGGAGAAAGAGAAGTTGTGGCTTGAGTCTTGATGCATTGAAATCATGTAAGAAGTTTGAGGTGTTACTCTGTTGTGTAAAACTGTTTGAAGCCAAACATATCAATTACCAAACCAATTGTAATATTGTGTGTCTTTAAAACAAATAAAACTAGTTGAAGGGCCATGTGCCAAGTTTTTTCTGTGAAAAATCCTACCTTTTTTAAAGATGTGTTTATTCCAAGCTAAAAACATTTATGGATAATCTGCAATTAGTAAAATTTCATCTCAAGGATACAATTTTGGTCCCTTACCATTTTACACCCATGTCTATGCTTTATTCTTTGTTTTCAAGTTTGTTTCTTTCTGTAAAAGTAAGCTATTATGAAGGAATATATTCAGCACCAGTATATATAAAGGAACAATGTGTGACATACAACTTGATTTCCAGTGTCCTTTAATGTGAAAACCTATCATACCTTAGGGTATCCTTCCATAGCTTGTGAGAATCATTATTTAATATATGTATTGCCAATTTTATCTTTCTATTTATGATCACGAATAATGAAACTAGGCAACTTTTTGTCCAGTGTTTATTTCCAGTTAATTGATGATCTATTAAATGCCAATTGACACAATAGTATTTGGGTTCATGGTACACATGTTCAATTACAGTAATGATTTATGTTCTAACTAATCTTTTGGATATTGAATAGGACTTCAAGTGGTACATTTCAGGATGGCGACCTGCTTTTAAATACGCAAGGTTTACGACTTGTTTCACAAGAAAATGTTGTGAGTGGTACTTATTTCAAATAGATTCTAGGTTTTTTAGAGGTATCAATTACAATGACCATAATCTGGTTTGGCTGAATATGTATGTTGTTCCATTATACAATTGATTTGATGCATTGAGGCAATGATATTTCTATACAAGTGAAATTGGAATAAGATGTCTTCTCTGTTTTGATTTTATCATTTTAATATTTGACAGAAAGATTTCCCATTATGAACAATCTCTAATTTTATGTCTCCTGTTTTGTTGAACATATTTTTGCTATTCTTCCTTAAAAGAACTAAATGTCAAAAAGATAAATGAAAACATAGAAAATAGCCCCATTGCAAGACACAAACTTTATATCTTATATTTCACTTTGACTGATCGCTAGGAATTTTATGAACCTATAAATGAGTTACACAAGTAGGGATAGTTATTGTTGTGACCTTTTCACACATCGCCCCATTGCAAATGGGGACCCTTTGTTTTTTTTTGCTTTTTTGCTTTTTGTCGTGGCGTCGCAACTGCTTATCACCATGTTTCTTTACAATGAGGAGTTAAAGTTTTGAAGAGTCATCCGAGCCAAGCGAAGAATTTGAGCTTGAATCATTGTCCAAACATCACCACAGTGCTTAGGAGGCCCGAGGGATGAAGATCGACTATCATTTCGGTCAATTCTGACATCTCCTACTTTTTGGGGATTGCCCCTCCGGACCCCCTATCTTTTAGGGACTTCATTTTTGGCATTTTTAGCCCAAGTTAGACTTCCTATTTTTTAGGGGCTATTTTTAGAAAGTTGCTATTTTGGGAAAAGTTTCTATTTTTGTCAGGGTTCCTATATTTGGAAAGTGCCCGAATTTCGAAAATCCACTCAGAAGTTCCAAAAAATCAATAGAAATCACAGAAAATCAATTTGAAAATTCGTGAAATTCATGATGAAAATCAGAAAATTGATGAAAATCTGGGAAAATCAGTCCAAAAATCACAGAAAAATGTTGAAAATCTGGAAAAAATATGAGAAAAGACTGAAAATCATGGTGAATTTGCCTAAGTATGGAGTTAGCAATTCATGGATTCATGGAAGGAAGACTGAAATTCTAATCAGCAAGCAGAAGGAAGAGCAAAATCAATGGCAAAAGCTTCAGCCAAGTTCGCCATGGAGATCAAGCAATGGCATAGACTCATGACAAGTCCGCCCAGCTAATGGCATAGACTCATGACAAGTCCGCCCAGCTAGTGGCATGGCAATGTGCCAAGTCCGCCCAGCATAAGAAAGTTTGGATGGCTTGAGGGTAGGCAAAGTCCGCCCAGCTTAATGAAGAATGGCATGAACATGAGGTAAGTCCGCCTTGCCATGGCATGGAGAAGTGGCAAGTCCGCCCAGCAAAGGAACATAGAATGGCATGACAATGAGGAAAGTCCGCCCTTAGAAGAAAGTGTGGATGGCATGACATGAGACAAAGTCCGCCCAGCTCATGAGAAGATGGCACAAGTGGAGATGAAGTCCGCCCCAAGACATGGCTTGAAACAATGCAAAGTCCGCCTTTGGAAGAAAAGGAAATGGCAAGTCCGCCATGCCATGGAAAATGAAATGGAAAAAAGAATGGCAAGTCCGCCCTTAGCCTTGATGAGACAATGGAAAGAAATTGGTGAAGTCTGCCCTACCATGGCAAGCAGTTGGTGAAGTCCGCCCAGCTTGGAAGAAGGCAGAAAATTGAAAAATTTGCTAAGTATGAACACCTTTGAGGGGGAAAACTTGAAAAATTTGGCTAAGTATAAATGCCTTGTCTATGTAATGTTACCTTGGGGAGAAAAATTTCATGAAATTGACTAAGTATTTGATGCCTCGGAAAATGAAATTTGAATTTTGGCTAAGTGTAAAAGGAAAATAAATGTGGAAAAAAAAAGTCTATGTAACGACCTGTTCCTTGCATAAATTAAAATTTTCCAATTCTCACTTTAAACATGTAAAGGTAACAAGTAACAAGGATAATACAATAAAATTTCTTCCTTTCTTTATTGATAAACACGTACAAGTTACAATATGTTTCCTCATGAATTTCATTTTCATTGCAAATATAAATCAGAGTTAAAAAGTAATACAGTTACATACATAGCTCGTAAGCTTTTGCACAAATAGAAGTAAGAAGGTCCGGAGTTAGTCCTTTCAAATCTTGGTACATGGCGCTTGCTGTGGAGGAGAAACATCATTCGGGCGCTTTTCCGCCAACCACGGACTTATAATGCGGTCCCCCGCACGATCATTCACAATGAACGACCCTCCCTTCGAAGAAGAGATTGGTAGGGTATCCTTTAGCGATTACCAACGAGCATAGTCTGTGTCCTACACAACTAGAACCTTGCTATTTCACAATTTCGAACTAGTACTCGGATCACAATGAACTGATGTAGTCTCAACTAACTCACGTCTATGTGTTAGTCGTATATTTCACTACTTTGGCCAAAGTATTCTCATTCAGTACTTCGAATGAAGGTCATCTATCATAAACACTACTCAGGGCCGATTTGACTTGGGGCTATCTTACTCTACGCGTAGGCTATGTCCTTCAATGGGTGAATCCGTCATCCCAGACATCCTACAATCATACGAACCTACTAGAAATGAAAACAGTATTCAAGTGTCTTGTATCAATCCTCCTAACTAGGAATTCTTTATCCTAGGAGTACTTAACTTGTCTCAGTTATCCTAATAACTTAAGCTAAAAGACTTTACTTGATTCTGCCATCATTTCGATCCTAGTAGATAATAAGTACATCTACGTATTCTCCATATACAGAGATCATACACAACATGCAAAAACCATTCAAAATGCAAATAAATCCTTCCCTTTTATCTTTTTCCATTATTTCTTTTTAATGCAAGATAAATAATCTAATCCCTTAAGCTCTTTACCCAAATAATCCCTTTTTCACAATTCCCCCTAATCATTGAATCCTTTACACATTTTCTCCTTTAATGCATTGCTTTAATTATTCATCAAACTAGTTCTTTCCTATTAGTGCTGATTGAAAGCAACGATCATAAGACACAAAAGGAAACAACACTTTAATAAAAGTTATATACTAGGAAGATTCATGCCTGATTTTAAAGCTCCTTTTCCCAACACAGCTCTCCCTGACACTTCTTCAACAAACTTCCAGAATTCCAAAAAAAACGGCTTCTTTGCTAGTTTCTCAAATTATGGAGACCTTTCAAAACACTCCTCACAATTTTCACTCCTCTAATTAAAGGTTATTTCATCTATGGCTTCACTCCATTCAAATCTTAAAAAAAAGATTTAACACTGTAACATGATATTGACTGGTAAAAACTCACTGTATTTCTTTCACTCAGCATACAGGAAATGCAGCAATTAGGGAAAATACAACAACTCAAAAGAATAGATATGGGAGCTCTCAAGAGGTTGTGAAACTCGAATTCAACAAGAGGTGTGAAGAAAATAATGAAATGGCGTCGATATTTATAAACCCGAATTGCAACAGATTTCCACTTAAGAAGGCATGTTGATTGACAACAAAGTGCCCAGAAATAGTCAAAAAGACACTTGGCGGATTCTTAAATTGTTAATCATCAAATTGGAGGTGATTCGACTCCCTTTTAAGCCAGCAAATTAAGAATTCTTCAACTCTCTCATGGCGGATTTGACAGCTCAAGGCGTTTTCCAGATTTTAGGTTAATTTGATATAAATGTTTTGAAAATTTCGTTCCAGATGAAAAGGTCAAGGTTAATCTGTTCCCACGTCGCCATTTTGGGTCATGAGATCAGTATGCGGGTTATTCCCAGAGACCAGTTCTTTTTCCCCGCGTTTCTGGCGCGTTTTTCTTCAAGCGCGCGACCTTCTCAGGCAGTTTTCATGAGCTTTCGAATTATAACGTATTTTCTTTCTTTTCAAATGTTTATTTAAAGATAAATTCGATTTCTCTTGTTTTTAATATCTCCAGCAAAAGAATTCGATTTCTATGATTTGAGGTTATTATTCTCTATAGCCAAAATCGAAATATGTCTCCATTTAAATCCCTTATTTTCTATTTCTATCCAATTGAATATTTTTATGTGTCATTTAAATTTTTACATTCCACATTTTAATATCACACATTTATATATTTATTCGTATATGTATTTTAATTAAGTGTAATATTCCTAAATATATAAATATATATATTTTCTGACATTACATCGTGATGTATATATATATATTTATATATATGTAAATATTACCTTAATATTAATACATATATTTAAATATATAAATATATAATACATTTACATAGGTATTTATGTATTTATGTATATATATATCCATAAATATAATCACATTGCTAATATATACATTAATACATAAATATTTATGTAATTTTGCTAGGCAATATTATTAAATATTATTTTCACTACAGATATCAGGCGGAATGAGTACATATATACACCTGTGTATACGTATATATGCGTACATACATGTCGACACATGTGTATGAGCATATCCGTCTGCTTAACGTACACATGTATTGATATGTCTGTACATATAAATACGTGTTCACAATGTATAGATGTACGTGCGTTCCCATTCAATCATTAACACATAACATTCACATCATTCATACTTGGGTCATGGTTTAGCAAGTCTAATGTTTAAACAATCACATCTCCTAAACATAAAGAAGTGAATTCAGAACCTTAAGGTCAATAAGCAAGCCTATGGATGACTTACCGTTATCTCGACAAACAGACTTGGTTTACTCAATCTATAGTATGTGTGTGTATGCTCAATTTGGTAATCGTTACTGTTTACCCGACCAAGTTCCTCCCCGAATGATGTCTCTCCTCTGTCCAGAGGAACAGTCTTCATACCTGCACATCATGACATGACACCGGCAGTCATATGCTCATAACAAAGTAGTTTGCACAAAACATCATAAAAAGTTAGAATAACATTATTCCATAACTTATATGCAACATTTAATCATGAATTAAATCAATAGAAGTAATAATCAAATGAAACCATCGTTAAAACAGAACACCATTATTGATAACAAGAACATCATTGTTTTATTCATCACATTGATTCAAACATTACAATCAATTGCCCTATGCAATAGTAGCTATAAAATCGGGGTGTGACAGTCTCCAAAGTCCGCCATAAGGAATGGTGAGAATGTCCAAACAAGAGGAAAGTCCGACCTTGGAGGAATGGACAATGGCAAAGAGTTTGTGAAGTCTGCCTTGCCCAAGGAAATGGAAAGGAATACTCAAAGTCCGCCCTTGAGTATGGCAAGACTTCTCCAAAGTCCGCCCATCACTCTTGAACACTTGGAAAACTTTCTTCAAAGTCCGCCCAAGCTTAGTAAGGGAGAAAAGTTGAATTTTTGGCTTAGTATAAGACAAATGGAAAGATTTCTTCAAAGTCCGCCCAAGCTTAGTATGGGAAAAGGTTAGAATTTTGACTAAGTATAAGATGAAAGGTGGAGAAACCTTAAGAAAGTCCGCATAGACCTTGAATGGAAGTAGAACAGATGGAAAGAATTCTTCCAAGTTCACCCAGCGGCAAGAAGAATGGAAAGAAATCTTCCAAGTCCGACCTTGGAGGAAATGTCAAGAAGTTTGTAAAGTCCAACTTGGAAGATGGATGGAAAGAAATTCACAAAGTTTGACCCAAGGAAGGTTGGCATGTCAAAAGAAATCCAAAGTCCGTCTTAGAAATTAGCTAAGTGTGCCTTGCATCATGTCAAGAAACATTAAAAGTCCGCCATGCTTCAAGAGAGAGAATATGGAAGACTTGATAAGAGGTCCGACCTCAAGAGAGAGACATAGAGAATTTGACATGAAGTCCGCCAACACTTGAAGACAGATGGAAAAAGACTCTCAAAGTCCGCCATGGAAAAATGTTCACCAAGCCCGACCTAAGGAGAGAGAAAACTTGACATGAAGAGAGAGGATGGAAAAGTTTCATGAAATTCGCCATGCCAAGAAGGAAAATGGCAAAGAAAAAAGTCCGACTTGAAGGGAGATGAAAGAAAACTTGGGAGTCCACCCTTGCACATGGCAAGACCAACAGGAAGTCCGCCAAGAATTTGGCATCATGAAGACAACGTCAAGCACATCATCAAGTACATCCAACTTACACAAGCCAAATTCAAAATTGAAGACAAGTCCACCTACGAAGTTCATTTGAGCAGAAAAATGGCCAGAATCTTGAAGGTGTTACAAAATGAAATTGAATAGCCAAAATTTGGCTTGAGTATGGGAAATTCTTCACAGAGAAAGTTCCAATTTCCTCCATTGTGGCGAAAGTACAGGGGAGTTCCTCTCCAAATTCAAGGCACTTGAAGGAATTCCAAAGCAATCCGGGAAGAAAGACTTAATAACTTCAAGTCTAAACAGGTGCTCCAAGGCGAGGTGAGAAGAAGAAGCCAAAGTCATCCAAGATCAAAGCACAAAGGATAGAGTCATCGGCAAGGAAAATATTCTAAGGAACAAGACCAAAGTGACCAAGGAAGACATCCAGCACGCTGAGGTGGCGCCTCGTCATCTTCCAAATCAACATGCAATAACTTTCTATTTTACTGTTGGTTCATATTTAGCAAAAAGGACAAGTGTCCTCGAATGTAATTTTCTCATTGGTCGAGGAGTAGTTAGTTGCAACAAACCCTAATTAGGGTTTTATTCTGTAATCTTGGCCGTTGATCCTAAATCAATCTTGGCCATTGAATTGTAATTGGGGAGCCTATAAATTGAGCTCACCCCTCATTTGTAAAGCATAGGAGCATGTTGCAAAACATGTTAAGATAAGTAATTGTTGTGTACGATTGCTAAAGTAATAAGTAATGCATGCATTGTTTTGATGGTGATTACTTCTCTTATTTTGGAGTTGGCATGGTTCTTATCCCTCATCATAGTTTAGATTTTATTTCATGTGTGTTAGATGAATGCAAGCTCTGATAAGTATTGATTCATGGTGAAACTTTTTGCTCATACTTTCTTTGAATGGATGATTTTCATTCAATGCGTAAAGTTAGCCTGAGCTTATTTTGTGGATGCTTAACTTCTGTCTGGATAATTATTGTTCGATTTGATGGTAGTTATTCGTGACGTGAAAATCATAAGCACGTTCCCTTGAAGATTGCACCCCTTTGTGTAGTTGTCGTTGAGCGTGGCGAAGCAAAGCGTGGTTATTGGTTCCACCAAGTCAATACCGTCTCTTGAATTCTTAGAAAGTAGACTAGAAATTCTAAACCTTTATCTCCTTTTTTTAGTTTGTTTGATCCAAGACCCAAACAGTAGAGCCTCATTGTCTGGACCTTCATTGTGAATTGAACAAGCCTAGCATAAGTCCCTTTGTGTTAGCAGCATATCACAACGACCATTCAGCTTATCTGCACGTCAATACTTGACATAGGGAACCTTGGAATCGCCATATGATCTTCTCGCAATCTTAGCATACGCGGTGGTTTTTCAAGAGAGGATAGGGTGTCTTTGGGCATTTTATTCTGATGTTTGGTGTGTCATAAAACACGCATCAACAGTTACCTAGTTAGCATGGTCAGATATCAAGTCAGTCAGAACCCTGTACCTTGAAGAGTAAAGCAGAGTAGTGTGCAATATACTGGTGCAGTCAGTTGTAATGAGATAAGATGCCTTAGACCCACTAGGTGGTGATCAATAAATATGGATCTAAGTTAGGATGAGATGAAGTATGCTGCAGTTGAACGTCTTACTATGTGATAGGTTCAATTGTGGCCAAGCTTGTCGGCCATAGATAAAGTGCATGCAGGGGAACAAAAGGAAACATGCTGTAGTATGATAAGGGACTGTGTAAAGGAGAAGGGATCATGAAGGTGACCTAAAGAATCCAGGAGTATGGCCACCGTTGACCCCTTTTGTGTATTGCATGCAGAGTGGCATTGCCAGGAGGTTGAAACACTGGGGAGTTAGTGAGTACTGGTTATCTCATTTATATATTTACAGTTTCCTTTTCATCATGCAGCTAGATATCAGGAACTGTTTGAGAGAGCTGTGATATTTTGCAAGTGATTTAATATTTCGGTATTGTTTGAGTTTTGCGATGCATCCCTTTTTTCTTTAGGAAATTTCATGCCACCTTTGCTTGTAAATATAAATTATCCAGCAATTAACTAGTATGATTTACCTACACGCCTATATGATGAATTTTAGTAATGGTCTTTTTTGTTTCAAATGAGTCATTTTGTGCTGTGTCAGAATGGAATTTGATTGATACCCAGATGCTGAATTAGGTTGTTCCAGCTTGGAAATGTCTTTGTGCTGCTTGAAATGATTTAACTCATTACTGTCCTGGGAATTTTGAAATTGTCACTAGTGCTTGCCTTCAAGAGAGTTTTGATCAATTGATTACTATGGGGTTCATCCCAGAGCTGCATATATATGCTGAATTTCATTTTACTTCGGGAATCTTTCCTTACATCCTCCTTTTGTATAGTTGGCTGAGATTTTTGAATAAAATTTAGTTGAATGGAATTATTTCAATTGGTTGAATATACAAGACATGAGTCATGACTGAGCTAGATGTCAATACAGCATGGACCCCATTTAAATGTGTCACAATTAATATATTGATTATAGAAAGTAAAAAATTGTAGATGAATTGTCTTATGTAAAAGGTTCCTCCAGTATGACTAGCAGTTGCACGACTTGGTGTGAAGTTCTTACTGATTGGCATTATGTGTTATTATGGACAGCAGTTATAATTGAGAGTGGATGTAGTCGTCTTCGTTTTATTTCTTTCAGTCTTAAACTTTTTCATCTATATGTTTTCCTTTTTTTAAAAAACCTATTTTTTAAATTGTAGATTTCAAAAGTTTCAAATTTTAAAAGAGAATATAGTTGTCTTTGCTCCATTTCTTTGTTTGTTCCTTATTTACTCTCGATGGGAAAGATCTTTCAATGTTTCTTTTTCACTCTCCAAAGGAAAGGAGCATCATAATGTTGTTTTCTTCCATCTCAAAAGACACATAGTCATTTTGATAAAGAGAATCTTAGTGAAATTTACAACATGCATCAAAGTGATCTTCAATGTTTAAATTGCAGCTTGTTTATTCCTGTGGCTGAAAACATATACTAGTATCCTAAAATTTCCCTTGGTTTGTCCATGTTTCTTTTTTGATTGGTAAAATGAGGGATGCAACAGTTCCTGCATCCATTAAGATAGCCATAGCTAGCCATAGCAAAAAGTCAGCAGCTGCAAGTTTTCCCAGGCAAATCCATATTGGATGAAAATTTATGCTGAAGCAAAATGTCGACCAAGATATAATTCAACTGAAAAGGGACATATTTATTCATCATAAAATTAAGTTTTTAACATTCAAAAATTGAAAATTCTTGTAGTCATGACAATGATTTGGCTTTCCTTAATCAGCATACAACAATTTCAAAATTGGTCGACAATGGATCTTACATCCCATACTTATCATTTGCGAAAAATGAGCACAAGGAAAACAAAATAGTGCAAACAAAAAGACTTAAAATGACTTCCCTTGATCTGTGTGCTGCCACACAGGCCCATGCACTCACCTTGAGCTCCTTGATCACTTGTGCAACTCCTTGTATTATGTGTTACCTTCACAGTGCTAGGAACCATGTTGTGCAGCATAAAAGATATATAGCTCTTGCACAGCCCTTTGCCACATCTGCACCTGTGCACAGTACTGCACACCCTTTACAAATTCTAGAACTTCACAAAGAATCTTTTGCAGTATCTCGAGGTACATTGCAATGCTTTAGTTCATGCAAGTTACAATTCTATGCAACTTCTAGAGCTGCTCCATGGAAAAACACCTGTCCACATGGTGAACATTTGGAAGTTAAATTGTTGGAAGAAGAAGAGCCATGCATAGGAGTTCAATTGTCTCAATTGTTTCAAATTCCATAACAGACCTTTCACCTTCTCAACTTTGTAATTTACATATAAATACTTATAACCTTAGTTAGAGGTAGATATAGGAAGGATAGGAGAAGATATGCAACCATACATCTCCCTTCAGTGTATGTCATGTACATAACACATAGATCAGTAAAATTTTCTCTTTTTGTTTTATATTTTCTCTATTCAAACCCTTTTCTCAATTTGCTTCCACACACATACAACACACCTAAATCCCCATTTAGAGTGTTGTCCCCTGATCTCCTGGAATTGCGATCATTGGTATTAGAATGGTTCATCTTGCATGCCCCTATTGAATGAGATTGTAGTATCTAAAGTGTGATGTCAAACTATGAGATCCCTTAGAGTATCTCTTGTGTCGTTTCAAGTGAGTTGAATGGGTGTAGACAAGGTGCAAGATTGAGTCCATGGGATGATCAAAGGTGAAATTGCAAAGGCACTTCAAAAACAAAGGACATTTTTGTTCAACCAGTTCGTTGAAGTTCTCGACAGGTGGTTTAGTTGGCGCAAGCTTTAGGTAAATATTTTGGTGGGTAAGTCCCTAAGTTCCGAGTAAATCTAGGCATTTTTTTGTTAAGAGGGTAAAGAGATGTAAATGTTGTAGATAATTGGCTAGATCAATCAGACTCATTTTTCTTTGTGAATGACTTTTTTGTTGAAGAAACAATCAAGATTACATTTCTAAAAGTTTCCTTGCCTTGGAAATTTCTTTTTTGTTAAGAAGTGGTCTAAAATGCATGCTTTGTGGGAGGAGGATCAATCAAAAAGCATCTCCCCAATTTATCACTTCTTCAATTGAGAAATCCATAGGTTTGTCTAGAGTGTTCAATTGTAATATTTCCACATACTTTCTTGGTTCTATGAATTGTGTTACCATAGAAAGTGGGGTTGTGTGATCACTTGAAACCTCAAGCCTTCCATCGTAGTATGACCATTTTCTTGTGCAACACCTAGTGGATATCATGACAAAAAGCATAGAAGACATGCACCTCTTGCTTTGGCAAACAAACCCTATATGCCATAGCCTCTGACTTCCTTGTACCCAACACTTTAGAATCCTTATTCCTTTTCACCTATCCACCTTCAAGGCCAAGCAAGACCATTCAATTAAATTTCTTTGAGAGGAACATTTGCAAAACCTCATGCATAAAGCTGCGTTCGGAACCCATGTAGCCAATTTTGCAATAAAATCTTTCCATACTAGGGATTTAGAACTAGTCAACCCATTAACCTCAAGGCTTTCCTCTCCAAGCACTACCTCTACAAATACAAGGGGTTCTTCCAAATTATAGGTAAACATGGCCAATATGCATTTTTTGACTTTCCCTTTATGCCTTGAGTTGTGGTCTCTTTTCATTGCTTGATTATGAGCCATCTCAAAATGGCACCACCACATAGACACAACCAAACAGAAAACACCCCCTAGAAGACCAAAAAGGAATTTTTAGAACTGCAAGAAAATAATGACCACCACCCAAACAAATAAACCATTCACATGCCAATTTAGGGCCATCCACCCTTGACCACATTGACTAGTGTCCTTACAACATTACTATTAAAGTATTAATTATAATATTAATGGTCATCTTAGCTTTATTTAGTCGTTAGTTTACTTTTTAGTTAACTTAGTTTTTAGTAACTTTTGTTTATGCTTTAGTTTGTTTTAGCATCTTTCAGTTTTTAGCTTTAGTTTGCTTCAGTTAACAATGGTTTCTTTTTAGAAACATTGTCTTGTAATTTTCTTTATAAGGAGTTTTCCTAAGGTAAACACAGAATTACGAATATTGAATATCAATTATCATTTCATGGTATCAGAGCTTAGGCTCAAATTTTTTGACAAATTTTTAGTAATAAAAATTTGGGTTTCCCTAAGGATTTAAAAAAATAAAATTCTTAGATGTTTTCTTCATGTGTATTGCTTGAAAATTTTGAGGATTTTCAAAAGAAGAAAATTCGTGGGTTCATTTGCAGCAGATTTTTGAGAATTTTTTTCAAGGAAAGAAATTGTGGATTTTGAAGAAGATTTTTGTGGGTTTTTTTAAAAAAATTTACAAGTGTTTTTTATGAGTTTTTTTGACGATTTTTTCCTTTCTAAAAATCGTGGGTTGCTGCTAGGGTTTGCAGACCAGTTTTTTGGGCAATTTTTTTCTCAACAAAAAATCGTGAGCTTGAAGATTTTAAAGAGTTTTTGAAAATTGTCTATAAATTTTTTTGCAATTTAGAAGTTTTTTGAGAATTTTTTCTAAAAAAATCATACTTTTCAGAGTTTTTGAAGGCTTTTATGAAAAATCTTACTGTTACTAAGCCTCTTTTTTAGATGATTTTTGAAAAAAATTGTGAGTTGTGCTAGCTAATTGTCTAGAGTTTGTGCCAGTGGGTCACAAAATTACCTCGTTTTTAGTATTTCTGGAAAATGGGAGGGATGGCGTCTTTGTACAATGTTATGTTGGCAAATACGTCAACATGTGGAAGCAGAGGATGTTTACCATCTTTGAATACCGATGTCTGGATGCGCTTGTTCTAGGTACAAAAGTTCGTCCCACAACTGTGGGGAAGGATTAGGACAAGTATGATGGAGATAATAGGGAGGCAGTTATGCTTCTAAAATTATCTGTCACTAATGAGATGTTACCAAAAATACCATCTGGTAAATCTGTTGTGGAGATCTGGAAGCATTTAAAAGATCTCCATGAGACCTCTGACAAGGGCGGGGCTTTCTTTCTGAAGAATATGTTGTTTTCCATTATGATGGATGACCAAGTGTCTTTGTAGGAGCACTTGATGAAAATTAAAGATATTCGCGATCAACTAGAGGCGATTGGTTGTAAGATGGAAGAGGAGGATACGGTGGTGATGACTTTGAAAAGTTATCCACGTTCCTACGAGCACTTCATTGAAATGCTCAATATTACATCCACCAATGTTGACTTGAAGTTTGATGAGCTGTGCAACAAGCTTTTGCAATAGGATCGGTGGAGGAAACAGTTTGGGAGCAGCAGTGAGTCTCCAAGTGTTGAACAAGCATTTACTGCTAAGGACATTGGCAAAGGTAAGTCCACTCAACAGAAAGGATGAGGCAATTCAGAGGAGAGCTCCAAGAAGTCTATTACTTGTCGTTACTGTGGAAAGATTGGTCATATACAAAAGTATTGCAGAAAGCAGTTGGCTGATGAGATGTCCAACTAGGAAGAGTCTCAACAAAGTTCTCAAGTGGTGGAGTATAGTGAGCAGAAGGAGTTTGCATATTATTCATTTTGATGACTAGCACACCATCAGAATATGGGTAGACTTAGTTTACGTTTGTAGGATGACCATTAAGGGAGGGTATTAAAGTATTAATTGTAATATTAATGGTCATCTTAGCGTTAGTTAGTCGTTAGTTTACTTTTAGTTAACTTAGTTGTTAGTAACTTCTGTTTATGCTTCAGTTCATTTTAGCATCTTTCAGTTTTTAGCTCTAGTTTGCTTTAGTTAACGATGGTTTCTTTTTAGAAACATCGTCTTGTAATTTTCTTTATAAGGAGTTTTCCTCTCCTTTTGTAAACATAGAATAACGAATATCAAATATCGAATATCAATTATCATTTCAATTACAATTGGAATTAGAATTTTAATCACAATGCTGCACTATGCTGCTAAATATAGAGAGACCAAGGGGCCAAAAAACAAAGAATAAAAGGTTCTAGATATTTCTAGAGAGTCGAAGCAAAGTATGGTCTTCACTTGCACTTAGAGCGATCTAGAGAATCAAAAAGTTGTTTCCTTAAGTTTCTATAAGTTGGAAGAAAGCCTTGTAATAGAAATTTCCTATAATCTGAAGTTGTAGCCATTCAGCCACAGCCTCTGTCACTGATTTTAGAATCCTGGACAATTTGATGGTATCAGAGCCAAGTTCCTGTCGCTAAGTATAGTTTTGCTTTAAGATATCTTGCAGCCTTGGTCAAAATAGCAACCTTTCTGAGAAAATCTCTTTTACTAAAACATTGTCTCCTTTTTCATTTCTCCATTGTTTATCCCAATTCAGACCTTGCTTTCCCAGGTATCTTTGAAAAAGTCTTAATGGCAGAATTTCATAAAGCATCTCTTAGCAATCCAGGTTACAAAATCTTAAATGAAGCTGAAGCTGAAGCTGAAGGAGTTTATTAGCTTTGTGAGGAAGGCATTACACAGTCTATATTGCAAGGGGAATCTTCTAGTTAAGAACCAGAAATCTAAGTTACAGAAGAAGCATTACTATGTAGCATAGTTTAACTTTAAACCGCCAACTTTGAAACTAGAAGCTATTTATAAAAAGGTTAGGATTAAAGTCAAATGGCCTGTTAATCAGATTTCTGTATAAGTCTACTGTTAAGTACTTTGTGAAACTGCATGATAAGGCTGTAGAATTGGCTATAAAATAGACTTGGAAAAAAATATCAAACATATTTGTTTCCATGCATTCCTGAGTTAGAAATTGAGTATATAAGAAGTCATGAAGATGTCATGTTTGTATATTTTGGCTTAATAATAGTCTATATTGAACCATTAGTACCTTCAGACATTAAGCCTGTGTCTTACATTGCTATCTGTGATCGTAGACAAGTTAGTTTTAAACATGTCTGTCAGCTATCTTTAGTTTCTCATCTCAATGATGGACTTCGCTACAAATTCCATTCTCATCTTTATGTATGCACAAGAGATAAAGGTTGTGAAGAAGTAAAGCATGGGTCATGAAACTATTGGGGTTTGTTTCCTTTTGTATATGGTTTTGACATGTTTGGACCTTTCCAGTATGCATTGATAAATATCCAAATACTATATTCCATGATCAATACTAATAATCCAAAATTATTAAAAATCTTCCATATGCCAAAAGGATTAGACGTACTGTAATAAGTATAATTACAAAAAGGTTTGATTGAGTTCATTGAAACTTCTGCAGAATGGAAATTAGATTGGCTAAAAAATGTTGTCCCACATATGAAAGAAAGAAAGAAACCTGTCCAAAGAATAGGTCAGACCATAGATGCAAAACTCACAGAGTACTCACAAAACTTGTGAGTCAGAAATGGTGGTGAGTAACTCACCAAAAAGCTTGCTCCTGGTTTTTTCATACACTCATGGAAATTTATTTGCAAAAGCTCATCAAAAACTCGTTATAATTCTGAAATTTTTTATGGATAAACTTGCCAAATCGGTATAAAATCATTTTTTCTGCCCAAAGTTAAAAAGTTATTGTGATTTTAGCATTTTTGGGATGCGATTGAGGATGACTGTGGGAACCATGGGCATACAAATACAGAGGTTTTTTTGGCCTTTTATCTTCTCAGCCCTTGGATATGAGTGTGAATGGAAAATCTAGAAATTTCATAGTTTAAAATTTTAAAGTTACATCCAATCCAGAATTCAAAGAATGACTGTTATTAGTGTCACAGAACCACAGATATTAGATTGAATACCAAAAACAAATAAATCTTTTATTATGCAAGCTTCCAATTCCTATCAAATTATCAATGATCATCATGTTTACAAACTACAATATAGCTTTTAAAAAGCCATCTAGCTGACAGCTGCCAAAAATTTCTATTTACTTCTCATTTATGAATTCCAAAGCTTTAAAGTTTGCCAAAACTCTTAACAAATGCTGAGTGAAAACTTTATATGAGAAGGGAAGTTTTCATATTATGATCAAAAAATATATTTTACATTGATTTATTTTGTTTTTAGTTAGCATTTGTTAAGTGTTTCTTGAAAAATTTACAGATTCAATCTAATATCTGTGATTTTGTAATTCAAAATAAAATAATGTGGTTCAAAATTAAACAGTAACTATCTGATTTAAAAGAAAAAGAATTCTGTAGTAACTCTTGC
>VDFB02252573.1:0-49006 GCA_007258455.2 Sequoia sempervirens
TATAATATTAGAAACTCTATCTCTTTCACTTTTTATAATTTTGGAAATTTTACCTATTTCACTTATTATAATTTTTTTATAATAAAATATTATTTTATACATGTTTTTTTAAATTTTAGAAACTTTAGCCATTTCACTTATTATAATTTTTTTTAAACGAACTATGATATTGATTTTTTATAATATTATAATAATATTCTATTCTTTGATTAATTTTATGAACTATAATTAAAATGATTGTAAATTATGTTTGTAGAGAATATATTTTTAATTATTACTAATAAATTTAGAATATTTCTTTTATACTTACTTTTTAAAATTTTAGAAACTATAACTTATACTAATTTAAAAACTTACTTTTATATTAAATAGTAAATTCATAATATTTCTTGCATAATTCTTTTTTTGATGAATAGGTACGTATCTATATTAATTCAAATATAAATATACATATTCACAAAAAAAGGGTGGGTGGTAGAGAGGCACACCCCAAGAGTCAAATGGGAAACACCTAGAAATTTAACAAACAACATGGGCTAAGCCCAAAAGTCCAAAAATAACAAAGATAAAAGGGCCATTAAGCAGTTAGAGTAGTGCCAACAAAGCTAGGAGGGTCTCTATCATCCAAATTTCTCCCCCATACATTAGTAGGATCTAGAGTGACATTAGGAGGAGGACCCCAACCATCATCATCATCTTTTTTCTCTTTATCTTCTTCCTCATGCCACAACAAGATTGCAAGAACTATATGCAGGAATGCTTTATTAGTACCTAGCCACCAAGAGCCAGGAGCAGGAGGAATATTAGAGGGCCATCCACCACCACTGCCGCTCCCTGAAGCACCACTAGAAGGCCACCCCTCAGTAGCTCGTAGTGAAGGAGAATGGTTTCAATAAGGAGTGTGAGAATCCCATGGAGGTAGGGGCTAGGAATGGGGACACATAGAGCCACTCTGCTATAGGCCCCTAGAGGGTGACCAGTTACAGGAAGAGGTGGGAGAAGCAGGGACCTAAGCAATAGTACAAGGGGCATTTCCCTAGTGGTTTAGAAGAACCTAGAGGTGAGCAACCTCAAGTGCAACTTTTTTAGCTTCCACTTGAACCTATAAAAGAACATTAGAGAAAATCATAGCTTTAGCATATAGAGAAACATGAATATCCATTTGAGAATGTGAAAAAATACAAGCATTTATGTCCTTCCAAATATTGAAAATAATTTCCACCCTGAAAGTCTGCCAAAGCTTGGTGAATTTTGCAGGAAGTCAGGGAGAATCTCCAAGCAACACCATATGCCAGGAGAAAGGTTTTGGCCCAAAGGGCCAAACAAAGTCATGAATCCAAGTCCAAAGCTGTTGAGCTATGGGGAAAAACTAGAAAAAATGCTTAAAATTCTTAGCTTTCCCACAAAAAGGGCAGTGAGGGTCTCAGACCCCCAGGTGAACCAGCCGAGAGCCCACAAGCAAGCCCTAGGAAAGAATACACCAGGAAAAGTGGGTGAGCTTTAGCTCAACACTTGCAGACCAAGTGGCAAAAAATATTTTATGCCAAACATGAGTGGGGGATTCAAGAAGCCACCTTTGGTTCAAACTCTGAATCATAGGAAAATGTGGTGAGAGCCATCTATAACCAAGTTGAGGCTTTTTGTTCCTGAAAGGGGTGTCGAGATACAACTTCTAGTGTTTCCACCAAGGTTTGGTCCCATGAATTCCATAATAAGTGGCACGTTCCTAGCTATGAAGCCTGTACTGGGCACACAAATCATCCCACGACATGATACGCATGGTGGGTATGGAAAAAATCTAATGTAGGGTCTAAATAGCCTTCTTGTGAAATCTGAGCACCTTAAGCCCTGGCAACTTAGCCAGCGGTTGACCATTGCTAGCAAAAAGAGGTGACCACCAAAAATTGTGTTGATTTAGAGAAATCCCATCTCAAAAACTAGAGCCAGCCCAACGAAGCCAAGGTTTGATAGCTTCTCAGGCTCACCAAATGCTTTTGGCTACAAAATTCCCAACAATCTAGATTGGTTCATTCATGACTAGAAGGGTTTGAAAGCCAATCCCCTTCCAGGAAAGTCTATGAACAAGGAAGTCAGATTGAGTACTATGCCTGAGAAAAATTTTCTAGGCCTCGTCCCTAGTAAGGGCATGAATAATCCGTTTAACACAGAGCAGTACCTTGTCATTTAGTAGAAAGAAGCCCAAGGCTTCCTAGATCTTTGGGAAGACAATAGAATTCCCAGGCCACATGATGAAACCCTCTATGAGTTTCAGATGAGGCCTAGAGAAAATCATGAAGCAGCTTCTTGAGCTTGCTATAGGTAGCTTTGGAGGGGGTCCACCAAGAAGAATAATAAACATGGGTGGTCGCTAGGATTTTGGAGCACACCTGGAATTTCTCTGTTAAAGAGAGGGGCTTAGTAACCCAATAAGTAAGCTTCTGTTCAACTTTGTAGAGCACAGCTTGCCAAAGCTTAGCTAGAGATGTTTGAAAAGCAAAGAGAATGCCCAAAAATTGAAAAACTTCACCAGGCCCAATCCACTTCCAACCATACTATTGTAGCCATGACAAGGAGGGCAAGATAGATTGCTGGTAACATAGAGTTTTATGCCACTAGATGGTAGAGCTAGAGGAAATACATAAAGTATTAAGCCACTCAAGAGCAACTGCAATAGAGTCTTCATCTTCCAGAAGGGTGAGGAATGAGTCATTAGCAAAATGGCCATTAACAAGCCAAGCTTGAGAGTTGGGCAAAGAAATGCCCTTGACTCACCGTTGGGAAACCGCATTGGCCAAAAGATAGCGAAAACCCTCAGCTACAAGCACATATAAAGAGGGGGCTAGTGGGCATCCTTGCCTAATGGAAGGAAAGAGTGCAAAGGTAGAGGATTGATAGCCATTGATGGTGATACAAGCTAAGGCATCTGCAAAGAGTATTGAAATAGATTGAATCAAATTGGGCCCAAAACCCAAGGCTTGCAATATAGCAAGAATAAATGGCCATTCAATGCGATCATAAGCCTTAGAAAAGTCAATCTTAATGAACATGACTTTCTGGTTTGAGCGTCTGGCGCATTTCATGCCTTCTTAGACAACAATGATATTATCCAAAATAAGTTTAGATTTGATGAACCCAATTTTTTCTAAGTGCACAATCTATTATAGAAGATGGCATATTTTGAGAGCCAAGGCCTTGGCGATAATCTTGTAGGAGACATTAAGAAGCATGATAGGTCACCAATTATAGATGTCTTCTGGGTCACCTAGTTTAGGTATGAATTTTATGTTACCTTTATTGATTAAATTACCTAGGGAATTAGAGTGAAATGCTTCTATGTAAACTTGATGTAGATCATGCCCAATATCATCCCACATGGCTTTGTAGAATTCACAAGGGAATCCACCAATTCCTGGGGCTTTGTCATCAACCATGGAGTACCAGCCTCTTTGAGATCATCAACTGATAAAAGTTGATCACAAGAAATTTTCTGAGCTGAAAAGAGCTTATTTGGCACAACAACAAAGCAATCTTGAAGGGCTTGCTATCACATAGGTGTGACTTTCTGTACAGTGAAAACTTGCTCATAATGACACACAAAGTCCTAGAGAATGTTAGGAAGCTTAGAGAGCACTTGAGCACCATCTTTAATTTTTTTAATTCACATGGATGTGTACCTGGCATGCAGATCCAAGAAAAACTCTTTAAAGGAATGATCACCAGCTTTTAGCCAATGCAATCGGGCTTTGATTTGTGCTCCTAGAGCAACATAGCTATCAACAATTTGTTTTTTGTTCCCTAGCTCCGCCACCCTTGTAAAGAATGAGAAAAGGGGTTGGCCGCAAAGCCTCAGATGCAGCACGGAGGTTAGTGGTAGTAGCCTCATAAGATCATCGGTGAAAAATATCTAGCTAGCACCCATAAATGCACAAAAATCTAGCCATGCGAATGATAGCCTCATTCCACCAAGAAATCCAACCTGTATGATGAGCTATCCTGCACTCCAAATTCCAAACTCTGTGAATGTGGGCCAATGTAGGCTTTTGGCAAAGTAAAGACGTGTTTAAAAAAAAAATTATTTTTACATGTACTATGTTGTAGAGTCTCCCATTCAATGCAGAAGGAAATGGGGAAATGATCTGACAAGGTCACATCCACTAATGGCTTAATCAGGATAGAGGATCTGTCAAAAGAGAAAAAAGATTGTGCCAAGATCATGGCACGATCAAGGCACTTAAATATTCTAAAAGAACCAGCTCAGAAATTGCACCAAGTGTGCCAGAGAGAATGAGAATGGCTATGACCAATATTGGGATCAAAAAGCCCCAATTTCTTGCAAACTTAATTTTTTAAATTTTAGAAACTATAATTAAGACACCTACTTTTATATGCAATAGTAAATTTTGAATATTTCTTTTATACTTAATCTTTTAAATTCTAAAAATCCTAACTATTTCACTTATTTATTTATTCAAGTATTAGAATGTACTTATTGATGATTTACATGTATATGGCTTTCATCTTACTCATATTAAGAGCATAAAATTCCAAACATTGATTCATCTTATTTAGTGGGGAGGAGCATTCGAGACCCATGGGAATATTGCTACAGATGTCTATCAGAGAAAACCAAAAGTGGAAAACAAGGCATTGTTGAGGAAACTAAATGAGACACAATAGAGTTAGCTATTGGGGTAGTGTAGATTCAAGTAGAGGGCCAATGCACTAACCAAGCATAGAGAGATTCACCAATAATCGAACTCAACAAACATTTTTTGCCCCAAGTAGCAATCAAACTGCACTATTATCAACAATCATAACAATGGCATTCAACAAATATATGCTGCCCCAAGTAGCAATCAAGACTCTTATGGCCCTTACCTTAACTCAACTATTCACATGGACTTATTGTTGAAAAAATTCAATACACCCTCTTCTACACCTTCAAGCTCTTAGCCTCTATAGCTTCACTTGGAGCCAGATAAAAATTCAAAAGCTAAAGTTTGTGGTACAGGAATTGCAGGAGCGAAGCTTAGTATAACAGAATACAAAATGCAAATTCATATCAGGGATCAAATTGACTTGGTTTTTTTCTTTTAATATATCAAACAACTCTCCCACTACCCTCCCCTATCTCTTAACTTCACACTATTCTTGTACATTTCATTTACTCACTCCTCATATCACCCACACTAGTTACCTCCATGTCTCTTCGTATTCCATCACTTCCATTAGTTATGCTTACCTTCCCTTTTTATGTATTGAGGTCTTTTCCATCACTATTGTGATTGGAGAAGGCCTCTCAACATAATTAAAATTAAAATGTTAAATCACTACACCTAAAAAAAAAATTTAGAATTTAGAAAGTTAAGTATGAAGGAGCTTTACTAAGTTTAAGATTGCATATAAAAGTAATTTTTTAAATTAAAATATCATAAATTTATTATTACACATTAAAATATTAGGTTCAAGTAGGGTTATGTTTAATATTAGGTTAGGGTAAAGTTTCAACTATATTTACTATTGGATTTCTATTAGGTTTAGAGTTAGGGCTAGGGTTTGCATTCAATTAGTGTTAGAGTTAGATTTAGATTTCTATTAGGGTTAGGGTTAGGGTTACAAGTTAAGATTAGGATTCATAATGGATTTAGGCTTAGGTTTAGGGTTGTGTATTAATTAGTGTTAGGGTTTATCATTACAATAAGAGGAAACATTCAACTATGATCTAATTAAGGTTACATTTAGGTTTTATATTCAATTAGGATTAGAATTTAATTATAGTTAGAGTTAAAGTTAGATTAGGGTTAGGGTTCAATTATGGTCAAGGTGAAACTGTCTTTACAATCATTTCTCTATATGCCATTGAGGGTGAAAAATAAAAAACAAAAAAAAAGGGGTAAATTAGAACTGGATATAATTACGATTTGATTTGAGGTTTTTTTAGGATTAGGGTTATGCTTGGGGTTAGGTTAAGTGATAGGGCTAGGATTAGGATTAGGATTTGGGTTAGGGTTAGGGTTAGAGTTAGGGTTAGGATTTGGGTTGGTGTTTGTGTTAGGATATCTCAAGGTTATGGTAAGAGTTATTGATTGGGGTTAGGGTTAGGATAAATATTTAGGGCTAGCCTTCTAATTTTAAAATAATGATTGGGCTTAGGTTTTAAGGTTCAAATAAGTTTATATTTAGCGTTAGGTTTAATGTTTTGGGTAAGTTTAAATTGGTAATATAGTTAGAATTAAGGTTCCCCACTAGAATTTGGGTTAGTGTTTGATTTAGAATTGTTAGTAAAGTTAGAAATATGGTTAGGGTTATAACCATAATTAAGGTTAGGATTAGGGTTAGGATTATGGTTATTGTTAGAGTTATTGTTAGGGTTAGGGTTATCAGCATGAATATGTTTATGATCATGAATAGAGATTGTAGTTATGGTTATTGTTATGGTTATGGTTATGGTTAGGATTAGGGTTATCATCACAAATAGGATTATCACCATGAATAGGATTATTGTTAGAGTTAGGATTAGGATTAGTTTTATCATCACGAATATGATCAATATTAACGTTATAATTATGGTTAGGGTTAGGTTTATCAACACTAACATGTTTACTATCATTAATATTGACTACAATTATGGTTATGGTTATGGTTATCTTCACTAAAAGGTTTATCATCAAGAATAGGGATCACTATTTTAATCCTAACCCTAACCTAATTAAACCCTAATCCTTAATCCTAACCTAATTAAAACTTAATCCTTATGGTTATCCAAATCCTAAACCTAACCCTAACCCTAAACTAATTAAACCCTAACCCCAACCCTAAACTTTATCCTAATCCTAACCTAATTAAATCCTAACCCTACTCCTAACCCATAACTCTAATCCTAACCATAATCCTAAAACTAACCCTAACCCTAACCCTAACCCTAATCCTAACCTAATTAAACCCTAAACCTAATCCCAACCCTAAACTTAACCCTATTCCTAATCCTAACCCTAACCCTAACCCTAACCCTTATCCTAATCCTAATCCTAACCCTAACCCTAACCCTCATCCTAACCCTAAACCTAATCCTAACCCTAACCCTAACCTAATTAAACCCTAACCCTAATCCCAACCCTAAGCCTAAACCTAATCCTAATCCTAATGTAATTAAGCCCTAACCCTAATCCTAACCCTAATCCTACCCCTAACCCTATTCCTAATCCTAACCCTAATCCTAAAAATAAACCTAATCCTAATTAATAAACCTAACCCTAACCCTAACCATAACCTTAATCCTAACCCTAACCTAATTAAACCCTAAATCTAACCCTAACCCTAATCTTAATCCTAACATAATTAAATCCTAACCCTAATCCTAACGCTAATCCTAAACCTAACCCTAACCCTAAGATAATTAAACCCTAACCCTACCCCTAATCTTAACCTAATTAAACCCTAACCCTAACCCTAACCCTAACCCCTACCATAATCCTAACCCTATTCCTAACCCTAATCCTAATCTTAACCCTATCCCTAACCTAATTAAATTCTAATCTTAATCCTTATCCTAATCCTAACACTAAACCTAAATATAATCCTAACCTAATTAAACTCTAGCCCTAACCCTAACATTAAACCTAACCCTAATCTTTACCTAATTAAATTTTAACCCTAACCCTAAACCTAATCCTAAACCTAAGCTAATTAAACTCTAACCCTAATCATATTCTTAATACAAATCCTAACCCTAATCCTAAACCTAACCCTAACCCTAATCCTCACCCTACTAACCCTAATCCTAATCCCAAACATAAACCTAATCCTAATCCTAACCTAATTAAACCCTAACCCTAATCCTAACTCTAATCCTAACCCTATCCCTAATCCTAACACTAACCCTAACCAAAACCCTAACCCTAATCCTAATCCTAACATAATTACACCCTAACCATAATCCTATTTCTAATCCTAACCTAGCCCTAACCCTAATCCTAACCGTAACCATAAACAAAATTAGGAAACCTAACCCTAACCTTAACCCTAACCTTAATGTTAAACCTAAACAAAACTAATAAACCTAACCCTAACCATACCCATAGCCTTGTTGTTAGTTCCTTAATTCAATCTCTAACCCTAACCCTAACCCTAACCCTAATCCTAACCCTAACCCTACCCCTAACCCTAACCCTAACCATAATCCTCACCCTAACTCTAATCCTAACCCTAATCCTAACTCTAAACCAAATCCTAATCCTAAACCTAAACCTAACCCTAAGCCCAACACTAATCCTAACCCTAAACCTAACCCTAACCCTAAACCTAATTAAACCCTAACCCTAGCCCTAATCCTAATCCTAACCCTAACCCTAATCCTAACCCTAACCCTAACCCTAAACCTAACCCTAACCCTAAACGCTAACTCTAATTCTAATCCTAACCCTAATCGTAACCTAACCCTAACCCTAAACCTAACCCTAATCCTAATGCTAACCATAACCCTAACCCTAACCCTAATCTTAATCCTAACCCTAAACCTAACCCTAACCCTAATCCTAATCCCAATCCTAACCCTAAACCTAATCCTAACCCTAGTCATAATCCTAACCCTAACCCTAACCCTAACCTAACCCTAACCCTCTAACCCCCCAATTCCAACCCTAAAACCCAACCCTAATCCTAACCGATAACCCCAACCCCAACCTAGAACCCCAACCCTAATCCTTCCTAAACCCCCTAAACCCTAATCCTCCCTAACCCTAATCCCAACCCTAGCCCTAACCCTAATCCTAACCCTAGCCCTAACCTTGTAATCATAACCCTAATCGTAACCCTAATCATATGAACTATCATATTATAATATATTAATTATTATAATAATTTTATAATAATATATATTTAAATATAAAAAATAATTTATTTAAGATATTACATGTTGCTGTGACTACTAGTAGCATATATATATATATATAATTTCAATAATATATATAAAATATGCTAAGAGATATCCTTCTTGAGGCACCTATTCAATTTTCATAAAAAATTTTGATTAAAAAATAGGCTCCTCCCGTATTTTATATATATTATTAAAATTATATATATATATATATGCTAGTAATAATTGTGAATTGCTTCATAGTTTTGTCCAATATTATTCATGTCCTTTTATTTTTTTAAGAATAAATAATATCTTAAAATCTTATTATTTGCATAGTGTATTTTTTTAACATATTTTATTGTGTTGGATACGTTGATAGAGATTAAAAAAAACATTTGAGGCCTTTCCAAAACGAAAGAGGAAATCATTTCTTTGGTTGGGTGGTAATTAAAATTTGATCTTAAATTTCGTCGATCAAAATAATGTTAGGTTGAGTGAAGCCCAAATTAGCATGTTTCCCTCACATTTCGAAATAGTTTCTTTCTTTGTAATAACTTCTATTGGCATGTGTTCACAAATTTAGAAGTTGTCTATTTCGAATGGATTGTTCCATTAATTTGGTTTGAGACCGATTTATAGCTAGCATATATATCTTAAATATAAGATATATAAATTATGTCAAGATATATCGAGGTGTTTAATTTTACAATTTAATACATCTATATTAAAGTTGAATGATGAAAAATTAAATGCTTCAATATATCTCAGCGTAATTTATATATCTTAAATTTAAGATATATATGCTAGTACCAATCACGTGGCGCAACACATAACATGAATTAATATATTATTTTATTATATTATTAGATATATAATAAAATAATTAATAATATATATTATATTAATTAATTATCCTATATTATTTTATTATATTAATAGATAAATTTAATAACATTTTAGTATATTTAATATAAAAATTTAACATAAGTTATAGTTAGGGGTCGAACATGGTTAGGTTCAAAATTTTATTAGGGTCTAGGTTCAAGTTTAATTAGGGTTAGGGTAAAGAGATATATTAGGATTAGGGTTAGGTTAAATTTTTTTAGGGTTAGTCTTAGGGTTAAATTTTAAATAAGGTTAGGGTTAGTCTTAAAATAAGATTATGTATTATAGAGTATAGTTATGGTTAGTGTTATAAATAGAATTAGGGTTAGGGTTATAATTAGAATTAAAGATATGGTTATGAGTAGGGTTAAAATAGGGCTTGGTTTCAATTAGGGTGAGTGTTCAATTATAGTAAGGGTTCAATTTGGTTATGATTTTATAAATGATAAAATTTTATTAGGGTTAGAGTTAAAATTGGGATTAGGGTTGGGGTTATCATCATGAATAGGTTTATCATCATGAATAAGGGATTGGGGTTAGGGTTAGGGTTAGGGTTAGTGTTAGAGTTAAGATTAGGGTTAGGGTTAGGGTTAGTGTTAGAGTTAGGGTTAGGGTTAGGGTTAGGGTTAGGGTCAGTGTTAGGGTTACCATCACGAATAGGTTTATCATCATGAATACAATTAGTGTTAGGGTTATGGTTACAGTTATGGTTAAGGTTAGGGTTAGGTTTATCATCATGAATAGGTTTATCATCACAATTTTAGATTAGGGTTATCATCACAAATAGGGATTGGGGTTAGGGTTAGTATTAAGGTTAGGGTTAGAGTTATGGTTAGGACTAGAATTATGGTTAGGGTTAAGATTAGGGTTAGGGTTAGGGTTATAGTTATGGTTTGGTCCTAATCCTAATCTTAATCTTAATCCTAACCCTAACCCTAATCCTAACCCTAATCCTAACCCTAACATGAACCCTAACCATAACCCTAACCCTAACCCTAACCCTTAAACTAATGCTTCCACCATCAACTTCAAATCACTAACTCTTGGAATCCATCTATCTAAGAGTTGAGTTCGAACTCTCCATCTCTTTGAGACATCTTCATTGCTCTGAGCATCAAAGAATAATTAGCATGAACACTATTCAATTGACTTTGAATTCTCCTATTAAGATGCCTCAAAATAGTATGAATAATCCTATCATTGTTCTCTTACATTAGGTTTTGAGTTTCATCAAGCATCTTATTATATTCCTCAAATTTTTGAAGTAATTTTTCTTTTGTGGGTTCAGTGGATGGAGCTTCATCTGATGGAGTTAGATTCTCTACTACAATGGGCTCTTTGCCCGTGTTGTAAGGCACAATTATAATAATGGCTCATGTGGAGGAGACTGAGGATGAATTGTAGGAGAAATGGGAGTAGTTTTCCTTGAGCTAGCTACCCCTTGCCTAGCACTTCATCATTTCAACTTGTTGAACATTTCCAAAGTTCTCACTCTATTTCAAGCTTAGCTACCCTCTGCTGACCCTTATTATATTCTGCTAGAATCTCCTGGTAGTTTCTTCAAAATGTATCCTTGTCACTTGTGAGGTGCTCAACTATTGCTTTTGTGTTATCAACAACATTTATAGTCATTTCACTCACTTCTAATGTTGGAGTATTTACAACTCTCTTTACAATCAGTCTGCCACTAAATTTTGAAACATCTACAAATTTGGGCTTTCTTGAACTAAGAGACAATGACCATATTGCCAAGGCATCATGCTCCTGACTGAATGCAGATCCCTAAAATGTTAGCCTAGCTTCTTCTTTAGTATGAAATAAAGGCTTATCAATCCTTCTTATTGTATCAAGTACAACTGCATCAGCTATATCCCATTCAAGTAATAGCAAAACACCACTCTTTCACACAAGCTCTCTTCCCTCCTCAGGAGTAATCTTCTTAACTTGCTTCTTCATCTCCAGCATCACATTGGCTTGGATAACATTCTCTAGCAATTTAGGATGTAAAATTATTTCAACTACAACCCTCACTACATATTCTCCATCCTTTTCTCTCCATGTGAAATACCTGAATGCCTATGTCTCAATGAAAGAATCATCCTCCATTATACTTTTCCCAGAGCTTTATGCAACTTCCTTTGGTGGAGAAGGAATCTATTTCTACATATCTTCAAATTTTATCACAATATTATCTTCATCACTGTCAGAATAATCCACTACTCAGCTCTTCTCTACCCTTTGTCTCTTAATTTGTTGTTCCACTAAGGGAGGAGGACTTCTTGGAGGAGAATCAATGTCAATAGGGGCCATATCTTCATTCCATTCCTACAATTTGAAAACTACTACAATCTCCTCCTTGGTGATCTTAACCACCTTAGCACCATTACATTCCCTAACAATTTTGGACACTAGATTATATTTGGCTGCAATATCCTTGACCAAATCCACATCCACATATACATTTGGGACTATAAATTTCCCCATATCTATCCTCCAAGTATGGAAAATAGGATACTCACAATTCTTGTTCCCAAATTCATTTCTGAACATTTTCCAGCCAGTATAGAACAATTTAGCATCCTTGATCTAGGCCTGCTTATCCTACAATCCCTCATAAATCCTAGGGCAATAATATATTCCCGCTCCTTGATGTTTCTAATTGTTCAATGGTTTGAGCTAGTCAGCAATGTCATCATAGATTACCCTAGCTTGGGTTTCAAGAGAAGGCTTCTATGCTTTGAGAGACATGGATATTCAACTAAGTTCACAATGGGCTAGGTTTCTATTAGTAGCCTAGGATACGATTAGAAGACATAGGCTTACACAAATTTGGCCAAGGGAAATAGTTATATACAAAATATTAACAAAAAATAATAATTAAAGCATGTAGGAAAAATAAATCAGAGAAAAACTAACACAATATGCCCTAATTCAAGATAATTCAAAATAAAGCACCAAGTTTAGCTTTAATTGTACTCAATACTTTTTGCGTTAATAGGAACCCTAATCTTCTCACGTCTCGACTCAAACACCTTGGCTCAATCTTCCAGTAGATCTACACTACGTGTGATTTTTCATAATGCAAAGAAATAAATTTGATGAATTTTACAACCAAATTATAATCACTGTTAATGTCCTTTTAGCCATTACTTCTCACGTGTGCCAAGCAAAATGACACCAATGTTCATGTGTTCAATTTCAAATGACAACCATTGATTTCTTTCTGAGATGACACAATGAAGGACATAGATTGAGTCAATAGAATTTAAATTTACTCCATGTGGGTTCATCAACTCATTAGCCAATGAGAATGTGTTGACTAGAAACTGTCATTTCTTCCCATGGGCTCCACTTCTTTACCCAGTAGATGAAACCGCACACGTGTTGCCTAATCGTGGACCTCACACATCTCCCGAGGAGCATTCAATTAAATCTACAAGATGTGTGATGGGGGATTGAGATTTAACCATGTTGATGCTTGTGGGTCATCTATCTGAAATGTAATGGGCATTGGGTTTGATGCAAACTTACTAGGCCCCTCCACAGCAAGGACATTTGTCACATAATTTTGGTCCTCACACATCTTTTGGCAAGCACTCTTCAACTCCTACACAGTGTGTGATGGGAATTATGGATCTCACTGGTAGATCTAATGTACCTTGTTTCTACACATGCCAATAAATGCTAACTTAAAATGGGGCTTGACTAGGCCAATGGGTTTTGACCATCAAAGTGTAAATGTTCCAAAGGGAAGTTTCATGAAACATTTTTTGACCCGACTTTATGAATTAATGAAATGAAAATTAAAACTAGGTAACTAACAAACCTAAGAGAAGGGGGCCGGTTAAATGATGCTTGTGATGGCTTAAATGATGACTTGATTAATTGGTGACTGAGTAGAGGAGGTCAACAAGAAATTAAAATGTTCAAGGCTTAAGACATAGGGAACCTAGAAGCAAGGTTACAGAGCTAAAACCCTAAACCCTATCTAGAGGCATACATGTGACATGCCAATACCAAGCACAAAATGAGCCTAAAATTTTAAAATTTTAGGATCTCTATCAGTGGCTCATTCTTGTGGACACATACCCTTGGTGGGTATGGCGAGAAACAAATCTCCTGGTGAAGTAGACCAACATAGAGGAATTCCAAAAAGCCTAGGAGCTTTTTTTGACAAAGCGAGTAGACACAATGAAAAGAAAACACACCAAACCTATGTATAACATTTAAAACATGTACAATGTACATGGAAACAACCTATTTCATTAGAAATAGGGCTTTAGGAACTATCCATGTACTAGAAGTTCTAGAAGTTCACCTATTAGGGACTGCAAGAAATATGAGTCTTCCCCATGTGTATCTACAATCAAATAAGGCTTGGGCCATAGGGGATCAAACTTCCCATGTTTTCCTTTTTCTTCCAATCTTTCATTCCACTTTAAAACCATACACCCTACTTAAAACTTCCTTTCAATGGAATTTATGTCATATAGATGCTTGACTTGGACCTACAACTTCTCATTTCTTTTATGAGCTTCTCCTTTAGTTTCTTCAAGCTCAATTAACTCATCTATTTGATGCTACATCTCATCATAGATATCATCATCACATTCCTAAACAAATTTATACATCTTTATCAAGTTATTGTCAGGTATCCTTGCTTCCAACCCATATACCAAGTTGAAATGGGATTGTCCAATAATTTTCTTCATAGTAGTCCTATCAACCCACAACGCCAGTTGTAAATTTGAGTCCCAAGCCTTCTTATTCTTCTCAATCACCCTCTTGATGATCTTCATAAGGCTTTTGTTGCTAGACTCAGCCTACCCATTCCCTTGGGGGTGATATGGGGATGAATAAGATATACTAATGCCATGTTGGTTATAGAAATGAATGAATTACTTGGACCTGAAACACATGGCATTATCAAAAATAATTTTCTTAGGAACCCAAAACCTACTCAAAATACTGTTCATCAAAAATTCAGTAAAAAATTTACTTGTTTCCCTCCTAATTGGAATAGCCTCTACCCACCTTGTGATGTAATTTGTGGCAACAAGGATCTAGGCATGTCCTCCACTAGAATTTTTAGATATTTCTCTGATATAAATCAATGCCCCATTATTGGAAGGGAGCTTGGGATGATACTGGCCTAAGTGGTAGGTTTCCTAAGAACTTTAGTTTACTAGTAAACCTCTAATGGGCATCACATCTCTTCACAAATATGTGAGCATCTTTGAACACTCCTGGCCACCAGAAACCTACTCTCAATATCTTCTGGGTAGTGGTCTTGGCCATATAGTGACCTCCACATGCTCCCTTATGCATTTAAATTAGAAAGTCTTCTTCTTGGTCACCATCCACACATCTAAGAAGCAAACCCTCAAGGCTTCTACACTAGAGTTTGCCATCAATGATAACATATTTGATTTTCTATTATTTTAAAGTTCTCTTCTTATTGTTAGGCATCCCTTTAGGGCATTGCATAGTCTATAGGTATTCAAAAATTCTTTGGTACCATACACAAGTCTGAATATCATATATTAGAAAAAGATTCTCATGTTCAACTTGATTAATCTGATTTACCTCTAAATTGGTCTCAGCCATCAACTTGGCCAAACCTTGAGCACCCACCAATTTTGTGACTTTTAGGTTGATGTTCAACTCCTGGATACTATTAATCCACCTACACCTCTACCCTATGGTCTCTTAGTGAGTGAAAATGTCTTTGAATGTTGCACTTCGAAAATAAGCTACAACAGTTGCCCCAATCAAGTAGGGTCTAAAATTCTTTACAACCTTTACCAAGGTGTAAGCTTGCTTCTCTATGGCATCATACTTGAGATCAGCAACCTGCAACAACTTGTTAAAGAAAGAAATCAGTTGCTCAAATCCCTCATCATTATTTTGTAGCAATTCCATTGCCACTATGTGAAATGAAGCAAAAGTGAATAGTTTTTGATAAACGGTAAAACGGGTTTTACAAGGACCCAAAACCATAAAGTTAACAACAAAAAATATAGGAAATAAAAGTCAAACTAAAACAACCAGCTGCACCAAAGGTAAAGAAAATAGCCAGCAACAACCAACCGAAACAAACAAGTAAGGTCAAGAAAAAGGAACCAGCAGAGCAGACACCAAACAACCAGCCGCAACTACCCCAGAGTTTAAAGGATAGACTTTGTCTCCACCTCCAAGTTTTGCATGTCCTGAACCCCCTTTTTAAAAGTTTGAATCATGTTTGAAGTAGGGGGATCCTTCTGCTTCAGGTTGGCCCTGGTTCTCTTAGAAATGCTAGCATTCACCTCCTGGATTTTATCATTGGTTTCCTCTAGGTCAACCACCAGAGACCCCTATTGGGCTTTGTCTAACTTCTTAGTCATAGCATTAATTATAATCGCATTATGTCTACCAATTCTATTGTTTTTCTCTGCAATAATTTTGATAGTATTTTTAATTTTCTCAACCTCTATATCGACATTTCTATTCTTATCAGTGTGGTATAGAGTATCTTTGTCGAGCATGTAATCTCTTTATTCCATCTCATTCTTTTCCATTGCTACAACCTTGGCTCCTTGCTCATCCTATTTACTTTCAAGGGCCCAATTCTTAATCTTTAGCTCATTAATTTCATTAAAAGTCCATTTTGAAAGTTTGAAATGGGTATCAGTGTTATTTCTGGCTAAAATCAACACATCCGGAGAGGGGTCCCTACCAGTATTGAGACAAGTGTTATCAGGGTCTGGAGTAACATGGGAGCTAGCTCTACTTGTTCTATCCAACGACGGGTCAACACTAGGCTCAGAATTGTTGGCACCAGATGCCTCAGAATCAAGGGAATCTTCAGAGTAGGAAAGGAGGTTTTTGGCATGGGGATTCGTATCAGCAAGACTAGTCTTGAGGGATGGGATACCTGGCTCAAACACAGAATGAGCTTTGGCAGAAAAAGGGTTAGGATTTTTCTTGCCTGGAAGTACAACATGCGGGCTAAGGACAGTTTTAGCCAGACTAACATTGGGCAAAAACTCCAAGAAACTAGGTTCAGTGTCGTCATCCTTAGAGTCAGGGGGCTTCCAGGTTAGTAGGGATAGGCATGTTTTGGTAGTGCTTAACAATTAATTTGATAAGTCAAGTATGCAAAATTTGGAATCTTGTAGGGTTTTTCTTATGATCGTCTAAACTTTTTCTTAGAGAACAGAAAAGATAGTGGGGGAAAGAAACCCTAGCCTTGTAGTGGAAGTGGTTGAGCAGGGAAAAATGATAAGCATAAACCCTGGCAAAGAGACTATCCACAGTTATGTACTCCATAATCACACAAAGTACCTTTCTCCAAAGGGATTTTATGGAGTCGGCTTCAAAGTAGCTGTTAGCCACTTTCACTAAATTTTGTCTTTCTTTTTCTTTTTTTGGAAATATGATAATAGCATCATCAGAGAAGACCCTGTCCCTAAAAAACTTCTTTCCATCAGTTGACAAACCCGTCACCTCAGCTATCAGATTTTCATTGAGCTCAACTTTCCTACCGAAAAAGGGTAAGATCCCCATTAGTCCAATTTTTTGCAAAAAGATCTATAGCCTCCTGATTGGAACCATGGAGCTTCTCCAGGAAAGGAAGTAACTCACCACTTTTAACTTTATTCCAAGCCTTAACATTTTTTGTGTGCATCTCATAGTTGTCCAGCTAAACTTTTTTCCTATCACCATCTATCTTGGCTAACACAGTGGGGTAGGCCAAGACTAAATCTTTACTAGAACTGGTCCCATCAAATTTGAGAACCCACAAAGCGTGCAAGGCTTCATTGTAGACTAAGCTACTAAACTCGGTCCCATTCAATCTAATGGTTGTGATGTAATAACTCCAACTTGTCCTCATTACAAGGATGACCCGCCTCTTGTCCATGTGATTTATCATAATTCAATAAAGTGCTAACATTAACACTTAGAGCACTAATATTTAGCCAAGTGCTCAAATCATTGCCTCTAACCCCTTCATTAGCAAAAAATTTCACAACAGCATTGGCTTCTCTATAAGCATGTGATATTTTATTTTTTTCAAACTTAGCAAGAATCAAGATGGCATCTTCAATCCATGATTTTATTGTCCATGAGGAAGGAGCCTTGCCACAGAGGCAATTGATAATATTTTTGGAGTCACCTTCCAGCCAAAGATTTTTAAAGTTAAGACTATAGGCTAACTTTATTATGTGAAAAGCTCCAACAGCCTCAGCCAAATGATTGGATTGGGAACTAAGAGGAGTGGCCAAGGCACCAAGGAAATTACCAAATGAGTCCCTTAAGACTCCTCCACAACCCACCGCCCTTGGATTACCTTTAGCCATTCCATCAAAGTTAGCTTTGACCTAGCCATTAGGTGGAAAAGACCAGCGAACACCCTCTCTATCCTTCTTGGCTTTCTTAGGGGCACAAGGCAAGTCAAGGATAATATTCCATTCCTTAGAAACTATAAGGTCATATGATGAGTTATCTTCTTTCTCAGATATGCTAACCTTGTGGGATACGATATTGACATTTTCTTTCAGGAATCTAAGGATTTTATCAAAAACAATATCCACTGGAGCTTCTTTATCTCTGTAAATTCTATTGTTGCATTCTTTCCATAAACCCCAAGCAACATGAGGGAAAGAAAAATCTCATAAAAGCCTGAGAATTGAATTGTGAGTCAGGGATTTCCATTGAAGGAAAAAGTCTTCAATAGAAGAGCGAAAAACCCACGAAAGATGCCAAAAACTAATAATTTTTTCCCAGATAGAAGCAGTAAAAGAGAAATGAAGGAACAAATGATGCATAGACTCAACCTCCATCTTACAAAGAAAGCGTCTATTAGGTATTTGAAAGGCATGTTTGCAAAGGTTGTCAATCGTGAGCACCTTATATTGAAGAAGGATCCAGAAGAAAATGTTGATTTTAGGGACCATATGTTTGAACCAGGCCTTCAACTAGAAGGAAGGAGAGTTCTGGGAGGAGGTAATTCTAGAAAAGGTAGACGATATAGAATAGTTACCTGAAGGTTCATCAATCCAGATAAGATGATCTTCTAGCTGGCCACACCTTAGTCTAACTGCCAACAAAGAAGATTGAATAGGAGCAAGATCCTGACTAATAACACATAGATCCACCCATTTACCATTCACTCTATAGTATTTCACAAAAGAATCGAAACGGGCCTTGCAAGCCTCAACCCATCCACTGAAGGAATTAATTTTTATAAGGGGTTCCTTGAAGAGCCATCTATCCTCCCATAATTTAGTTTGGTTTCTGCTTCTAACTTGCCAACCAGTTCCAAAGTCCACTATATTTTTTCCATTGAGAAAATTATTCTATCAATTAGAGCCTCTAGGAAGAAGATGGGAATCCTTCAAAATAATGAAAGAGCAATTGTTTTCTAAATATTTTTTAGCTAGGATTTCACTCCATTCTCCTGAAGATGAAAAAATTCTCCATATTTGTTTTGCTAGAAGGATTTTGTTAACCGTTCTGATTCTTCTAAGATCTAATCCTCTAGATTTTTTTGGTATACAAACTAGATCCCATCAAATTAAAGGTAGTCTTTTCTTTTCTTCAACACCCGACCATAGAAATATTTTTTGAATTTTTTCAATTGCATCTGCAAATTTGGTAGGAATCTTGAAGAGGCTCAGAGCATAGATAGGAAAATTCTGAAGCGAGGCTTTGAGAAGTTGAAGTTTACCCGCTTGACTAAGAGCAAAAGTGAATAGTTGGAAGGGATTTGTAGCATCTTTTATGGCTTGAAAACCCTTAACAATTTCTTTTCTCCATACCACCTTTTCTCCCTTCTTCAACATCATGGAAATAGGGCTAACAATCTCAACAAAGTTAGTAACAAACCTCCTAAAAATTTTATTTTTCCCAAAAGAAGGATTGAATTCCCTTTACATTTCTAGGTTGTGTGATCTTTTCTATGGCTACTACACATTTAGGATCAATCCTGGTCCCATCTTTTGAAACAATATGCCCCATTAGCTTACCTTCTTACTCCAAAATCACATTTTTTGGGATTCAGAGAAATCCCATACTCCAAAGCTCTAATTAAGGTTTTCTCTAAATGGGAACAATGCTCTTCCTCCTTGTTGTGAACAGTCAAATCATCTTGATATATAGCTAGGAAAAGATCAATAAAATCGGCAAAGGCCACATCCATGGCTCTTTGGAATGTTGCACCAAAATTAATTGGGACGAATGGCATCCTTACACATACATAGGCCCCCCATGGTGTAGTAAATGCAGTTTTGTATTGTTTAGATTCTCTCACCATGACTTGATTATATCCTTAGAATCCATTCATCATTGAGAGCAACTTGTACCCTATCACCTTCTATAGCATGGCTTGCATATTAGGTATAAGATAGTTGTTCTTTAGAGATGCCATATTAATATTTCTAAAATCTATAGATAGCTTGCCATCACCATTTTTCATTCTAACAGGAACCAAATTTGAAACCAATGATGAATGTCTAATGGGTTTGATGATACAATCATCTCTCATCTTTGTAAGCTCCTCGTGCATCTTTGGTTGCAAGATAGGAATAATTGGCCTCTATTTTTTCCTAGAAGGCTTTGCATCAGGTTTCAGAGGAATTTCATGTTGAAACAAATCCCCTCTATAAGGCTTTAAGTCATCATATGACCATGAAAACACATGTTTGTACTTCCTCAATAGGGAAATAAACATATTTCTAAAATGGGGTTTCATCCTTTCACCTATATATACCTTTTTAGGAACATTTTCTATTCCCAAATTTATCTCCTCCAAGTCTTATTTATGTGAAGATACTTGCTTGACATTTGACTTATCTGGGCCATCAAAGACCCTTTCTAGTGCAACTAGTCCCTTGAGAATCTTTTTTTTTAGCCAAATTATCTCATTTCCAAAAAATGTCTCTTTCCCATCAAATTCAACCACATATGAGCCAAAGTCAATCTCTTGGAATTCATATTGGTCAATGTAGTGTAGGAAAATCAAAATGTCATTGTTGTCATCAAACACTTGCTTGTTGCAAATGTTGTCAAGTACTACAAGATGTGTTTGCACTTCTATTTGTGATACACCATCAAAGGTGATGTCATCTAACCTGATAGCAATATTAGCCAATAAATCCGCTCTGACATTTTTTCCTCTTTCTATCCAATCTATACCAAAGGCATCAAAGGCCTCAATAATATCCCAAATATCATTCATGTATTGTGTCAATCTATTTTCTTTAGTGACAAATATAGACCTAACTTGAGAAACTACCAACTCAAAGTCCCCTAGCACTTTTAATAATTTTATGCCATTTTTGGAAGCTAACTTCAAACCAAGTAATAAATCCTTGTACTCAGCAACATTATTTGTACATAAAAACTATAATAAGGAGTACACTTAAAAGCTTGACCTTGAGGATAAATGAGAATAACCCCTGCACCCGAGCCTTCCTTTAAGTAGGCTCCATCAAAGTACATAGTCCACAAAGCATCTTCTTGTGGTGTTTCTAGGACCTCTTTGACAATTGGTGCAGTCCTAGCTTCTCCTTCTTCTTGCTTCAACTCTTCCACTTGAAAAGTGTCTATGCCATTATCCACAATGTTAATTATTGTTGTCTCTCTAGGCTCCTCAATATGTTCAATCATGTGGTAGATGCTTGGTTCTCTTGCAATCTTAACATCTTTTTGATCTATTGAGAAGGTTGCAAATGACAGGTCACACTAAATACTCCTGCCTATTGATGCACTCTAGTGTCTTGAAAATATCATCCCATAAGTTGGTGGGATGTCCACCACTGTGATACTCATGAACAACTACATCTCTAGGAGAGCTGCCAATATATATGGAACCCTGTTGATTACCCCTATGCCAAGGACTTCCCTTGAGTCCATGGCATAGTACTTTTGATAAGTGATCTCAACCTTTAAGCCCATATCTTCCATGATTTTCACTAGTATTACATTTTTTGAGGCTTTGAGTCTCTAATAAAATTTCTAAGCAACTTATTATCAATAATCAAGTTTAGATAAAATGGATAGACTTGACTTGGATTGGCAATAATGACAATTCCTAGATATACTTTTGGATTTTCATTGATTACTACTTTGACGCTTGTAGTACCCCTCGTTTTGTTATGCTTTTTGTTGATACTTTTTCATACTGTTAGACTTTTTGTTTTGTTGGATACTTGGATCGCTGATTTTGAGCGATGATGGATTATTGTGTGACATGATGTTACTGTGTGATGAGTTGATATTGCTATGCACATGCTTATGATGGACTAACAATATTTATTGAGTCAGTTTTCTGTGAGTGTATTGGTGTGGAGAACAGAATCGCATCACTCGCTTGCGAGTGCCCTGCGATATCTGTGATTTTCTCCGCACGGTGTGTCTGTTTTAATGCTTTATATATATATATGTATGTACATTGTTTTCTCGGTTGCAGGATTGTAGGTACATGACACCGACTCCACCTGTGTAATCAGGTCTGAGCGTGTCAAGACTCAACGGAATTGTTGAATGGGAGATAGTAGTTAGGTTTATCCTAGTTCAATCTTTAACCTTAGTATTAGTGCAATGTCAGTTTTCAGTTTTGAGTCATAGGTTGTTTTGTAATGTGTTATGTTGGTTAAATCATTTTAAAAGGTAAATGTTGGTTATTTTTAATGTTAATTATTGTGTTTTATTTATTGTTATAAAATTAATATTTAAATATAATTGAAATTTATTTACTGTATTATTTAATACATTAGCTAGTTTATTTAGTTAAATAGTTAATCTGTAAAAGGATATAACTAATTTAATTAAATAAATTAATTAATTAAATTAAATTATTCAGTGTATAAATGATATTGTATTTGAATAAATTAGAAAATAAATTAAAATAATTTGCATGTGAATTAAATTGTGTTTGGAAATTTATTTTTAGTATTTAAATTAAATAAATAAGTTAATTGCATGTGATTTAAAAATTAGAGTTTTAAAATTTAAATTTAAATTAATTAGATAAATTGCATGCAAAATTTGAATGGCAAAACTGCCGAGAGGTGGAGAAGATATTTTCTCAACAACCTCTCGACATGTGTATGAGTGCCATAATTACTTTTGGGTTGTTGAAAATTTTTCACGGAGGATATTGAGGATCTCGGAAATTGCACGGGGTTATTCAATTGCCTCGGGGAAATTTTTCTGGGCACTGGCAAAATTATCTCTCTGTGTGTAAAAACCCAAAATTTCTTAAGAATTGGTATTTTTCTCTTTGTTGGATTTGTTATTTCTTTTGGAAAATCCTTTAAAGAATCTTGGAAGTTGGTGGTTGGATATTTTGTGGATCTCGGGATTTTCTTGGAAAAAGCTTTTGGGATTTTCAACAGGCAGAGGTTACACTTCAACTTACAGATCTTCAAGCACAGGGTTTTAGGTATTCTTCTTGTTTTTCATTGATTTCTTTTGTCTAAAAAAAAAAAAACTCTCTGTTAGTTATTTGAGATTTTAAGAATTCAAGAATTGGGAAAATATTGAAGAAAAAATTTAAATGATGCAGATTAATACTCTGTGTGTATTGAAATATATATTTGTTTTAGATATTTTGAGAAAATAAATTTCTGGAAAATTATGTTGAAAAAGAATTGTTTTTCTTTTGAAAACCACTGTTATCATTCTGTATTTTATAAACTGAAAATCAATTTTATCAGAAAGAAAATATTGTTTTCAATTTCTGTGTACTGAAACAGTGATATTTGTTACTGTATATATATATATATACACATAAATATATATTATATTTATATATTTATGCATATATTTATATATATACATATATATAAAATGGTGAAATATTTTATTGATTGTTAAAATTAAACCGTACGGAAGTCGTAGCGAATTCCGTCATTTTAAAAAAAATGGAAATTCGCAGGTCGGAACCCGTGTATTTACCAGGGTTTCATATGTTAAATTTTAATTTTGACTGTGGATTTATTGTTTTGATGGAGGCGTGGGGTTTGCCCACAGCCGTCCCATATGGGGGCGACGGCTGTGAGGCAGCCGACGCCGCCCGTATGGGCAGCGGCAGCTGTCTCACCGCCACCTCCCCATACGGGGTAGGCCGTGGACAGCCTTCACTGTGTGTTTGTTTTGTTTTCTTTAAAAGAAAACCCTATTCTGTATACCATGGGAAATAAACGAAAATTAAAGTCAAACGAAATTCATGTGTATTGAAATAAATTCGTTTTTATAGATTTCCATGCGGATTTAATCCATACTGTATATTTAATCCGATTTAACTGTATTTTAAATTGGTAAATTATAAATATTTATTATAATTATATATATATATAGTAATATATATATATATATAATATATATATATAATTATAATATATATATATATAATTATAATATTGTATAAGAAATATCATTTTAGTTATATGGAACTATTAGAAGATTAAATATATATTATATGAGATTTAATATTGAAAATTGTAGAATAAAATATATGGTGAAATGAGAGAAAAATCAGAAAAATGATTTAAAAAAAAAATTATTATTATTTTTCTTAGAATATTTAATAGATCTATTGTCAAAATGATTTGTAAACATATCGTTCTCAAGTTGTGCATATGGATTTAGAATATCCAAATGGTAGGAGTGTATTTGATCTATTGATTTAAATTTTGTATTGGGTAAATGGGAAATTGTTTATTTATTTATTTTTTTGTATTATTAAAAGTCTTCCAGATGTGGTTATTTCTTGGGAAGTAAGTTAAGCTATGGTTTTTATTTGTGTTTGAACAAACTAAGGTAGTGCACTGAATTTTGTTAATGAAATTGAGACCTTTATTGTGGCAATTTTGGCAGTTATTTGTTGATCTTTTGTGCACTTTGTAAACCCTAGTCTTGTAAACCTAGTAACCTTGTTATGTTTAGGGGAGTGGCTAGTTGTAAGGGCCGACACACAAAGTGGTGTCAGGGTAACTTACGATTAGTTAAGTAAGTCAGTGAAAACTAAAGAACACAGTAGATAGATTTAAAACATTTAATAAGATATGCATGCCTCGTTTATGACTCATAAGCTACTACAGTTATGAGTATAAGTCGAGAAGGCCTGGAATGGCAAATCGTTGTCTCGTTTCCTTAAGGGACATACGATTCCGCAACTGTATGCAATAGGGGCCGGGTTTCGTAAGAGGTTACCAGGGTAACCCAAGGATTGGGGGCCGGGACCTAGGAAGAAACACCAGGGTAACCATTGCATAGTTGTGATGACACTCCACCTAGAATAACAGTTATACCTTGTGTATTGTACTTCAAATCAAATGTCAAAACTGGAAGCAATGTAACCAATAGTTTGTACGTACTAGTGTCTAGGGTTAGTAGATTAGGTCTAGGTAGCCTTATTACTATCTCCTAGCACGGGGGGTGGACCTATGGGTACCACATGGTTGGGTGGAACGTGCACCTTACTCCGTTGGGTCCCCAGTTCGATTGTAGCATTGAGTGCATCATGATGGAGAGCTCGCACATGGATTCCTTCTATTTCTTCATCTTTGTATATTGTAAAACTTGAAATGTAAAAACATCCCTCAAATGTATAAGAGGAGATCATTTGTAAAATTGTAACTGTTATTTGAACTATCTCATCAGATGGATGAGCAATGTAATATCTTATCAATGCAATGTATGGAAACGTATTTGTACTTTATTATATTTTGTATGAGAATTTAAATTATTATGCAATGTTTACTTTATGTTATGTTTTAATTGGGAGCAATGCGAAATACTTAAGTCGCTTAAGGAAAACTCAAAGTAGTGTAACGTCGATTAACCTAAGAATGTATGCAATTAATTAACATAGTATTAATACTTTAAAAAAAAATTTATTACACTTTTATAACACCTTTGCAACATTCTTAGGTTATTTAGACGGGGCATTACAGACGTAAGGTTTTTCTCTTGCTATCTACTTGATTCAGGTTGATCAATTGTTTTATCCTTCCCTCTAGCCATAATACTATTGATTAGAGCCATAGTTTATTTCTTGTGCTCATCTATTCTCATCATCTTTAGAAGTGGAACTCTGAACTTTGACTTGAGATAATACCTAAAACATATCTATTGGAGAATAACCTGGTAACTCATGGATTATGGATTCTTAATGGATTACCATGTCAGCATGGCTTTAGACCTTCTTAGCACTAGGTTTCACATCCTAAGCCTTCTCAACTTGATGAGTAGATTCATCATCAGTTTTCCCCTTTGTACCCTTTTAGGCCCAAATTCTTACCTCGTCACCCCCCTTGGGATTCATCTCTTCCTTCTTGTTCTTTTTATTTGCTCCTTTTTCTTTTGCATTATTTTCCTTAACAAACAAGATCCTTGAGCTACCTTGATTACCACTCATAGTTCTATTCCTTAAATAATAATCATTCCTTTCCTTAGCAACCAATCCATTTGTATACCATTCAATCTCCTCATTTGAGGGTCTCCTTAAAGAAAAATTATCTAATTCTAGAGTGTGAACCATGCAATTATTCTCTCCTTCCTCATCTAAGAATACTTGTTGATGATAGGAACCTACCACCTTCCTTTGAATATCCACATCACTTTGGTTGGGCTCATCATCGAAGGAGTATTCTTCATAGTCTAGATCTGATCTAGTCATGAGCACATTCACATTACCCTCTTGTTCATGAGAAGAATCCTAAGCTCCTTGGTCCTTTGGTCCTCTCCTCATTCCTACACTGATCTAACCACAACACATTGTTCTACAGAGTGACACACTTGACATACACCACACCAAGGTTTGGTAACATTGGTGGGATGTTTTTGTAAAGGATCAAGTGTTACCTAGGTATTCTTTTGATTATTGTTAATTGGCTTGCCATTATGCCAATTTGTATGATAAGGATAGTCATGTAGTCTCGGTGGCCTTTCATTCCTTTAGAATTGTGGTTTATCATTCTTGGTTTCATTCTGCAACAAACTAAGGACCTAAAGTAATTTTTCATCAAGGGTTGAAGCTTTGGTTGTCCTTCATTCTGAGCTTCTAGATTATTAAAAGGTTTAAGCCCATTCATTCTTCCCATTTTACCTAATTCTCTTCAATTATTTTCAATATTGATTACCATTTTATAAGTGTCCCTTAGGTACTATGGATTCTTATCTCTAGGGAGATAATACACCTTAAAGTCATATGCATTGCAATATACAACTAGAAATTCCTTTTCATTTGGTCTCAAACATCCAAGGACCTTATACATTTCCTTTTAGAATCTTGCATTGAACTCAGGTTCCAGTTCATTGTGCCCCTTTTTTATGTTTTTGAAATCATTCAACATAAACCAAGGATCGACTTGGTCTCCATATTGTTCCTTGAATAGATGATAAAAAGAATCCTTAGAGTCAATGCTTGCATTAGGCAAGCTCCTATACCAATCCCAAGAATCTTTTGTCAAAGAATGAAAAAAATATTTCATAGCCACATCATTGTCCCACGGTTTAAAATCCTCCACAAAACTTTGGAACGCCCTCAAATGGTCCTTGCCACTGAGAGCCCTATTTCCAGTAAACTTAGGAAAATGCTTCCTTGCATTACCTAGAACTAGATTTGGATATCTAGGAATGTTCTCAAAGCACAATTGTCTATACCTATTAATGTGCAATAATCTTCTCCCACCAGGTCCTTCTTCCTCATCTTGGATATCATGATCCCTTCTTCCATCACTATTGTTTCCAGGCCTTTTATGTTGGGAATCATATTGATCATTGAAATGAATTGTTCTAGCTTTATCTTTAGGCTATGAAGATGAATAGAACAGTTTCCACTCAATGATTTTTTTTTATTGGTATGAGGGCTTGAAGATGATGTGCAACCTTGGGGGCTTTGGGTCTCAAGGGTAGACTATTTTATAGTGGATTCCAAGAAGCTGAGCTTTTTCTTCATCTCAATGTTTACAACCAATAATTCCATCTCTTTCACTCTCTTCTCCAATAATTCATTTTCCTTTACCAGTTTGTCAAATAGTGGGAAAGTTTCATCTCACAGTATGTCCTTCTTAGAAGAGCCTCCTTAATTTACTTTTACTCCTTCATTTAGGGGTCTCTTCCCTTTGTTAGCCTTGTGGGAATCACGATTTGCATTTTTGGGAGGAGGGTTAACTAGGATAGAAGTCTTGTTAGAAGTGTTGGTTTGTGAATTTGCAACAGTATTATTAACTGAGGCAACTACAGTAATTATTCCTATAATCTATTGCACAACTAGACTAAATGTTTGGGTAACCTCAACTGTTAGCCTATCTAATGCCTCCATTTCCTGAACCTTCCTTCTTAACATATCCCTACATCATGACTTCCCTTATTTTTTTCTCCTTCTCCTCATCCCTCTTCTTCCAATTCTCTTAGCATTTGGAGGCTCGTGCATTGAGTAGTTGCATATCATTTAGAACTTCTTCTTCCTTTGGTAAAGTAGAGTCTCCATCATATGCTACTATATTCTTAGCTTGATGGGGATCAACATTATGGCAATATTCATCTCTAGTTAGAAAATCAAGAGGAATATGAGTGTATGTATGATAATTCAGGGTCACATGTCCTTCCGCTCTAGTGTGTCTAGCACTAGCATTTTTCCTTTGTATTCTATCTCTTTTATATTTGATATTTCTCTCTCCCTTTCATGCCTTGCAAGCCTGGGTCTTAGGAGTGCTCATTTGCAATAGACTTCATAAAAACCTCTCCTCTCTCAGTAGAAGTTTTATCACTAAAATCTAGCAAATTCCTTTCACATTCTGAACTAGAGCTAGAACGAATATCATGTTTAAGGACCAAATGAGTAGACTTATAGTTTTTAGTGTCCTTTGCATTTATCCATTTCCCATGTGCATTCTTTTTCTTGGGAAATTCACCCTCCAAATTTTCATCTAGATGCTTCTTCATGTGGCCTCATGTTCCTTGCATTTGCATGTAAATCTTCTTCATGTTCGTCAACTTCTTTGATTTCTTATACTTTTCTTTTTACTTGTTTAATATCCTTAAATATTGGCTCCCACTAGTGTAGAGACTTTAGAGTCACCACCCAAACTCCTTGGGACCAATTAGTAGCAATTTTTTTATGCTATATGAAAATTTCAACAAATCCTTAGAAACTGAGACAAGCTTTGACACATACAATGTGCATTTGGATGAATTTTGAACACAATATTTTCAAAACAAATGGGTTGGAAATTTATCAGGAACTTTGGTGAAATACATGACATAGGTTTGAGCTATACTTAGCACACTTTAATTTGACCGACTCTACAAGTAAATACCACTATATAGCATAGTGATCTATGATAAGGCATTCTAGAGAACTAATAATTGTAAGACTTACGTCCCCTATAGAGTCACCATTTTGTTGGTTGTTTTCAACAAACCAATTAGATCTTGCCAGATACATACAATTTTTCCAAACTCAATTCTTGAATACCTACAAGATAAGTATCCAACAAATGAGATATAGCACCAATTGGTTTATCTCCTACACTTTGGGCTCTACAAAACCTGGGAGGGTGGTCCTGTAATGTAAAGTATATGACTCTTTCAAACAATTAACAAGTACATTGAAAAGATAAGTAGATATATTCTCATGAAAGGTTAGGAAGATGAAATCCTTCAATAAATTCGCATTTCCTTGAAAGAATTGTAAATGTATAACCAAGAATACAGACAATACCAACCACAACAACTCAAATATTGATCGATAAGTTATTTAAAATAATGTTCTCAAGTTGGGTAACCAGAATCTTAAGAGGTGCTTATAATGACTAAGATCAGTGCCATTATCTATGGGCTTGGAGTTTATGTAAATTAAAATGTAATGTATATTTAATCCTAATCACAAATGATCTTAGTGCAATTACTTTGCAATTCACCCATCTATGATCCAATTTTAATACTACTTATCAAATCCAATTATTTTGCACATGAATTTACGACCAAATCTAAGCATTTTAACCAACTCTTTAAACTAGAGCTAAAATCAAAGCATATACCAAAGCTTAACAATGATGACAATTAATGACATGATCTCTAATAAACATTTTCATTAATAACTCAAGTAAAAATTAAGATTGGAGAGACTATAAACTCTAAAATCTAGAATTATTATTTAGATATGCTCAGGAACCATACATTTGATAAAACTTACTATTCAGACTCAAAGCATTAGACAAAAACTCTTAACATATTCACTCTATATTCTTCAATTACACTATTCGACTCTAGAATTAAAAAAACACATGTACTAATGGCCATGAATTCCTTTTTATGGAAGTAAGGGAGAAAAATAAGCTTTGGGTGAATAGTACACATTTCATATTCTAATTGGACCATTATAAGACAATATTCCCTTTTTAGTTATATTTACATTTTCAATCAAAGGGAATACATATGAGACAAAAAAAATTTACTTCTATTGTAAAGAAGAAAACTCGCCTTCCAAAAGGCACATGTTGAAAAGAATATCCTTTAAGTTTTTGTAGTGTGTCCATCTAACCCCTCCTCTTCTTTGGTAGGATTTAGTATTTTTCAATGCGGTTGTTTGCTACTTGTGATGATGATGATATTGTGTGATTTGGTTAGTTAGACTTTTGATGATACTGTTATTCCATTAGTAGACATGAGCATTTCATATGACATTGTGGTTAGTAATGTTAGTTGATTTTCAGAAATATATTATGATGCAATAATTTAATGAATTATGTTAGGAGATGAATTGTTAGTTTAGAAATGTTATTTATCAGATAGATTGTGATTGTTAGAATAGTTGTGATGAAGGACAATATGACATCACTCGTTCGCGAGTGCCCTGTTATGTTGCGATTCCTTCTCACAATGTAGTATTTTGATTTAATGCCTTAATGTTATATATATATGCACATGTACACAACTTCGTTTGTATGCAGGATTTGCAGGTACAAGTCTCGATTCCACCTGCTTCGGCAGGACAGGGCGAGCACCAATAACCCAACGGTTAAATGTTGAAACAGAGGTGACGATGAAGTCCTCCCGTCCCATGATGTCAGATCGTCTCGTTGATTGGTATTGTTCATTTTTTTTGTAATTGTCGTTATTGTGGTTGTGTTGTGTATGTCGTATTTTATTAATGTGAGTATTTAATAGGTTGTGATTTAGTTAATTGAATGTGGATAATAATTGTTTATTTTAATGTTGGTACGTTATTTGTTGTGGTGTAATCGATTTTGATGATGGAAGTAATTAGTTGTTTTAATGTTAGATTTAAATTATATTCGAATATTTAAATGATTTAATTATTTTGAAAACCACATATTACAATTAAATGGTAATTATATATTAAATGTGTTTTAATTATTTTAATTAATTATCTGGTGGAGGATAATTATTAAAATAATTTTATTTAAATTAAATAAGTAATGTGTTGTGCAAGAAAAGTTGCAAAAATAGAAATTAAAACAATAAAACAAATAAAAGAATGAAAGGATTGTTTGAACCAATGAGAATATAGATCTAATTAAAAAGCTGGGTTTTAAAGAATGAGTTTTCTTTTATTCTAGATTTTTAGAGTTTTTGAAAAAAGAGGGATATTATCCTTTAATTAATTAGGAATTTTGGGAAGTTTTTTCACACACAAGAGATTAGGGATTGAGAGAGGGCACAAGTTATTCTGTACTTTGAATCTGAAGAGAATATGGGTTTTGGATCTTTTGCTAATTTGAAGAGAGTTGGAGAAAGGGCTTGGAAATTTATTACTAGTTATTTTGGAGTCTTCTGAAGAAAGGATCGGGTTGGAGATTTGAGCACGGTGACTTAGAGGAGATTCGAAGCAAGAAGGAAGGGATCTTCGTAAGGATCGTCAGGAACAGTCTTCATCAAGTTCTCGAATAAGCGTAGGACTCCAGGTTTTAACCTACTCCTTCCCTCTGGTTTTCTGATTTATGAAAACAGGAAAAACAAATTAGATTATTAGGTGAAAGAAAAATAAAACCTTAGACAGAAAAATTTAGGGAATAGTGAAAGACTATAAAAAATATATATATATATATACTCTTTCAAATTGGCTTTGAGAAAATAATGTTGAATTTGTGAAAAATAAACTATATGTTTTTAAAATTGATTTGAATTGCTTGTTTTGAAAATATACATAGTTTCTTTCTTTGAGAATAATTTATTTTGGGAATTATAAAACTATATCCTTAATATATAAATATTTGTGTAAGTTGTTTTATTCTATTCTTTTAATCTCTGTACTTTTAACTGTTCATTGGATTATATATATATTTAAATATATTATATATATGTGTATATATATAAATACATACAAATCTTACATATATAAATAAACTACTTTTGTGCTTTGTAATTGTTCGAAATTGTTGTTAAAATCGAGGTTCGACCGCCGTCGAAGTCCGTGCCTGTGGAGGACAGATTTATGTTGTTTTTTTTTAAAATGGAAATTCGGTGATAAAAAAAAATAATAATTAAATAAAAGAAATTTATAAAAGTAATATTATGAAAATAAAATATAATTAAATGCAATTTTTAAAAAAGTTTTTGGGAAGGAGGAAGGGACGACAGTGCCGTACCCTCCTCCCACCCATTGGGCCGCGGTCTGCTTAGCAGTCCCCGACTGCTGACCAGCCGCTACTTGCAGTCCGTGGGACTCGGCAGCTGTCACAGGGCCGTATGTAAAGTTTACTTTACTTTTATTTATTTTATTTTATTTATGTTTTTTTTTGTTTTTATTATATATATAATATATATAATTATATATATATATATTATGTATATATATATAATTATATATATATATATTTATGTATATATTTCATGTTTTTTAAAGTTTTAAAGTTATATAATGGTTATGTATTTTAAAAGTGAAATTATAATAATTTTATTTAAATATTATTTATTTTTAAAGTAGAATTAAAAAGATTTAAATTTAAATGTTAATTTATTACATAGTGTGAATGTAATTTTTATCTCAGATTTTAAATGTCCAATTCTGTTCATATCCAGGTAAATTCTATATATTTCAAATGGGAATTGTTTAATTATTGTTTTGATTAAACCAAATTTGTTAGACAAGATTTAGCTTTAGTGGTGATTGTGGGCTTTATTGTGGCAACCATATTGAGTTATTTAAACTCATATTGTACGTTTTAATTTCCATGGTTCTCGAGTTTTTTTGGTCCGATGGTTTTAATGTATTTTTAGACATTTATCGGAGGTACTTCGTTAAGAATTGAATATTTTGACGTAGGATTATTAACTTGTTGTGTTCTTCATATTGACTCAGAATTAGAGTATTTTATGTGATTGAATTAATCATTTACCTTAAGTTATGAAATTGCGTGATTGGGTTATCGTTGCCATTTAATTGTTGTGAACTTTTCTCTTCGATGTGGGAACCTATTGTTGGTTTTGTAGTCCTGGTTCCAGAGGCTTATTATGTTAAAATGTTATTCTCGATTGGTCATGCTTTTGGAGTGTTGGTTTATGTTAGGAAGGGTTGAACAGGTTAAGACTTTTGGATTATGAATTTTTGCGAGAGGGTTAATGCCTCGTGTGTACTTGTTGTGGTATTATGTTTTTATTGTTTTAGTTCAACCCTTGCCTAGATTTGAGATATGTTAGGGGTCATAGGGAGAGTGGCTCTTCGTGGGCACCGGCGCCTCGGGTAAGAGGAAGTGCCAGGGGAACCCACGTAAGAGTAGTTAAACAAGTGATAACTTAATTAATGTATCTAGTGGGCTAGGTTAGTTAACACATAACAAGATAAAAACATGCACCTCACCCCTGCCGTTAGCGCTTTCAAAGGCTAAGGATGGGTGGGAAGACCTGGTTGGTAAGGTCACTACCTTGTCTCTATGAAAGGTAAGTGGCTCCGCATGAGTAACCCTATGGGGCGGCACCTTGAAATAGGATGTCTGGATAACCATAGATGGAGGCGGCTCCTTGAGCTAGGTTGTCTGGATAATCCATGTATAGATGGAGGCGGCACCTTGTGATAGGTAGTCTGGCGAATTCATGTAAGGCCATGCGATGACACTCTCCACTAGACACCCTTGTCCTTGTTTCTTGTCGCCTCTGGATATTGTTATTTTTATGTTGTTCTGATGTTAGGGCTAGGGAATCCATAGGTGGGTGTCGGCGCCTCAGTTGGAGGAAGAGCCAGGGGATCCCATGAGAGTTATGTGATGACCCTCCCTACTTGACACCTGTCTGACTTGTTCTTGTTGCCTATTGGAATGGTGTATTGAATGGTTGATTCAGGGTTATTATGGAATCGTGTTCTTTATATTGGTTCTGATTTATTTGGAAATGTATTTTGGGTGTTGGTTTGGTTCTTCTGGATGTTATCCCTTTATGATGTTTCTTTGAATTCGTGTGAATTGATTCATGATTGTAAGTGTTTGTACTTCATGTTATCGTAATGAGTCCTTGGTTTTACTTGTTATGTGATTTGATGTACGTCGATGGTTGTGCATTGCATTCTTGAGTGGTACTTGTTCTGTATCATGTTGTTGAGTCGGTTGACATTCATGGTCGGGTTCACTTCCTCGTCACCTCTGAGCACGGGGGGTGAGTTACTCGTAATTCACATGGTTGGGTGGAACGTGCTCCGCACCCGTTGGGTTCCCCATTAGCGTCTTGTCTTCTCAGCTTTCTGCAGTGGAGTTGTACCAGTGATCAGATGTACTTGATGTTCCATTTTTCTTGTATCAATCCCCATGTTGGGAAGTTCAATGTAATTCATGTATCAAAGAAAATTGTAATGTAATATTATAACATTGATGTAATAGTTAGGTTCTTTTGTAACTCTTTTAAGAGTTTTGTCATGGATGTAATTATGCGATGTTTATTATGCTCGCATCATGATTCTCAGATGTATCAATGTATATGGTTATCATAAATTTGGTTATCATAAATTAAATGGTTATGTTATATTCTTTACCTTCATTTATGTTTAGTGTTGTGAAGTAATCTCGCGTGCCCCAGAGAACTATGTTAGTCATTGCTATGTAATATGCTTTGTGGTTATGTGTTATTGTTGTTGCACATGTGTACTTTTATTATTTAAAAAAAAAAAATTATTTGCATTGTGTGTGTTCTCTGGGGTTTGCACGGTGCTACACCATCCCACTGCATCACTTTAACTAGGATACACATACTGTATTGTAACCTCCAAGGACAAACCTATACAATACTTGACCGAGTATATGTGTTCCATTATGAATTCACTAATCCAATCCAGCTACAAATATCCTTCTCCATTGTTCATACTCCTCTTTAGATGGCCAATTGAATTTAATAATTTCATCCATTTTCATTATGTAAGGAGCATACTTTGTCATCTAGTATGTGCAAGATCATCATGGAAAAAATAGGCCCTTAAGTGGCAAAAAATTTAGAAAAGTCAATGTTAGGAAACTTGATGTAAAATTTTGAATAAGTTATCTATATTATTTCAAAAATATGTAAGAATATAATCTATAGAAAATTGAATTTAGTTTCTAAAGTACTAGGTATATTTAAAAAAAAAAAATCTATTTGGTGAAAATTTGAAATTTCAATGCAGTAGTACTTAAATTTCAGGGAAAAAATAAGAAGTAGTGTCTGTCTGACCACCCTAACCATAATAAAATGATAATATTTTTTATAAGATTTTATGTATAAGTAGAGGACTCATGTCCATATGTGATATTTTTGTAATTTTTTCAAGTAAATAATTAATTATCTTTTATTAAACTTTTAAAAATATAAAAACTTGTATGTCTGACCACCTTAACTTGGTCAAAACCTCATGAAATTTATTTTTTCTTTTTTTAATCCTATAGTATGTGAAGCATAGAATGTGGTACATGTTTCATATTTAAAAAATATGATACCATTTGAAAGTTATAGATGTTTTTCAATCAGCCTATCGATCAGGACTTTAGTGGTAATTCTAATAAAAAATAAATAATAATTATTTATTAAATTCAAATTAAAGGATAATTTATATTGGTGGAAATCTAAGAATCTCCTCTAAAAACCCTTTTCATTTCATTAGTTTTGGGTAAAAAAAGTCGTTAGCCACATACCCTACAAATACCCATAATATTGCCACTTTTTGGCCCATCATGATCCTGCACATACCCCATCATTGAATTAGCTTCCTTATCAAAGTATTTTAGGAAACTAATGATAAAATATAACTTCTCCAAAGTATCTTTAAGAATATCAATATTAACATCCTCACAAATTAATTTAGCCTGAGAAGCAATTGTAGTGTCCACGCGATTCCTCCACATTTGCAGAGGCTTTACTTCATCACAGGCTTGTAGGATGTTAGGTAACAATGCCAACTTTTCCTGATCATACTTGATCCTTAACTCTTTTATTTTTTGCACCAATGGAGCAACATACCCATGGGATGGTTGTTCTCTAACATCACTTACAAAGTTGTAAGTAGAAAACACCATTGGATATTTGTCTTCTCATTGCTTTGCCCCGATTGCCATCAACTTGAAATCACTAACTCTTGGAATCCATCTATCTAAGAGTGGGGTTCCCAACTCTCCATCTCTTTGAGACATATCCATTTCTCTAAGCATCAAAGAATAATTAGCATGAACATTATTCAATTTACTTTGAATTATCCTATTAAGATGCCTCAAAACAATATGAACAATCCTAGCATTGCTCTCATGCATTAGGTTTTGAGTTTCATCAAGCAACTTCTTGTATTCCTCAACTTGGTAAAGTAATTATTCTTTTGTGGGTTCAATGGATGCAGTTTCCTTTGATGTACTTAGCTTCTCCATAGCAATGGGATCTTGACCCAATTTGTAAGGCACAATTGACAATGATGGCTCATGTGGAGGAGACTAAGCATGAATTGTAGGGGAAATGAGAGTAGTGTGGCTTGAGCTATCTACCCCTTAGGACTTTATCATTTCCACTTGTTGTTCCCAAAGTTCTCACTCTTTTTTAAGCTCAACTACCCTCTATTGAATCTTATTACATATTATGCTATAATCTCATGGTACTTGCTTCTAAATGTATCCCTGTCACTTGTGAGGTGCTCAACTATTTATTTTTTGAACTAAGCAACATTTATAGTCATGTCAGCGGCTTCTAATGCTAGAGTATCTACAACTCTCTTTACAATCAATTTGCCAGTGAAGTCTAAAAGCTCTGCAAATTTGGGATTTCTTGAACTAAGAGACAATTACCATATTGCCAAGGTGTCAGGCTCCTGGCTTAATAGAGATCCCTGAAGTGCCAACCTGGCTTCTTCTTCAGTATGAAATAAAGGCTTATCAACCCTTCTTATTGTATCAAGTACCACTGTGTCAACTATATCCCATTCAGGTAACAAGCAAACACCACTCCTTCACACAAGTTCTCTTCCCTCCTCAAGAGCAATCTTCTTAAACTACTTCTTTATCTCTTGCATCACATTGGCTTGGATAACATTCTCTATCAATTCAATATGTAAACTTATTTCAACTACAACCCTGCAACCCTTTTTGCATATTCTCCAGCCTTTTCTCTCCATGTGAAATCCCTAAACGCTATTGTCTAAATGAAAGAGTCATCCTCCATGAAGTCTTTACAAGCCTCCACCCTCATATCATCAATATTGCTAACACCAGTCAATTCAGCTTTTCCCAATCTCAAGATACTTGTCCTATAGCTTGATGCAACTTCTCTTGGGGGAGAAGGCATCCCTTGCTACATATCTTTAGAATTTAACACAATATTATCTTCATTACTGTTAGGGTAATCCACTACTTGGCTCTTGTCTACCCTTTGTCTCTTAATTGGTGGCCTCTTTGAGGGAGGAGAACTTCTTGGATGAGAATCAATGCCAATAGGGACCATATCCTCATTCCATTCTCATAGTTTGAAAACTTATACAATCTCCTCCTTGGTCATCTTGACCACCTCAACACCATTACATGTCCTAACAATTTTGGACACTAGATCATATTTGGTTGCAATATCCTTGACCAGATCCACATCCACATAGACATTTGGGACTACAAATTTCCCCATATCCATCCTCCAAGTATGGAAAATAGGATACTCACAATTCCTATTCCCAAACCAATTTCTAAACATTTTCCAGCCACTATAGGGTAATTTAGCATCATTTATCCAGGCTTTCTTGTCTTGTAATCCCTCATAAATCCTAGGTCCATAATATATCGCCACTTCTTGACTTTTCTTATTGGTCTAGGGTTTGAGCTGGTTGACAAGATCATTGGACAATATCCTAGTTGGGGTTTTAAGACAAGGCTTTTGCACTTTGGGAGCCATGGATATTTAGACAAGTTCACAACAGACCGTGGCTCTAGTGGAAAGAGACTCAAAACCTAATTCCCTTAATGAGTAGCCTAGGGTATGATTAGAAGATATAGACTTACACAAATTTGGCCAAGGGCGACAATTTAAAATAGAATATTAACGAAAAAAGATAATTAAAGAATGCAGGAAAATTAAATACGAAGAAAACCAACACAATCTTCCCTAATTCAAAATAAAGTACCAAGTTCAACTTTAATTGTACTCGTGACTTTTTGTGTTAACACGAACCCTAATCTATTCACATGTTGGCTTGAACACCTTGGCTCAATCTTCTAGTAGCTTTGCACCAATTTGTGATTTTTGACAATGCGAGGAAATCCATTTGGAGAATTTTACAACCCAATTATAATCAATGTCAATGTCCTTTCAACCATTACTACTCACTCGCACAAACCAAAATGGCTCCAATGTTCATATGTTTAATTTCAAATGACAGTTGTTGATTTGTTTCTAAGATTGCACAATGGACAACTCAGATTGAGTCAATAGAATTTGAATTTACTCCACATGGGTTCATCAACTAACTAGCTAATGAGAATGTGTTGATTGGAAACCATGTCATTTATTCCTATGGGATCCATTTGTTTTCCCTATGGATGAAACTGCACACATTTCACCTAATCGCAGACCTTGCAAGTCTCTCGATGGGCATTCAATTAATGTTGTGAGGTGTGTGATGGGTGGCTGAGATTTAACTGTGTTGATGCTTATGGGTCATCAATCTCAAATGTATTGGGTGTCAGGTATGATGTAAATGGATTGGGCCCCTCCACGGCAAGGACACATGTCACATAATCATAGACCTCACCCTTCCTTTGGTAGGAACTCTTCAACTCTTGTACGGTGTGCAATGGACCATCAGGATCTCATTAGTAGATCCAATGTACCCTATTTTTGCACATGCCAATAAATGTTAACTTAAAATGAGCCTCGACTAGGCCGACCGGTTTTGAACCTCAAAGTGTAAATATTCCTAAGGGAAGTTTCATGAAACATGTTTTGACCTACTTTAGGCATTAATGAAATGACAATTAAAACTAGGCAACCGACAAACCTAAGCAAAGGCGCCTAGTTAAAGTACGCATGCGATGGTTTAAATGATGACTTGATTAACCAATGACTGGGTAGAGTAAGTCAACAAGAAATTAATACATTCAAGGATTAAAACGTATAGAACCTAGAAGTGAGGTTACAAAGCTAAAACCCTAAACCCTATCCACAAGCATACATGTGACATGCCAATACCAAGCACAAAATGGACCTAAAATTTTGAAATTTTAGGAGCTCTATCAAGTACCTCGCCAGGCCTAGTTGTCAAGACCCATTCATGCTTTCTTTTCTATTTATGCATTTTTTTCTAATGTTTTTAGCTTCTCCCTAAGTAACACTTAAGGGGGGCTATTAGAGCTATCATGTGTTAAATAATAATTAATTATTTTTTAGTTAATTATTATTCCAATTCTCATAGAGTTAAGCAAAACTTAGGATTTTTTTATTAGTTAACTAAATTATTTATTTGTGTTAACTAGAGAGCCAATATTAGATCAATTCATCTCATCACACATGATTTTTCCACTTATCATGATCTAATCCCTTTACCATTAGGATTGCTCTTATAAAGCATTATATCTCTCCTATATTATTCATTTTGTATGTATTTTATTTTTTAAAAATATTAAATTTTTTGTTTTGGAGAGCTCTTTCATGGAAGACCTATTTTGTTCATTGTTTGATCTCGTCTCTCATGTTATTCCAAAATCTCACAAGCCTCATTTAGCTCTTCAGATGGTTTAGGTGTCAAGGCCTTTGTTTTATTTTTTGCTATTTTGTTGAACTCTTGACTTCAAGGGCCCTTCCCCTTCTTTTAATTATAAAAACAATAGCAAAAATGGGAAGAATCAATTACAATGCTCATCAAGTTAGTCAATAATTGAAACACACAAAGCATTATGTTTTCTATATAATGAGTTGCAATGAATCAATCTTTGTTATTAAAATAATGCAATGATCTTGTTTTTGAAAAGGAAAAAATAGGTTTTACAGGGACCTAAACCACCAAGTTTAAACAACAAAAGATAGAGCAAAATAAGTCCAAAAAACAGACAGCTATCCCAAAAAGGAAACGACAGCACAAAGAGACAACAAGGTCCAAAAAAAGGACCGCCAAAAAACCAAAACTAACAACAACGCACTACTCCAAGGTGTTCAACAACTCCTCGGCCTCTTTTTCAACATCTTTCATATCCTGTAACCCCTGCTTGAGGATTTGATCTTGTTACTTAAATTGAATTTTCTCTTTCATTTCTACTTATATTTTAAATATCTTTATATATACTTTTGTCATTTTTATTTATTATACACAATATATTACAATATGTGTGAGTGATTGTATTAGTCGTTTTATTAGAATGTTTTAATTTTTTAAAATAAATAAAAAATATCTTAAAATATTGTTATTTTTTTATAATATATATTTTTTATATATTTTATTGTACTTGACCGGAGAGAAAAAGAAGTATTTGAGGCATTTCAAAAAGGAAACGATGGCAATCAACATAAATCTTTTGCCACTGGTTAGGTTGTAACTAAAACTGGGCTCTAAATTTCATGAAAAAAAATAATACGGTAAAAGACGAATTAATGCATGCTGGTTGGTAAACACTTATGTATTATTAGGTCTCTATGTTTATAGAATTTCTCTCTTTTAATTTTTTTTTTTTTGGTATAAAATTTTATAACATATAACATATGTAAAAAAAGTGGATAGAAAAGTTATAACAATTTATCAAAGGAGAAGATATAGTTATAAATTGTCATAAAAGTTAAGGGGTTATCAATTTAGAAGTTCAAATTTGATGAGAAATGATAGTAGTTAAAGTAACAATTCTTGGTGCCTAACTTCAAAAGGATGTATGAAATTAAATTTTAAGGGGTAGTTTGGGATAACCCTACGCTAGCAAGAGGTGGTTTTGTCATGTGCAATTGCAATGTAGAGCTACTTTATATTGGTTTTCTTTCTAGTTCAATGTTCAAACAATGATGCAAAATGTAAATCTCTTATAATAAAGTCTCAATAGCAAGTTCATAATCAATTAAGCACTTGACCATGGAATGGGACTCAGTGACTATGATTATTGTTATGTCTAATGAACAAGTTTGAGCTAAAAGATGAAAAATTATATGGAGCAAGTGATGAATTTTAAAACTCATTTGATTCTATTAGTGTAGGTTATTGTAAAAGGGTATATACCATTATAGTGGATGTCCAAAAATCTCCAATTACAAAATTTTATAATAATTTCTCACTTAACCTCACTCAAACTATATTATATTGTTCAAACTTCTCCTTAGAAGAAGACATTAAGCCTTCTCTTGGGAATAGTGTCTATTAATAAATTATTATTGAGATTATTGTTTTAGTATTTGACCATGTTGACCTTGTTTGTAAATAAGTTAGGAAATGGTACGACCTTTTAATTGGTAGAAGCATCAAACATAATTTCAATATAGTAACATTTACAATATTTATTGGCATGTGTGTTTACTGTACAAGGAACTTTGATGATGTTTTTAAGATGTATTTTATGCCACATTCACATTACAAATCTAGCTCATTTACTATTACATGAACTTGATTATTATTGAAGGAAGCCAATTTTTAAGTTGTATTTTATGGCACATTCACATTACAAATATAGCTCATTTAAGGGAGAGGGGCCCATAGTGGAGCATGATCTAATAGTGGGGATAGAAGTAATCCTTAGTGTGCCCCATAGTGGAGCACCTTAATATCCAATTACAAAAGAATTTTTATCCATAAAGTACACAAACTGGAAAATCATGTGATGCCACATCAGCACACCAATAAAACATGACTTAGTGCACCACTATTGGTCTCACTTTTTTTTTGGGCCTTTTTGGATACCTCAACAAAAAGCATGTTGATGTGGCATCATATTTGATGATGTGGCCCTAAAACGAAATATAGAAGCATGTGAGTTGTCAAAAAAACTATTGTACAAAATTGGGAGTGATTTGAAATTTCCACATAGGATTTTGAGAAACACAAAGATAGGGTGCTCCACTATGGGCCCCTCTCCCCTAATATTACATGAACTTGATTATTATTTAATGAAGCCAACAATCTATGACACACACATAGGACTTGTGTTTTCTTTATCGTGAGGAAAAATAAATAAATTTGAGTAAGGTTATGACTAGGAATATGGAAATTATTAGGTTCTCTCAAGTGTCCTTTTCTACTAGCTAGGAGGACTTGACATCATTTATTATTTTACATTGTGAAGGATTTTGATACTTTCACAATGAAGTATATTTAACTAATCACTACATTACATAATTGATTGTAGGGAGTTGATTGTGCTAAGGTTCATCAAAGTATTATTGGGAGCTTAATTTTTAAAGGATGACTTCCATTTTAAAGTGATGATCACAGATGCCTTCAATAACAAAATAGCCTCTTCTCCTCAAATATTAAAGTATGTTTATGGATCTTAGGAATACTATCTAGGCACACATGGCATCATAAATCTCTTATGAAGAAGGAATGAACATGTGTAGATTTGAGTAATGTATGGGATGGTGTGTGTATGAGGATAAGTGAACCCAATTTTGGACATGATTGTACCATTTTGTCAATATGTATATTACTCCTCATGAATTCTATCAAAATGGGTACAAAACTAAATGGTAAATGGAATCTAGGTCTACAAATATTAGCATTATATTTTCTCCAAATTAGATATCAATCCTAGAATGATTATGTTTTTCAAAGAATTTATAATTCATATAATAATGCATGTAAAGTAAATATTGAAGCATAATATGCATTATATGCATCCACTGAAGTAATGAGACCTATGTATTGTGATCATGTAGGTCAATTCTTTGACATGCATTCTCCATGGGAACATAAAAATTGGTGAAATTTAATACACAATGAGAAACTTCAATCCCATAAGTGAAATTTAGGGACAAAATATGTTCATATTTAGGGAGTTCAACCTATTCAGAAAGTAATTATATTTTTTAAAATTTTTAGAAACCATAGGATGTATAGGAACATGTGATTTTGTCATGTCATGTGATGATCATTTATCTAGTCAAAGTGATAAGTTTGTATGTGGCACCTATTGCTACCTAAAGGATCATCACAAAAATGATAGCCAAAGTATATGCTTTCTTCGATTGATAATATTTGTTAAAGATAAGGAATCAACTTAGGAGACAAAAAGAATCAAATGAGAGAAGAAAGAAATTAAATATAAATATAATCTAAAGAAAAAAATATAAACATGTCAATCATATAAAATAATAAGTATATAGACATGTGAATCATGTGAAACAATAACTATATGTGTATTGTGAAGTTTTTTTAAAGCTAGATCTATACACTCCACACATTTTTCTAGAATAATTTATAATATACACACTTTCATTAATAGAAAGTATAATGGTGATACAAATTGCAATTTATATAGAGTATCAAATAAATCTGATAAAAATCTAAAACACCATCAAAATTATGGCTAATCAGTCATAACAAAGTATTTATTGACTTGTAAATCTAAGATAAAGTCTCAAAGTTAAACAAATATATTTAACAAAGTGTTGAACAAAGTAGCTACATGGAACATTGACAAGTCTAGATACAACATTACCTATTGGTTCTTGGCATGACTCATCATAGCAATCGAGGACATCATGATCATTGATATTTTTATCATTACTTTTTTTGTGTTGATAAGTATACTTCTCAATCCTCTACATGTAAGCAATCTTATATCTGAATTCAGAATTATGAACATCATCATAATAAATATAGGACAAAAAATAATATAGAATTGAAAAAATTAAAGTGGAAGCCATATATTTTTATGTGTTATGAATTTATGCGCCTAAAAATAATATAGAATTAACAAAATTAGTGGAAGCCATCTATTTTTATGTGTTATGAATTGATAATAATCAATATTTCCTAAAATCAATTTTATGTATTAGTCTTTTTGTTATGTTATTAATCCAAATGAGTCAGTTTAATTAAATAAGTGCCCTACAGTATTCATGCCCTTGGCAGATGATTTTCCAAAACTCAAAAATAGCTCAATTTTTTTAACATGTAGGGGATGTTATGAATTAAAATATCAGATGACTAAAAACTAAATAACACTAGTGTTAGAAATTCTAAATTTCTCCCTCAGCTACATTTATCCACTGTGACGTGAGAATGCAGCAAGATGTAAGTGAACCCAAGGATCTGGCCATGGAAAGCACATAAAACTGGACTTTGTATATCAAATATTGCCTTAGGACTTATGATATCTAAGATTTATGGTATCTTTTGAGGGCCTGACTTTATGCCTCTATTTACAATAATGTCTAACTTCTAGGTAGTATTTTGATTTATGTTTCAATTTTACTTATTGTAAATTTTATCTAAACACATTTTCTCATGTTTTAACAGTTGGATAGAGAAGCAGGAGGAAGAAGTACTAGGATTTGCAGGCATTGGCATTTAAACAGATCCAAAAGCTATGGTGGAGATGAACTAATGTGGGCTTTTAATGACAAGAAAATTAAATTAGCAGCTACAAATATGTTTCATCACCCTTCATGGGGAAATCCTATCTTCTGAAGCCTCCAAAATTTTGTCTACAGACCATAGTGAAGGTAGAAACCTTGAAAAAGAATATTGAAGGAGAATCCTAAAGATTTGTAGTGGTCTACCATTAGCCTAAAAATTGTTTGTGATCAAGATGTTCAGTATATTGTGGGAGAAGAGGAAACTTTTTGTACAAATTCTTCATTCACACACATTTTTTCATAAAGAAAAATATTATTTTCATATATAAAAAATACATATCATAATATTTCTCTTTATAATTAAATTTTGTAGAAACATAACTAAATTTAAAAATCAAGAAAAAAGAGTGTTAATGAAGAATCGATACAAAAAGCTGACTCTTCTCCTACAATATACTCACCATCTTGATCACAAACAATTTTGAGGCAATACAAAAAGCTGCCTCTTCTCCCACAATATACTCACCATCTTGATCACGAACAATTTTGAGGCAATAGTAGACCATTGCAAATCTTTAGGGTTCTCTTTAAATATTTCTTTTCAATGTTGCCACCTTCACTACGCTGTCTCGGAAAAAATTTCAAAGGCTTGAGAAGATAGGATATCCCTAGAGGGGGTGTTGAAACACATCTGTAGCTACTAACTTTCTCATTGTTACCAGAATTCTCCTACATTCGCTAAGGCATTCCAAGTCTTTCAAAGAAGCTAGCTAATTGGAAGAAGCATTACCACTGAGAAAAAAACCATGCATACCAAAAATTTTGATGGGCTTTTATTGTGCATAATATACTTTTTTTTCTTTTTAATGCTTATCATGTACTTTTACTATTCTTAATTTTATTTTATATTTTAAATTTAGATATTTTTCAGCCAATTAATAAAATTAATGTAATACTTTAAATCTTATAAGAGAAGTAAGTTTCAAAGTTAATCAATGAAAACTAGATTTAGATCATGGATATATATATATATATATGAACACTTCTTTTAGTTTTAGTTATTGAGATAAATGAATTATGCTTATATTTATAAAAGTATAAATTACTACTAAATAAGATGAGAATAAAGTAAATGGCACTCCCACTCTCATGTCCACTCTTGTTTGTTTCTTGTTCCTTGGCTATGTTGCCTCTAGAGAATTTTCTATATCTCCCTCCATTCTTATCATATATTTCATATGGGGTTTATACATGTTTCTCTTGCACAATTTTTTCATGTTACTCTAATTGGTGTCAGGTCTAGATTTTGGCTTGCCATGAGTGTTGGTAGCCTTGTGGTGGATTTTACTATACCTGTACTAGCCAACAACATCCATTTATACCCTCCGTTTTCAATGCCCCCTATTTTCTAAGTCAAAAACAATCATTGACATATCCCTTGGTTAATTTCTAGTTGTGGTATGCATGTAAAATGTGTTGGAGAGTGATTCTTATTGTGTGGAGAATGATTTAATAGTCTATATTTAACCATTTTAAGCATTCACTACTTGGCCTTGACCATTGGTTTTTAATGAATTGGTATTTTCTTATCAATGGTAACTTTGATATTTACCGTTTTACATGGGAATTTTGTGTTGTGGTCTTTGACTCACCCTTTGATAGGGATGTGGTGCTAGATGAGAAAGTATGGTTGTGGGTTAGCATTCCCTAATTATCTTTCCTGAGTTTCCCTCATTCAATATTTCTAAATTTTGATGTGGTTACTATAGCTTTCTGACATATTTTGGTGATATTTCTCTTATAATGATATTGATAATATGGAAATATTTCTAGATTTTGATGTAATTACTATAGCTTTCTCAAATATATATTTCCTTGAATAGTTGTGAATTATGATATATTGAAGGCTCTTATAATAGAAATTAATTTACAAGTGTAGGATCAATCTTAGGTTCAACTTCTAGAATCTTTCAACTGCCTTTTCTTCCATTGTCAAGTTAGTGTTTTTGCATTAGTCATTTGTGGTTGAAGTATCCTCATTCTAATTATGTGGTTTTCTATAAGGCATCTTGGTGGTATAATATTCTTTCACACCATCTTACTATTGATGACCCTCTTATTAAGGATGTTGATTCACAATGTTTCTCAAGTTGTACTACTATGTCGTATGTGCTTTCTCTTATATAGTCCATATTGAATGTTTCAAATTTTATGATAGGTCACTCCCAATCTATCATACATGGCCTTATAAAATTTAAAACTTTATCTTTTAACTCTCCCAAAATTATATAGATATGCAAGATGTCTCCCTCAAAGATTGTCAGTTTTATATTTTAGCTCTCCCAAAATTATATAGATATACAATATGTCTCCATCAAACATTGTCAATATCTTTCATTTTTATATCATATGGTGCCTCTTCTTCACTTCTTCACAATATGGACAAAATATCTCCTCCATTCTCTTCTTGTTGTATGGATCAAATTGAGAGGACTTGAAAGGTATATTTTGAAAGGAAGAAGAAATTCTAATGACTCTCTTATGTTAAGTCAAGTGGGGAAACTTCAACTGCTCAAAGCCTCGCTTCATAATTTTCCTATCTATGCTCTGAACCTCTTTAAGATTCCTGTTAAATTCACAGATGCTATAGAAAATATTCAAAAAATATTTCTATGGTCGGGAGTTGAAGAAAAGAAAATACTTCCTTTAATTGGATGGGATCTGGTTTGTAGACTGAAAACGGCCAAAGGATTAGGTCTCAACAGAATCAGAACGGTTAACAAGATCTTGCTAGAAAAAAAAAAAGGAGAATCTTCTCATCTTCAGGGGAATGGACAGATATTCTTGCTAGAAAATATTTAGAAAACAATCGTTCCTTTATTATTCTGAAGGATTCCCACCTTCTTCCAAGAGGTTCAACTTGCTGGAATAATCTAATCAATGGAAAAAATATAGTGGACTCTGGAACTAGTTGGCAAGTTAGAAGCGGAAACCATATTAGATTTTGGGAGGATAGATGGCTTTTTAAGGAACCCCTTATAAAAGTCAATTCCTTTAGTGAATGGGCTAAGAATTACAAGGTCTGTTTTGGTTCTTATGTGAAAGATTATAGAGTGAATGGAAAATGGGTGGATTTGTGTCTTGTCAGTTACGCTCTAGCTCCTATTCAGTTTTCTTTGCTAGCTATTAGACTTTGCTCTGATCATTTGGAAGATCATCTTTACAAGCTTGACGAACCCTCGGGAAATTATTCTGTGTCATCTACCTTTGCCAGGATTAATTCTTCCCAGGAGGCTCCTCCCTTCTGGTCGAAGGCTTGGTTCAAACATTTGGTCCCTAAAATCAACATCCTTTTCTGGATCCTTCTCCAAAATAAGGTGCTCACGATTGATAACATTTGCAAACGCAGATTTCAAATTCCTAATAGATGTTTTCTTTGTAACATGGAAGTTGAGTCTGTGCGTCATTTGTTCCTTCATTGCTCTTTTGTTGCGGCAATTTGGGAAAAAAATTTAGTGTCTGGCATCTTTCTTGGGTTTTCCCTTCATCTATTGAAGATTTCTTCCTTCAATGGAAAGCCCTGACTAAAAATTTTGTGCTTAGGCTTTTATGAGATTTCTCTTTCCCTCATGTTGCTTGGGGTCTTTGGAAAGAACACAACAATAGAATTTATAGAGATAAGAAGCTCCTCTGGAAATTGTTTTTGAAAAAATCTTCAGATTCTTGAAAGAAAATGTCAATGTCATCCCCCAAAAGGTTTTCAATTCTGAGAAAGCAGTTCACTTGTCCTGTGACCTTATAGTTGTGAAGGAATGGAATATTAGCCTTGATATGCCTTGCGCCCCTAAGAAAGCCAAGATGGACAGAGAGGATGTTCGCTAGTATTTTCTGCCTAATGGATGGGTCAAAGCTAACTTTGATGGTGCGGCTAAAGGTAATCCGGGGGTGGCGAGCTGTGGTGGAGTCATAAGGGACTCCTTTGGAAATTTCCTTGGTGCGACGACCTCCCCTCTTGGGTCCCAAACCAATCATTTAGCTGAGGCAGCTGGTGCTTTTCACATTATAAATCTAGCCCAACATATTAACTTTAAAAAGCTCTGGCTTGAAGGAGATTCCAAAAATATTATTGATTGCCTCCATGGCAAGTCTCCCCCCTCATGGAAAATTAAATCATGGATTGATGATGCCATCTTGACTCTTGCTAAGTTTGATAAAATTAAAATATCACATGCTTATAGAGAAGCAAATGTTGTTGCGGATTTTTTCGCTAATGAAGGGGTTAGGAGTAATGATCTGAGCACTAAGCTAAATACTAGTGATCTAAGTTCCAATGTCTGCGCTTTA